>CM057814.1:17981106-18151106 GCA_030067965.1 Latrodectus elegans
TGGTTAAAATGTAAGCATACTTAAGTATTCATCATATCCTTAAATTAACGTAAAGACAATTTATTATTAACTTACAATTTTAAATGCATTTTACCAAGGAAATAAAATTGAATATGAAGATTAATTTTGATATTTATATTTTTTATTCAATTTAGTTTATTTGTTTTTAGATTAAATCCGTCAGGGACTCTCTAATGATACGTAATCAGATAAAAGATTTTACATTTACATTAAGCAGTTATATTAATATTTTTCAATATTTTTGCAATATAAGAAATTAGATAAAATGATTTTTCTTAAATTAATTATCATAGAGAAATTCAATAACGTATCTCAAATTTTCACACTTTAAAATATAAAGAAAGTTTAAATTATCTCACAAAAAATTTTTAGTTTTAAAAATATGAACAAAATTAACATCAAAAAATAACTGAATTCATTCAGATTAAGAATTTAAAAGGAAACTTATTACGAAAGTTGGATTTTCTTAAATTTAATTATTAAATATGGGGTATTCATTTAAAAAAAAACATTTTTTTTAAAAATATCATTAGAATTTATCCATATTAATATTTAAATTAATTCGTATTAATTTACTCGGATTATAGCACGTTTAAATTATGCCCCATAAAACTGCCCTTTCTTAATGTTAAATTATTTTTGAGATAAATGTTAAAATAAATTTTTATCTTAATTAAATAAATTTCCCTCGTTTGAAAAAAGCAATCGGAAATACTTTCTCATCATTCCAAGGAATTCTGAAATATAAAAGAAATCTAAAAGTCCGCCAATAAACTTCTTTAAACTTTTAATTTTAGGAAAATTTTGAAGCAGTTCGTTGTTAAAAGATATTTAATTAACGATTACAATTTAGTACTTAAATTACAGCTTTGTTACAGTTTTTAATGTTGTATTAGAGATTAATTTATTTTTATGCAATCTGAAGCAGCCAATTTATAATGCATTATAGACATGACTACTTCTTTCATTTAACAATCGAAATGTAATCCAAAAACGAACTTGTCCAAATTTATACAGATGGCTCCACAGATGAAACCTTTCTGAAAGGAGAATCCGCAGATCACACTATGTTCATAAATAATTAGTCAGACAACAAGGATGTGCAGCATGTAACATAGCTTCCAATTTTATGTGTGAGCTGATTGCTATTCAAGAAGCTCTTATGGAATGCATTAACTTGAATGATATAAACAAAGGCAATGGACTGGAAATATATGGAGACTCCTGGGTTGATCTAGAGACAATTTTAGATGACCACTCGAAGCTCACTCAGGATATTTATTGACTACTTGAAACAATATATCAAAAGAAATCTCGCATCATACAGTGAATACCTGCACATGTAGAAATTGAGGATAATGAAGCTGCTGATAAACTGCCTAAAGAGGCAAGAGACTTAGACAAAATATTTCTAAAAGCCGCGTTACATTTGACGTGTTAAACACCATTGTCCGATATCTACATAAAGAGAAAAACATTAAAGTAAATCAACAGATATGCGAAATTGATTCCAAAAGAGAAATCCCAAAGACAATTACACGATTGAAGACACTTTTCTACAGTGGCCTGAAAATAAATGTAGACAATACAATGACATACCTAAAATCTAGAAATTGTCCTGCCGACGAACTTTCTCCGAACCATATTTTTAATTGCCCAGCAGTACTATCATATCCCCCGAACACTGGAAAATATCGATTTTATAGCGATCTTTATGCAGAGAATATAGTGAGGCTTGCTAAGGTCATCATTATCATCATTTGTTACATTGCACACGACACCAACCAACCACATAATAACTTTTTTCATAAATTTATATATTCTAAATTGTGATTATATTTATTATATTTTAGGGAATTGACATACAAGAAAATGACATTACAATATTTTGACTAAATAATTTAAATTCAAATAAATTTCACTATCATTTGAAAATTTAGTTATCATAATAAGCCCTATGTACTTTTATACTACCAAAATCCCTACATTTAATGGTGAAAATTGCAGGTTTATTAATTTGGTGTTCATATAAGTATCAATTTATTACTAAATAGTATTAAATATAATTGTATTAAATTATGCTAATGTTATGATGGTATAATTCTGTAATATTATTAGATATTTTCTCAATTAAAAAGATAAAAAGTAATGTGTGTTTTAGTTTTCTTTTAAAGAGTATGAGGAATTCATTTAAATTTAGAATGAAATGCAAAATTTACATTTAATTATCACACTGAATGAGAAACTCTTTCAATAACCAAGAAGAAATTACGTGTAGCTAAATACAACTTTTAACATTGGCTATTGTTGGATTTTGCTGAGGTTTCATTTTAGACTGATTTTATATTACCTCTTCTTTCTAAAATTCGATGCAAATACTAATTAAATATCAATAAATAAAAGTGTATAAAGAACAGGAGATTTAACAAGGAATATGCTAAATTACAATTAATGATGAATAAAGTTTAAAAAATATTTAATTTGTTTATTTAGAACTATTTATTTTACTTTGACATTCGTCATTACATCCTCGGACTGGGGAAGGAACACTCAGCCTTGTACCCCGTCAGTGGGTCGATAAGCTGAATACCAAGCATGCTTGGGAACTAAACGCTAAGTATTCGCGTTTGGCTGACCCCAGGGCCTCTCACCCTGGGGCGTTTCGGTCACACCCCAGGTCCTCTCGGTCAGTAAAGTAGAGTCAGAACACTGCAGGCCATCGTTCACATGAGCTGTCATGCCACAAAATTTAGTGCTAGTATTCTTCATTGCATTTTTTTTATATTATGACCATTGAAGCAGAAATTAACACTAAAGAGATTAAAATAAAATTTATGTTTTGTAATTTAAATAACATTTAGTTTATATTTAAGTAATATTAATGTAATTTAATTTTCATCAATTAAATTTAAATTTAATTTGAAATTGTAAAACACATGTTTTAATGTAATATTCTTAGAGAAAGTGAACATTTTGGTATTCATTTTAAGTGAAACATTTTTTTCAATTGATGTATTTATATTTTTATATATTTAAATATATATTTTTATTTTTCATTATTTGTAAAATTTTATACTTAACTGCATTCTATTTACATAAAATTGGAATAAAAATAATAGTTATTAAAAGCAAAATAAAATTTTGTTAATTATATAAAATGAAATTAGTTAGAAAACTTTGTAAAAAATTATAAGTTTTATTAATCACTTTTACCTTTGCTGTGAATGAACTTTAAGCAATAAATATAAGTAATTGATCTATAACCGCAAAATTTTAATTGATAAAATGTATTATGAGAATAAAAATTTAATTTTGTGTGGTAACATGCCAACAATCTGAAGATTTTATAAAATGGTAAAAATAATTTAAATAACTAAACATAAACAACTCTGATTTGCTCGCATATTGCAAATAACGTAAAACAAATAGGATTATTTACAGTATTATGATGATTTTTCTGCATTGAATACTACCAATTGATTTATAATATTACAAATGTTCATCATAACAGTGTAAATTTGTCCATCTACTGCAGACTACTCTGCTTTATGGAATCTATACTTGATGATTTTTAAATGGATACTTTTTATATTAAACTACAAGTATTATGTTCGTAATGTAAGATAATGTAAATATTATATAAATAAACATTATATTTTAATAGAGAAACTATTATCATCAACATATAAAAAACCGGAATTTTATAGATGTTTTTAAAATTTACATCAAACCACTAGAAGCCCACATGGATCTCATCTAGAGTCCGTGGTCTAAAGATAATTAATTAATTGATTTCTTAATTCATAATCAATTGTGTCATTGGAAAAATGAAGTTATGTATTGCAAGTTTGTATGTATTAATTACAAATTCTTGTAGTCTTGATCAGATTTTACACTACATATTTAACGGTATCTTAGTATTGATATTCCCATGATAAAGTTGAGGACTCCTTGTAGGACTTAATATAAGCTTCAATTTTTCTTATTTCCTAAAATTGTATAAAAAAGTCTTTTTATAATTAAGTTTGTAAATCCAGTGCAGACAAGTATATTCTCAATGTGTTTGTAATTAGTACACGATAACAAATATTATTCAACTTTAATTGTGTTTCAGTTTATTAAAAATTAAATATATTCCAAAACTTTCATAAATATTGGGAAAGGATTCTTTTTCAAACACAGTTATGAGTTACATTTACTACTTTACTAGAACAAAATATTACTAAGATATATGATTTTTTTCAAAGAATTAGAACTGAAAAAGGTGACTTTAGTGCTACTTATATAAATTGGACATTGTAGATAAAAGCTTGTTATAAGAATTAAAATTATCAAGTATTCTAATATAAGAGTCACAAAGAATAACTTAATTAAGACAATGATACCCAAGTGTGTAATTCCTGAGAAACGGAAATGATACTCTTACTACGAATTTTATGAAAGAAAGATTTTCTGTTTTTATTTAATTAAGAAATTCTAGTTTATTTTAAAAAAGATTAATGTCAATTAACAAAATTTGTATATAACTTTATAAGACATTTCATTTGAGATAATGATATGTTATTTTTTATATTAAATCTAAAACCTTTTTATAATTAAATCGTTTAAATATAATTCAAATTAATATACTTCCATTTTAACTATATTTAAATTTTTCGTCAATTATTTTTCGACATTTTTTTTAAATTCATAAACTGTAACAACATATGCATAAATTATTTGCAAATGTTTCTCATTTTTATAAAAGAAACATTTATAATTAAAATTTCTTGAAGTTGTAAACTCATCAATTATATAATACTAAATTACAATGGTAAATACAATTATAACAGGAATTATTTAATTTCTAAATATGAGTTTCCTAAATTTATTATTTATTAACATCTCCATTACTAAAATGTAAAATAAATATCACATTTTATATTAAAAATATCTTAAAAAGCATTGATTTTAATGCCAAAAATATTTTTTTAACTTTTGTATTAGAAAAAGATCGTAATATTTGCGAAATATTTCATCGTTTAAAAATGCCAAAATAACAACTATACGTACTTTTATTTTTAAGTGATAATATAAATTGTAAATAAATATAAGAATATACATAAATTCTGGACCAAAAACATCTAATTTATTTAAGATTATATTAATTAATTTTTAAAGATTAAGAGGATATAAACACAAGGGCAATATTTATGCCATTTCACAATTAAGAAATAAGATCTCATGTGAACATAAATAAATTTCCAATCAAATTTCAACACTTTAAAAAAATTAAACAATATTTAAAAATGTAAAACTAGTAGCTTAGATATAAATTAAGAAAATTAAAAAAATATGAAAAATGCTATTTATTTTAACTTAAAACTAATATTTTAATATTTCTTAAATTTTAAGATTCTGTTCATTTATTTAAAAATTTTGTTCAAAAATTTATTGGAAACTTTTAAGTTAAATTGAAAATTTTTCTGTTGGATCCTCATAAACTTCTTTGCCTTCCCGTTAAATTTTTTCATTGTCAGAGTAATACTTTTAAATTTTAAACGTTGCTGATAATCATACCTGTTGTACAAGCATATATAGTTTTTTTTAGTTAAGGAATACATCTATGGAAATTAATGCAATAGGAAGACATATTAGAGCAAATCAGATACTCTATTTTGCAATTTAAAATCATATAATAATCAACTTTGTTGTAAAATATTAGTAAAGTATTAAAGTAATCGTAGCATTAAGGAAAACCATTTTCTATATTTTTTATGTTTAAATTTCATAATTTTTACTATTTAAGCTATTAATTTAAATTCATAAACATTGATTATATTTTTGTAAACATTATTGAAATACCTTTGATATTATCATAATAATTGTGGATCCGTTAAGTGTTTTTATATTGCATACATATGAAATTACATGACTTTTTATTCTTCTCTTTAACATGATAAAAATAATTTGATAGTTTCACTCAATAATTTTTTTACAATGCTATAATTATCTATACATAGACACACAAATATATATATATATACATATATATATATTATAATTAATTATAAAGAAATTAAAGAATACATTTATTTTCTAGGCAGTTTTTTACACCATTCAATTTTACTATTGTGCAATAAGATATAATTTTTTTTTGTTTCGTATATAAGAAGAACTTTTTAGTAAATTGACTGCTCGCGTATGTGAATTTTATGGCTTACGGCCTTTATGTTTATTGTATATAAAGTAGACTGCTTACTGCACGTTTTTTAGAGATCTCTTATTTTAGATTCAATAGAAAAATAATACAAACTTCAGCAAAATATTTGCGTTATAAAACAATACTTTTATCTGAATTTAGATCCAATAATAAATTCCATTTGACCTGAATTCTTAGTGAAAAAAATTTATTAGTTTTTTAAATTAATATATATATATATATATATATATATATATATATATATATATATATATATATATATATATATATATATATATATATATATATATATATATATATATATATATATATATATATATATATATATATATATATATATATATATATATATATATATATATATATATATATATATATATATATATATATATATATATATAAAGAAGATTTTAAAAAGTTTATTTCTCTAAATTTGGAATTATTTGGGTTTAAAATTTATTAAAGTTCCATTCCTTATATATGTTAATTAAATAATACAGTAATTTTCTTAAATAAATGTGTGATTTGGGAAAATTTTGAATATGTTGTTATAACCATTGATTTTGTTTAAATTCTGATTTGGTTATTTTGGATAAATGCTTTTTTTCAGTAATGAATAGCACAAAAATAAGTTTCTAACAACAATATCAAACTTCATTTTATGATTGAAGTGTAAAGTTCTATCATACAATGAATTTTAATATTGTTCTTAGAAATCCATTTTTATAATAATAACATTTATGCAGTATTTACTAAAAGAAAAAACTACTCTGTAAATTTGAAGTAACTATTTTTTCTGATTGATGTTCATTTCATTTATCACTCAAGCATTATTTCTAGCATATAAACAAATTATTTTAAAGATGGTTCCGAAACCTTTCCGTTATTAAAGTCAGTGGTGTAAGTGAATCGTTGATTTGACTGAATAAGGGCTGAAAGAGGTGAAAATATAATTTAACAAATTACGCTGATTCAAAAAATTTCGAAAAAAGTTTAATGATCAATTTATAACTCAAAATAATCAATCAAAACTGATGAACGAGAGATACGAATACTGAATTTTTAGATATGCAAAAAAGATTACGATCGAATCCTCAATTTAAATCTTTATTTGTGAAGTCACTGACAATTATTTTTAACGTTCGATGATCGTCGTAGTCTAGAAATTTAAAATTTGTTCCCTGGATAACTGCTAATTATTTGTTTTTCGTTCACATTAATAAAACTCATTTAAAAATTAACGAAAAATTCCTTAGTAAATAAACCACTTTATTAAGGCAATGTTTTGTTCTCTTCTCATATAAGTTAAAAATATCTCCCCAAAATAAAAATATCTTGTTCTATAGGCTAGGTAGAAGCAGATATCTATTATCTTTTGTTCAAAAGTGGAGAAAGTTATTTCATAAAAAAAAATCTTTAGCAATTTATTTAAAAGTATAATATTGTAAAAACTATCCGATTGAATACCTCATAAAATAACACTGTAAATATTTATATTAATGAAATATTTAACAAGATTTACGCTGATAAAAATATATATTTATTATTTAGGAAATATTATATATGCATAAATTTTTTTTTATTTAAATTAAAATAAAAATTTATTTATACATGTTTTATATGTTCAATAAATTAAATAAAATGTCTCATGTGATTATTAATTATATGCAATTTTGACCAAAAATGGCTATGAATTTTCAACTAAATTAAGCAATTTCATTTTCAATTAAAAAAAAGAGCAATTGTATACAAACGTTCTCATATTTTTTGTATACATACTTGAAAATTCATGGAGCATTTAAAAAAATCATTTTAATTTATAGCATATCTGCTATCCGTATATTTTTTAAACTTCATTATGTTAAATACTGTCTCTTTACATTCATTTTTACATTAAAGTACCTGAAATTTTAAGAATATAAATAAAGATCTTTCTTTAATTAATTGGTTTTTCATTAATGAAAAAAAATCAAACTTTAATTATATTACATTTCCTTTCCTTATAATTTCGGATATTCAAATATAAAAAGTATGTTTTATTTTTAAAGTTGAGAATCGACATCTTGATACAAACTTCCAGAAATTTGTTCATATTGTAAAAAGTGAAATAAATTACAAGGAATTTTTAAATCAATTTTATTCACGATATATAAAAAAATTCCCATTTTCCTGCCATATGAATTTTATGTTTGAGAAATATAAAATTCATAACACATGAAGTATTTGTCGTGTAGTCAATAAGAGAGAGTTTCAATATATTAATGTTTTCTTTTCTATTAATATATATATTTTACGTTATTTACATTAACTAAAACGCATCATTTGCTTTGAATTATTAATTTCCATTAGTATTTAGGAAGGATTGATAACATTTTCTCTTCCATGTATGTAAGATATTTTTTATCTTTCTTTTAATGATATTAGAAAAGGTAGAAAATTCATGGATCTGATAATGATGTAAACATGGCATATTTTCAAATTATATAAGCTGTATATTTCCTGTTCATAAAATAAGTTTACAGCTAAGTGCTTGAAAATATTTTAACTATAATTTTGAATGTATAAGTTTAGATGATTTTCAAGATAGATAAAAAAATATTTTCAAAATAAATTAAATAAACTTCTACACATAGTTAAGAGCTGCGTTATATCAACCTGTTTTATTGGATGTATATATGTGTGTATCTTATAAATAAAAATTTAAAAAAATGATGTAAGAGCTTACAATTTTTTGAGGTAATTATTAAATTTAAAGAGATTATGTATATATATATATATATATATATATATATATATATATATATATATATATATATATATATATATATATATATATATATACATATAAATATATATATATACATACTTATATATATATATATATATATATATATGTATATACATACATACATAAATATACATATATATATATATAGCTGGACAATTTCTAAGGACGGATAGCACTATCATCCGTAGCAACCACAAAATGAAAGGAGGCAAAATCTGGAAAATTAGAATAAGTGCGGAATCTTGTAACAAGAAGTATGCGTATGCAATTTTTTCCACGTCTGTTCATCACGTGATAGCGTTCGTAAGAGCTTTAAAGATTTTGACACGTGTGGACATTTGTTGTTTCAAGTTAAGTTTTACAGGAAAGATTTAATAGACGAACTTGACATTTTTGGCATGTCTTCCCGTCTTCACTTGAATAATTTTATGCGTGGCCAAATTATTGGAAAGATTGAAGAAGGTCAAAAAATAACAGATGTTGCCAGGAAGGGCGACATCGCTTACAGAGTTATTTCAAATCTGTGGAAGTCATTTTAACTACTGGATCGTGTAGTAGGCGGCACGAGGGAGGTCGTATTAGAAGTACGACGCCTGCAGAAGACAGATATATGGTCCTATCAGCCTAAAAGAACAGGCGCACCACAATTCAGCAAGTGACAAATCAGTTTCTTGCTGCCTCAGGATAGCAGATCTCCCGAAAAACAGTTGTCAGGCTTTTGAGGAAAGGAGGACTATACGCCCGCAGACCTGTTGTGTGTGTCCCATTGACCAGACAGCACCGTACTGCCCGTTTGCAATGGTGCCGTGAGCACTGCAATTGGACTGAACATGACTGGGCATGCGTACTATTCTCAGGTGAGAGTTGGTTCAGTCTGTCATCGGATTGTAGATGCAAACTGATCTGTATGCATCTACAATCTGCAAATTAGAATTGACATTGACACCAGCGAACTCCCCTGTACCTAACTCCAAGGAGCTTTACCAGTTTCATGGGAGCTGCTGGGAGTTTTATTTAAAATACATTAAAAAATGACATTATAAAAATTTTTACAACACTTGAACATGATTACCTTAGAACATGGCTTTAAATATGCAATCAATTTCAGGTTAATTGTAAAGATGAAACAAGATAACAATATAATGGAGTCAATGATGAATTATATATAGTTAACATAATAATTGTAATTTTACAAAATTCTTGGTTATAACTGAATAAAAATTTATAAATCATATTCAAAAAATTTTGATATTTACAAAGACGGAGCCTTAATTTGGTCAAAACATGTTTTTAGCTAAGTTGTAGAAGAGTTCCCAATCCAACAAACTAAGTTTTCATTGTTTCTTAGGAATTCAACTGATTTATTTAATTTTGCTCTCGCTGTACGAATTCTCAGAATTCTCTTCTTCCAGAGGATCTTCCAATTTTCGCAGGGTATGGCTAAATGCCAGGATAATGTTAAGGAGCAAATTGTCATGAAATGGAGTGTATTGCCTTCTATTCCACAAGTGCAATCTTTGGAAACAGAAATATATAACCTGTGAAAGTAAGATGGAAATGGCCCGTGCCCCGTATAGAAAAGTACCTCATTCCTAGTCCAGTTAAGGATTTTCCTGCTACCTTTCGGTATCATCTCGTGAACATTTCTTCCAGTTTTTCCATTATCCCAATCTTCCTGCCAACGATCCATTATCCAATTATCAAGTAAAGATTTGGTATGACAACGTGGTAATGGTAGGGCCTGAGAAGAATTACTTGATAGTGCAGCCGCTTTTGCAAGTCTATTCACTGTCTTATTTCCGTTTGTACCTTGATAGGCCTTTACCCTACCAATCCTGATGTTATCTGATGTTGTTAGGAGATCTTGCATTTCTCGTACCATAGGACATTTGTTAAGAGGATTAGATAAAGATTTAAGGCATGCTTGACTATCTGACCAGATGTTTGTTGGCATAGGTTGTGAAGCAGCTACTTGAATGGCTTCACGCAGAGCATATACTTCAGCTTGATATACTGTGTTCTCAGGTTGTAGCCCAGTACTCCAAGTACTTTGTAATCCGAGTTCTGAGTATACTATCATTCCGGATCCAACTTTTTCTTCTATTTTTTAGCCATCTGTGAAAATTGTTACGAAGCCTTCACTGAAACATGGTATATGGTTTTGCTCATGTACTTTTAATTTGCTCTCTATATTGAAGACTCCAGGTGGATTGTTTCTCCTTTTATAACTTTTTCAATCAAATTTGGTGCAGGAAGAATAGGATCAACTTCACAAGGAATTTGTGCCCTTGCATGCCTTATAAACTTTGCCTCGGCTTTTATTTTTAGGTAGAGAGGAGGTATTACAGTTATAACTTGAAGAGCTTCTGTAGGAGTCGGTCTAAACGCACCACTGATGTTGAGCAAAAATCTCCTTTGAATTGAAGTAAGTAATTGTTTTGCATTTGTTTTTAATGGCGTTCCCCAAATTGCTGCCCCCTGCGCCAACACCTGCAAATTAGAATATAAGTAAATCCAAACAATAATAAAAGCGATAGTGGCACTGCTTATCATCCAGAAAATAACCAGGAATGAGACCGATATCCTTCATGCAGTGTCATGATGTGGGCCGGCATCATGATCAATAGCCGCACGCCCCTACATGTGGTTACGAATGGGACTATGATGGCCCAACGATGAAATTCTACTTCCTCATGTTCGTATTTTTCTTGGTGCTGTCGGTGATATATTTGTTTTTATGGACGACAACACAACATGTCATTGAACTTTCTCTATTCATAATTGTCTAGACAGCGAGGGTATTCAACGCCTCTTATAGTCATCACGTTCTCCAGATATAAACCATATTGAAAATGTGTGGGATGATTTGGGGAGGCAGGTTGCTGGTCGAAAATAACCACCACCAAACAAGAAGACCTTCATCCGTGCACTCACAGAGGAATGGGATAAATTGCCTCAACCGCTGCTAATGATGGTAGAATAATGTTGTGCAAAGTATGAGACGACGTATGGAATGTTGCATCACACTCCATGGTGGACATATCCCGTACTGATACCTTTCTTCAAGGTGCCTGCTGACTTTAAGATGCATTGTTCCATTTTTCAGTATGCAACATCAAATGAACATTTTTTTCTTTCAGATTCTTCATAGCTTTTGTACTTTCCTGAATAATAAATATTCTTTATTCTAATTTCTGAAGAGTGTGGCAACTACACTTTATCCTACAAGGCCTCATGTCTCACTTAATGTTATGTTACTTTACAATTTGTGATTGGTCTTTAGCAATTGTTCAGCAGTAAGTGTATATATATATATATATTGTTGTTGTGTTCCAGCTGGGCTGCTTTTTATGGGGAGCGCTGCTAAATTTTTCCAACTGAACTCCATATTTAGGTATGGAATCGGACTTCTTTAGTACACAGATGCCTTAGGTACCCGTTTATAGGGTAAGAAAACCATTCACAGCCCATTCATACAAGGAAAAGAAAAGACAGAGAAAGAGAGAGTACAACCATGACGAACCGGGATTCGAACCTAAGATCTCCCTACAAGTTATATATATATATATATATATATATATATATATATATATATAATTACAAATTTCATACATTTGATAACTTTCTAAATTTTATGAAAATAACTTCAACTTTATTCGAAATTTTGCAATAAAAGTTAATTGCTGTTAAATCTGTTATATAATAAGTTGCTACATAAATTTCTTGATACGAGCATTTTAGAATAATTTAACTTATGTATAACTGTTATATGTAAATTATGACATACTTTTCTAAGGTATCCACCATTAAAAACCAATAAACTCTAACATACCACAACATGGCATTAATCATAAGCTAGAAATTTAATTGAGATATTTTATTTCTGGTAATTTCCTTTTATACTAAATCCTCATAATTTTCAATAAAAAATTTGAATTTGGAATCTTTGAATGTTGCATATGTAAGCTGAAATCTGAAATTTGTGATCTTATGACTTGTGTATGAGCTTGAGAAATATAATAAACATTTGATAAATCAGATTGGTAAAATTGGTAAATAATTTATCAAATATTTATTATTTTTCTAACTTCCATTATAAAGATATCTTCATGATATAATGCATTAATCCAAATTTTTGCATTTTCATGCAATTTCTAAATTGCTAAATATTTATATAAGTTGTATTATTTGATATCCGAAAGGAATTTAGCAATTAACCTATTATGCAAATTACAAAACTTACAACAGCTGATTCTTGTTTAATATAATGGTATTAAAAAAGTTATAAATTGATTGTTCGCACGCAATTATCTATAAAAATAATTCTTATTCTAGTACTAAAATTGATTTTGCATTTATATGTGGTATTTCTATTCTGTTTACGCATCATTGTTTAAATTACAATGAGCGACATAAAAGTAGGTCACAAAAGCTTACTGCTTCACAAGATGTTGACTACTCTTGCTACCCAAAGTCATCGATAATTGTGTACATTTGCTAAGATTGAGTGAATGCTTTGTGTAAGTAATTAAATAAAACTTTTATGAGTTAAATACTAAAATTCAACAATGTTTGATTGCAATTCTGATTATAGATTCAAGCCTTCTTAGTAATAACTAAGAATTCTTCACTTTTTCTAAACTCGTTTCAATACAATTATTTTTACTCTGAGAGAAATAAGTAAATTAAATTCGTTTTTTAATATGTATCATTACTTAATTTACTTTCATATGTTACATTTCTCATAAGCAGTTTTAAAAACTTAATTAGAATGGAAGCTTACGTATTTTAAATTATTAAATGTGTAACATATAAGGTTTTTAATTTTTTACAGAGTTATATGATAAGTAAAAGATTTTAATATTTTATTCCAGAATATTAGAAATAACCTAACATAATTTTAAAAATGTTTTACAAAAAAGGTAAACTGACAAATATAGATAATTTTAACGCTTCATATGAATATGCATGTTACGATTTTCAATAAAACAAGAATATTCATTGTTGCATTGAACATGAATAGTTCAAAGCAACAAAGTTAGAAGGTAATTTTACGTTAAAATTAAATGATTCATGCAATGAAAAGTATATACAAATTATTAAATGATATTTCTTTTTAATATAACATTTATCTACAACTTTACATTGAATAAAACAAATGTTTTATCATTAGAAAATTAACATTTTACCCAATCAAATTTTCTGTGAAATGTCAATCGAGATACTTTTGTAAAAAATATGTAGATGAAGTTAATAATTTTTGGCAAAACTTAGTCTATTTGCTTTTGGTATATATTTTTCATGATAAGTGTTTTATCAATGTTATATATTTCTTAATTTTTTTTTTAAAAGTACTTTCGTAAATAGGTTTTTATTAAGACAAAACATATTCTACAAGAAGTAACTTTTAAAAAAATTATGTTTGTCAATAAAACAGTACTTTTATATTAAAAAACAATCATAATATTTATAGTATTTTTTATAATTTATGTTTTTGAAATTAGCATTAAATGAATAAAATCTCGTTAGCGTAAAAAGAAAATTTTAATTTGCGGAAAATAATTGTGAATTAAGAAAAATGCATTTTAAACTTATTAATAATGTATGTATAATTTTCTTAAATACACAAAAATTTTAGTAAATAGGGCAATAAATGATTTTTAACTGCTGGTTATTAAAAAAAAAGTTAATTTTAGTACATAAAACTGCTTCATATATAAGGTAAAATCAATTACATTGTAAGTAAATGCGTTTTATCTGATCTATTTTATTTAAATGCAGCAAAATGTTCATCGGTTATAGCTCTTCAATACATAAGTAAAATCAATATAAAGTAAAATCAATATATAAATAAATATTTAAAGTATAGCATAAATAAAGTAAAATCCATAACATTGAAAATAAAATCATGTATTTTATTTAAATCTAGCAAAAGTTTCATTGGTTATAAATCTTAAAATATGGATTAAATAAAAAAGATGTATTACTTAGAACACACACACACACACACACACACACACACACACACACACACACACACACACACACACACACACACACACACACACACACACACACACACACATATATATATATATATATATATATATATATTATAATTTCACTTAATAACATTTTACAGTAAAACTTATAAATATTTGGCATTTATTATAAAAGTAAAATATGCAAACGTTCCTTAAAATTTATAATGCATTGTGTTCCCACATTTTATTTTGTTAACATATGTTCGTATTACATCATACGTAAGAGTAGTTAATACAGCTTTTCATTTCCTGTACATTATTACATTAAATTTCGCTTGATACTAAACACTGATTATTTTCTTCATAAGATAATATATTAAGTCACCAAAATTAATATTTATATTAATATATATACACACACCCATTTATATATAATGTCTCTCTGAAAAGAGTTTCATGTTTCTATGATGAAACTAATGATGCTTCCTCTACCTAGTGAGCCATATGGCTACCAGTTAAAAATACAAGATAACCTGCTGAGGCGTAAAAGCCTTACGAATCGATTGGTAACCTCATGTTGACGCTTACTAAACCCTAGCCCCTCGATTGCTGACTACGCTTCTACGGATATTAGCACAAGGACTATAAAATAAGAAAAGTATTTTTATTATGTATTACTCACAAGCTCCTTGTATTTTTCGTTCAAAATACAATTGCCCAATAAAAAGTACTACTTATAAATGCATTATTTTATATTTAGGAACGCTCATAAAGGCTAGAGAGTAATAATCTATTTCAAATGCATGCTTTTTTTATTTATAATATTCAAATGTTGGATAATTGTTGAGGAGACAGAATAATGAGAGTTGCATTTGGTTTTATAATTTTATAAAAAAGCGTGTTTTCTTTTTATATAATGCACCTGGCAAATATTTTAAATAATTGTTATTATTTAAAACATTTAATTACTCCTATTGAATCCTGTAAATGCTTATTATATTTGATTTAATATTAAAAAGCAAATATTGCTGAGTTTTATCTTTTAGTATCAATTATAGTTTCTTAATATATATTTACTTTAAAGTTTCTAAGTTATATAAAATTAACTGAAATATTTAGAAATCACTAATTTCATATTTGATAATGACTATAAATCAATTAAATACTCATAAAATAATGAAAAAAAACTCTAAAAATAAAGGAATTAATTTTGGTTTTGTATTTTAAATTTATAAAGCACCTGAATATAAATAATCTTCAATGAATAAAATAGAGGAATTCATTGTGATACATCTGCATTCAAAGAGAAGAATTCAAAGTGGCACTTGCTTTTCGTTAACTGGCTATTTGGAATTCTTAGCTAAAGCACTTAATTCTTAGCACTTCACATATATATTATAACGATGAAAAGCTATTCTAATGCGAATAGTTAACATATTGATCAGTTTAATAGGAATGTTTTCGACTTCGTGAAGATTATGCTTCATACACAATATCGATAGACACTCCAGCTCAGTTGACATCGGCACACGAAGATTTGTATTTGCAATTTTGAATATATCTACATCTATATATATATATATATATGCATATTATATATACATATATATATATATTATATATATATATATATGTATATATATATATACATACATATATATATATATATATATATATATATATATATATATATATATATATACATATATATATACATATATATATATACATATATAATATATATATATATACATATATATATACATATATATATAATATATATATATATATATTTATATATATATATGTATAATATATATATATATATATTATATATATATATACACAATGAATAAGTATAATAACATTATTCATAATCATTAATAAAATTAAATTATTTTTCTTACTTGTTAACGCTTTTTAACGAAGCACATGTTACCTATTACGAGTAATTTTAAGAAAAGTAGATATATATTATTTTTAAATTGGAAATAATTTGGTCAATTAAGAACAAAAATGTTTAAATAAAATACGCAAATAATGTAATGCAAATTTGAGACCTGATCAGGACTAATTTAGTTTATATATATTTTAATATTCTTGAACAATTTTATATAAAAACTTTCATTAATTTATGTTACTGATATATGTTTTTGGTTTATAGGAATTGAATACATAAAATGATCTATCTACACATTTATTTTGAATTAATTTAAATTCTATAACGTTAGTATTGTAACTGAAAATGTAGTCGAGTTTAAGAGTATTTATCTTTAGAAACAGAAAATAATTTGCTTGAGCTGATCACATTCGATTGCCTGCTTAATGTTCCGTTGTGTGTGCTGGTGAAAAATTGATATTGGTGCAATACAAAAAGTTCGAGTGTATCAATCTTAAGAAATTGAAAATAACTTGTGTGGGCAGTATCTTTTTCTAAAATGATTAAAGTGTTTGTAATAAATATAAATTATGTACAATAACATTTAGCTTAAGCAATTGAATTTTATCTCTAAACTGTTAAACAGTTAAATTAATACAAGAAATGATTTGAGATGCGAATTCAGTCAAAAAGATAATATAAACTTTTTAAAAACATTAATAGTGTGCTATTTTAAAATCAATATTATTTACCATCTTTGGCTACAGTTTATTCTTACGTAGATTCAAATATCAACTATTTAAAATTAATGTCATTTATTTTAATTTATTAGTAATTATTTTAAGTTGTTCTGACTGAAATTTCAATAATTAGTTAAAATCAGATATTTCACGTTTATTTTTAATATCCTGTTTAGGGGAATTTATCAATGGAACTGAAAACGAATAATAAGCGCAATTCAAGATGAAACGAATTTTGTATAATTTTGGTGTGATAGTGCTAAAAATACTGTAATTCATAGTTGAATACCACTGAGAGCTGTTGGTGCTGATTAATTTATCAAACATTCTTGTTTTTCATTTAACTTCTTTTGCACAAATTGTGTGTTTCCTTATTTACAGTATTTATTTAAGTCATGCAAATGATAAATATGTAATATTTGTCCATACGTTAAACAGTACATTTATGTATATAATTTGATTATTTAAAAAAATCTGATTGTTTTTATTAGTGTCATTGCATTTCTTTTTTATATTTAAATGACATGTTTATAAGGAAAATAGCTTTCTTTTCAATTGAAACAATCATATTTTTGAAATAAAAATATTTAAAATAAACATTTTTTGAATTATTCATTATAAAATACAATTTTAAAAACACATTTTATAAAATATTTATCATATTTCTCGATCTTTTAACATAAGCGTCTTGACATGCATTAAACGACAAAAAAAAAAAAAAAAAAAAAAAAAAAAAATGAATAAAATTTAATGTATATACAATTTAAATAATAAGATTTTTATATATGATAGATATATTATACATGAATTTTTTATATATTATGGAACAATAGGTAGTATTTTATATTTATGCTTCCATAATTAAATATTGATAAGGATTAAATTTATTTTCAATATTTAAATAAAATTGAATTTTGTATTTCTACATAAAAATAACAGCAAAATCAAATTTTATTCAACAATTACAATTTTATTAAAAATTCTTGTAAAAATGCATAAGCAATTATATTATTGTGAAGGTTACTGTTCACAAGAGATTAAAAATAACAAATATTAAATTTTAGAAATTAATGATTTCAAATTTCAAATGCTTGTACAATAGAGAAATATACCATTATCAAGAAAATGATTATATTAAGTTTTTTACTCAACAAAAAATTTAAAGAAATGTATTAAATATTCTTTTAATGAAATATGATGACGCATGGTATAATATGATAATATAAATTCTAAGTGTAATAAAGAGATTTTGAAAAAAAAATTGCTAAAACATTTCATTATATTCTTTAAGAAGTAATTATTCATTAAATAAAAAAAATGTGGTAGGAAATATTTTTGTTAAATTTACTTAAATTGTTAAGGCTGCACATTTCTTAATAATAGTTTAAAAAATGAAGCATGTAATGTTGCCGAAGTTTTATCCAAAATGATGCATTTTACTACATATTTTCTTTTTATTTCACTCTTTTGCATCACATGCAAACAATTGACTTTTAATTAGAAAATGCTTATACTTCTAGTGTTTATTACATGCAAGTGTATAATCAAAATATTTAATAAAAATGTTTTAAATATTAGAGCCTGTAATTAATATAATTCAAAATCAATTTTATAGGCATATATTTACCATACATGTTGGAAATTGGAGAAACATAGATTTCTACGGCAGAAAACAGAATAATTACATTCTCACATCACTGGCACAGAACGTGTCATGCAATACTACTTTTTGGCAAAGTATCTTTTAAAAATTATGCAATACAAATTCATCATAGAAATTGTTGCTTTACTACTAATTTCATAACTATTATTGTTCTCTTCCTTTTCAAGAGAGATCAAACATTTTCTGCAGCGTAGTCTTTCACGAACTTTATAATACATCTGTTATCAGTTCATGAAGTTTAAATATCGTAAACTTTTAGTACTGGTTTTAAACGCCACCCACCTTATATAGTAGTCAGAGTGCTTGACTGCGTAGTATAGGGGGGTCCTGGTGCAAATCCCTGTTCGGTCCTGGATGTACTTTCTTTCTTTATCTATATGCTGTCTTTGTATTTTCTTTGAATGAATGGTTGATTGCCCTATGAACAGGCTCCTATGGCATGTGTGTACTGAGAAATTTGGACTTCACACCAAAATATGGTTCAGTAGAAAAAATTGAACAGCGCATCCCATAATGTCAGCCCAGCTGGCAAAAGACAACAAGAATATTAATTTAGGCAAATATGTAATAAATGTAGTTAACTTTAGTACTGTAGGGTACTTTAATTCCAAAGAAAACTAAATAAAAACATTCTATTTTATAAAATGTATATATAGATGCCTCAATCTAATTCAGCAAGTGGATTAAGTTAATAACTTCAAGATATCAGATTATCTGTATTACAAGTAATAACATATATTATTGAATAAAGCTATATTTGGAATTTTTCGGGTGTATAGAGGATTCTTTAAAAGCAAATTCCTTAATGGAGACATATGGAAAATGTGTTGTAATATTTAAATAAATGAAACTTCCACTTCCAAAGTATTCCTGAATGATTTTTCACAGATTAGACATTCCATGTACTTTTATCCGTTATCAACCTTTTAGTATTCATGGCTCACTTTTCAATCATAATTTTCCTCGCGCTCCCCTCCCCACCGCATACAATAAAATGTATACAATATAGGAGTGGATGATGAGTTTTCTAAACTAAAAACAAGGACATTTCGCATTCTACTACCATTTTCAATATCTTGCCTTTGTGAAACTAGATTTTCTGCAGTGGTTCTTTGAAGACAGAATATAGATATAAATTAAATATAGAAAAAGAACTGAGTGTCTATTTCTAATGTTAAGCCCTCCTCCGAAAAACTTTGCTCTGAAAGACAGACCCAAGAAGGTCACTAATAATTATTAAATTTGTTTTTAATTTAGTAAGTTGTTTTAGTTTAATAAGTTAATTATTAAATATGTCGAATTTTTTTTTCATTTGTATGCGTGTGTGTTCTTTCATTTCAGTCAATTAATATTTTTTTAAAATAACATTTTCTCTTGGATATGCTCTTGCTCCCGTAGGAGGGTACACCCCACAGGCTGAGAATCACTGTGTTAGGGAGAAAATGCAATTGAATTGAAGCTGGACTGAGGCTCATTATATGGTCTACTGCTTATTATATAGATCCGATTCACTTTAGTATTAAAATGTGGAAATAGAAAATATTATAAATTTCAAACAGCCAACTAATTTCTGCATTAAGAAAGTAAGATTATCGTTATCATTGCTACTTTGCGTCTTTAATTTAAAAGTATAAAAATTTTAATCTGAATTGACATGGATGTAATTTTTTAAAATAATAATGTCATTTTCCACCAATGAAGCGAATAAAATTCATTTCGTGAGTTAATTTGCAATAAGCGAAAAAATGTGTTTATCTTCTTTTGCTTAAAATTAGAAATGTAAGCATAGTACTTTTAATTAGCAATTTGAAACTGCCTATAAGAAAATTAAAAATTGAAGAATAAATGTAAAATACACTTTTACATTCATTACACATTTCAATGAAGGCTTTCAAAACGATTGCAAACAGCTGCAGGATTATTAATGATTTCAAAAGTTATACGAAAGAAAGTGAAACAATTCTGTAGCCCTCTTTTTCATAGAAATACATACCCAAAGCAAAAACAAAATATCCAGTTTTCTTTATTTAACAATGATTGATAAGAAATTTAAGAAAAAATTCCTAAAAGATTAAAATCCTCTCAGTGGATACAGATAAAATAATGTAGAGAATGATTGGAATGATTGCGATTTATCATTCTGATTTATAAAAGTTTAGGTTGTTTTTATGGTTTTATTTTTATATGTACTCAAATTGATCTGTTTCTGCAAAACTTGATTCATTATTGGTAAAATCGTATAGGTGACACTTGTTTGATTTTTTTCTTGAAAATACCAATTGTTGTGCAGAAATATTTATTGAATATCATGCTTTGTCTTCATGTTGGTATTTTAGCATGAAATGTACACAATGAACATATATATCCTTCGTTAAATCAAAATTATTAGGACTTTTTACAGTCCTAACTTATCTTAAGCAATGTATTTAAATGATGTACTGAATCCTTGCTCTATCTGAAAAATAACAGCAATTAACAAAATCAAAAAAATGAAACATGGCTTAATGCTATACATACTGAATTACCAATATGCAAGAATTACGTCCTATTGAATTAATAGCACGAGATACTTAATTTAAGGTTCCTTGCTCACATGGAAGTATACAATGAATCACAGTGGAACACTCTAAGGAAAGATGAAGCCCATTTCAATATGAAAAGTTATGTTAATAGATAGAATTACCAAATAAGAGGAAGAGAAAAATTCTTCCTAAAATAAACACATACCAAATTATTCTGTAAAAGTCGTTGTATGATTTCCTTACTGCATATCATGTCACAGAGACAGATTCATTCGTTCGAGGTGATATGAGCCATTTGTCTTGTTAGCAGTTATGTCACCGAGTCCTTAACTATCTCATTCTAGATCTTTAGTAGCGAGGATGTATAGATGGGATCAGTTTCATACCAGATGGAAAGAAAGTTTACTTAAGCTTCTACTGATATGGAATAAATTTGGAATTCAGAATTCCTTTCAGAATACCGGTACTTCCGATTATCTGGTATTAAACAATGGGACTTTTGGATGTAAAACTAGTTGAAAGATGTGGTTTGTGTTTCTTTTGCAAGCTTACCGAAATATAGATACTCATCAACAACTAGTTCTGATAGTAACTTTGGAGACTTCTTGATCTGTTGTGGAGCATGAACAAAATCAATTTTGCTTCTATCCAATGTGATTAGGCATTATCGTAGTGATTAAGTTAACGTAAACAATAGTATCACATCAGTTCAGTTATACATGCTGAAGAATATAGATAGAATAATGTATAACTTTTATATTAACTATTATAAAATTCCATTGTCCTTTGGGGTCAAAATGTTTGCAATTTATTGCTAAAATGTGAGATTATTTCTTCTCAAGCCCTACTCTTTAATTCTTCGATTACAATTTTCCGATCAAATAAGACGTCATTCATATTAGTTTTTCTTTTCTTAAAGCTTTATGAAGCTTAAAATTTAATTACCCTCACTCTGCATTTTTTATAAACAGACACAAATATAGATATTTTAATCAAATTAATTAAATAATTATTATTCCAAAAAACTGATAATCTAAAATCATTAAAATTTTATTTTGATTTCAAATATCTGTACATATCGATATAGAAAAAATAAACTTTGTCTTAAAGCTTAAAAATTCGTCTTATTATTTTCCTTTTGTAACAAAATTAATTTGTAACATATTCTACAAACATTCAAGATTGCATGTTGAATACAACTAATTTAGCGAATGAAAATACTGAGTATCCAGATATTGTATTTATTAGCAATATTTTCTGTTAAAATATGTTTTTTTATGAATGTATGTAAATATTTTGTATTCAAATTTACTTTAAAATGAATATCTACGAACATGTGTATGAATTTATATATTTTACATTACATAAAGTATACAAAGTTTAAGAAACAGAAATGCAAAATATGTTAAAATCTAAGTATTTCCTTTTCAACTAAAGTTTTTAAAAATTCATACATATATATATTCTAAATATGTAGTGACCGTTTATCAATGAAGTAAACCAAAATTCTTTTTAAATATAAAACCAAATCATTTTTGATGGTTTTCGAGCATGAACTGAAGTAAAAGAAGTTTTAAATAACACAATTAATAAAAATTGTTTAAATAGCGTTTTATGAAGCTACACTATTTTACAGAAAAATGGATTTCACAAATAAATAAAGCACACTGTGTGTATTTAGATTTTCAAAATAATTTTTAAACATTGTGTGGGTTTAGTTTATCATAATTTTTATCTATGCAGGCACTGAAATCAATCTCTCTAGAATTATAATTTTAATTACTTTAAAAATAAAAATAATAAATCATAAAAAAATCATCATTTTTGCTCATTTTTTTACTATTAAAAGAATATTTTCTCTCCTTATAGATATTGATAATATAGTCAAACCAATAGATAAGCGAAACTGAAGAGATTTTAATTATGGCAGCAGATGCACATGTAGTTTTTTTTATATTATATTCATAAATTCTCATTTAAAATACTAATTCATTGAAAACATCAAAGGATGAACTATCATAAGCGAATTTTATTAATAATGTGTGATGAAAAGTACATTGTGTGAAAGATTCTAATGAGTTTACAGAGAATATATAAATAAATAGGTTTCAATAGGAAAAAATTGTGGAAATTAAAAAAAAAATCTAAGAAAATCTCTATGATAAAATTTCAAAAAATCTTTATAAGAAATATTTCAGTATATTTTCTGTTCTGTTCATAATAAACTACCAGTACCTTATAAACATAACTAATCTATCAAATTTCAGCTTAGATATACTTTTATTTTTCACAAATATAATTTTTTAAAAGTGTGTTTATTATAAATTTGATCTTATGATATTCAAAACCCTTCGTATTCCAAACATCGTAAAATTAAATGTAATAAAGTACCTTTAGAATTAAAATAGATTTCTCTGAATTGAGCTAAATACACTCATGTCCAAAAATTTAAGATAATTTAGAATTACGCAGAAATTGACCTCTAAAATAAAAATTTCACATGTAGAATTATCACACACAGCTTGAAGAATAATATGCAAATTACAAAACGCCATATGATGTCGACAGTACGTCACAATGGCGAGAGTGTAAGAGAGGGATATATAAGGAATGTTTGCAAAAAAGTAAAATTGTTCACAAGTACTTCTAAGGCCTTTCAGTGCAATAACTACATTGAGATAACACAAAGCAGCATTTCGATGATGTTTTACGTGGTAGAATTATCGGCCGTTTGGAATGCAGACGTACCCAGCTGGAAGTATCCGAGGAACTTGGAATCGCCCATTGTGTCATCTCCAGGCTTTGGCAACAATTCAAAGATGATGGTAATGTGAGTAGACGTTACAACACACGTCGCTCCCGAGTTACAATTCCGAATAAGGACCAATATTTGGCAGTTAATTCCAAAAGAAACAGACGGATCACATCATTAGTCCTGACTTGTCTGCTGTCTTCAGCTACTGGTACCACAGTTTCACGGCAGACCATGTACAGACACTTAGAGCACATTGGTCTATATGCTCGTAGGCCTGTTAAATTGGTTCCACTTACCGCAACTCACTATCGTCTGCGGTGAGCCTAGAATGGAGAGCATTGTGAACACAGCAACAGTGGTCTTGTGGGATTTTTTTTCGACGAGTCCAGGTTTAGTTTTTAGTCTGCTTTTCGCCGGACTTTCATATGGAGAGAGCCAGGTATCTGTTCCCACTGAACAACAACGTTGCGGTGTGGAGGATTGCTCATTTGGGAATAAATTATTCTGGGTTCCAGAACTAAACTGTATATTCAGAATGTAACCATGACGGGCCACATCTATCGGGATGTCATTCTAGAAGAACTTAAACACTTGTTTTGGTGCAGAATTTCTGTTTATGGATGACAATGCCCGTCCTCACCGTGGAAACACTATAGACGAAAGCCTTTAATCGGAGGATATCACCCTTATGGACTGGACAGCATACACACCGGATTTAAATTTAATGGAGCATTTGTGGGACATGTTTGGCGGACGAATTTTAGCCTGTCAACTCAATCCCACATGTCTACCGGAATTACGGAGAGCATGGCGTGATGAGTGGTATAATATTCCCCAAGATCTGATAGATAATTTGTTGTTTAACATGCTTAGGCGTTTTTCAGCCTGTATTACACCGTCTGGGGCGCAAACTATATATTAGCCTTCATACCAACTATGTTATATTGGTTTTTACAAGTAGGTTCTTTTTTTTGAAATTTGCTCTGGTCGCAATTTTTATTAATGATGTCAAACATATAGCATCTTTTTTTTACTCTTTACTTTCTGTTTAATAAACAGACTTTACAATTAAGTCACATTAGTTTTGCTTTTGTCTCTTTCTTTGCCTGATATTGCATTATCCTGAATTTATGGATACGAGTGTATATGACACAAAGTGTATTTTTATTTTATATACATTCTCATTATAATTAAACACAAAAATTTCAAATCATTTAATGACTATGATTAGTACCATTATCATTAATAACGTCAAAACTAATTTAAATTATAAAATACTTTAACACAGGGCTTATTTTTGTTTCTGATTGCCTTAGTATAATTTTTATATTTAACTACAGATTCATCAGCATAGATTTTCCAGTATTTTTAGATTTCCAAGTTTTTTATAAATGCATTAATAAAGCTGATTTTCGTTAAAAAATTTCCATGCAAATTTAAGATTCAATTATTTGCTTAAATAAGATGTTTTTTAAGACAAGAATTCTGTGATTTAAAAAAAAGTTATTTGAAGAGTATTCAGTTGCAGATTTCCATAAAAAATGAGTTTGCATCATTCGGAAAAGCATGTTAATAATTAATTTTTAAAATATATGTAGCAATCTAAATATTATTATAAGCATATTATTATCTTGAATGCAGAAATGCTTTAACTAGATTTAAATAGCAAAGTTCAATAAATATGATAAGGCAAACACACAAACCCAAAATTATATGCCATACATTATTACTTCCATGCATTTAGATTACATTTTGATTATGTTTAAAATTTTGGATACCTTTGGTTTTTTCCTTTGTATAAGTTTTAAATTATTTTATTTCTGGATTCTGATATTTCAGTTCATTGTCTATTTATATTTTAAATCGTTGGGATTGAGTCGGTCAATTGTTTAATGGCTGTCCAGTTTCAAGAAAGAAGCAAAATTTTATATGATAGATCCTCTAAATTAAACTCAGGTTGAGATTTTATTTTTATTTGTTACTTTTCCTTTGTTACTTTATTTGATCAGTCCTTGATTTTTTATAGAATATTCCAATCCAGAACTTGTTTTTCAAGAATGAAGATGCTAGATTCTTTTCCTATTTATAAAATGCAATTTAAGAGTAATTGCGTGGTGTTTTCTTCTTTCTCTATACATCGCTAATATAAATGCTCAAATAGTAACTATAATTATTGCTTTTATTGTCATTATTTTAAAAAACTTTTTTTTGCTAAATACAGAATATATGTTTACAATTTTACTAATGTTGTACTAATGAAACATATATTACAAGGGAAATGAAAATAACTCTAAGTAAAATAATTATAATTTTCTAATTAAAGAGGAATTTTCGGCATTCCACACACATTAGACTTTCAGAAACATATGCATACCTTTTCTTTTTGCAGTTAAGTCTTGTGAAGTTTCGCAGCGTTATCCACTAGTAATTAATTAAAAGACTGGTTTGAAAAACTGTTGGAAATGTGTTTTGAAATTTTAATATATCATGAAATTTCAAAACGTTTTGTTGCAATAACTTTTTACAACACAGTGGATATCATATGTCTGGTAAAGAATACTTTTGTAAATATCTAAGGAAAATATTTGCAGCATTAAATAATTTATTTTTTATTTTTTCTTATTATTTTGCATTTTGGATAGTGCTTACTGTTCCATTATTTTATCATGAATATTATTCTAAACAAAAGGGCATTGAAATGTAACAGTTATTATAAGGAGATACGCAAAATTTTGTTTATCATTATTCTTAGACATAGACGATATTGATGAAAACATCGATAATTATCTCTTATTAAGGATAATTTGTAACAGTTTATTCAATCTTCATACACATATTTAATAATAAAAAATTACCAAATTACTCATATTATAAAATATAAATGACAGAAATAAAATTGAACGCAAAATGAGCAACTATTAAAAGTTTTTATTAAAATTTAAAATATAATTCTACATAAAAACTTTAAGCTCTTTAAAAAATTTTCAAATAATATACGACTATTCTTATCTTAAAGAGATTTTTAAAATTTCTATATTATTGTAATGCATGGATTTTAAATAAAAATTGCTGACTTATTAATTAATATCAGGATGTATAAATACTAAAGGCATGACATTTTTAATACATTTTAAAATAGATCAGTCTGAGAAATTTCGTATTCAAATTCACACTTGGAAGATTTTCTTAATCAAGATATAAACTGTTATTCCAATGAAATGACTTCCAAATGACTATTATAAACGTATTTTCAATTTTCTTTATACAAATTTGATCTCGAAACTATAAGTACTTTCTCATTGTTATCTTCCAAAATTTCAATGTAAACGCATATTAATATTCAAATAAATTAATAATAAGTAATTTAACTTTATTAAAACCTCATTAAATTGGTATCTAGATTTTATCAATATTCACGAATGAAATGAAAAAGAAAGTATTTTTCAATAAAGTGTCACTCATTTTCCCATTATGTAATAAAAAAAGAAATGTTTAATTTAAGCCCTCAATAGTTTGAAGGTTTTCTATGAAACTTTATAATGAAAATTCCACTTCGAAAATGAAATTTCATTTTTAAAAAATGTGCTTTGATTAAAGGAAAGACATTTATGATTCGCATACTACTAAAAATAATTTTTAATTAGTTCTGTGTGAATGTGTACATTTTTAATTAAATATTTTGAACTTTCAGTTTGGATTGCGAATGTACAGTGCCATTAAATAAATTAAAAAAAAATATTATAACACTGATATTATAGGTATCGAAAAAATAAACTGTACAATAAATTTAGTTTAAAGTTTACAATTTTTAACATATTAAAAAATTGGTATGAAAGTGCTAGAAATTATGTGCAAAATACTTTAATTTTGAGAATAAATTTTTTTGAAAAATCCATGTAATTGTTCGGAAGTATAACATAGAAAATCGCAAAAGCAGAGAATTTTATAATAACTGAATAACCAAGAGCATCACAAATTCCTACCCTAATAAATATTTTCACTCCTCATATAAATATTTATATAAAAAACAGAAGAAAGCCCTAAATGCATCCAATATCTGATATTCTCGTCCAATATTATGCATATTTAAGATGTCTAGGATTATAAATATAATAAGTTTAAAACCATAAAAGGTCTAATTAGTTTTAAAAAATCATTAAAACTAAATTAATTCTAAAATACGTCTTTACACGTAAATATGGAAATTATCTGTCGAGACCAGTACTTAATTAATATCCTTATCAAATAAATATATACGATTACAGATCAAGCATTAATACGCATTGATGACTAAAATGTATTGCCGGCCAACTTGTCTAGTGGTCAGCCTGCCTGACAATGGATAGGGAAGTCCTGGGTTTGAATCCCGGTTTAGGCATGCATGTACTTTCTCTTTCTATACTGTCGTTTTCATATCCCTGTGTGTGAAGGAGGTGTTAATGGTTGCCTACCCTGTAAACGGGTCCCTATGGCATGCGTGTATACTGAAGAAGCTGGATTCCACACCAAATACGGTTCAGTTGGAAAAGTGGAGCAGCCCACCCCAATTTGCAAGCCTAGGTGGCACACGAAAATAACAACCAAAATGCATTAAGCAGTTTTTAGATAATTTATCTGTTAGTGTCACTTAATTTTATTTGCTTATGTAGTATAAGAAAACAGAAATTTTTTTTATCAAAAAGCATTTAAATTAAATTTACAAAAACAAATATTAAATTTTTAAAAGACTGACTTGACTTACATTATATAATTAAATTAATTGCGTACTACAACTTTACGGATTATACATAATATAAGTAAAAAATAAAATTTATGTATTTTCATATGTGAGAAGTTTATGTTTCATTATGTCAAATAGAAATTTAAAATTATTTTAAAATTGCTACTGAGAAAACAAACACAAATAATTGTTTAACTTAATTAAATTATCAATCTGCAGATTTATTAACCAATCTGTAGATATATTATTTGGGCATACAGTTTCATCGACAATTTAGCAACTACAATTAGATGAATTGATAAGCGAAATGCTTTAAAAGTTTTAAATAGTTTGGTACATTAAGAGATTAAAATTCACTATTTACATAAACCATTTTTATAATATGTAGGAGATACGGTGAAAACAATGGGAGATGCAAGGTATTTATGCCATGATTGACCCAGAAAAGGCTATTAAGCAAGATTAGATTTGAAAATAAAGATAAATTGTTATTAAAATTTAGAAAATATTTTCTCAAAATATTTTAAAAAATGTTATTAAATAGTTGCTTCTGGAATATTCATTTTTAATTTTTTTTACTAAAGTTTTTTCTTTATATAAAATTATAAAATAATATCTATAATTGGGGTGAAAATTGCTATATATATGGAATACATACTATTATTATATTTGAAGTTAGACCATCAAAATAATATGTAATTATATTAAAATAGAAAGCTAACAAGATAATTATATGGTTATATTAAGTTAGAATTTTTCTATATCTATGTTTTGTGCAATAAATATGATGTAAGTACATATTACAATTTCTTTAATTAAGATTTCATTCCCTTATTTGGTTTGTATAGTAGTGTTACCTGAAGTTTTAATTGATATCAAGATAAATTATATGTTCAGCTTTTTCTATAAGAATAAGTCAAGCATAACATGACTGATTGCATTTTATTATTTTTATCAAGATATTTAACTGTTGTCTTGATTACATAATTATACTTTATTGTTTGATATTTGTTTAAAGTTTAAAGTTTCTAAGAAGCAAAAGTAAAATAAAAAATTGCTATCCTTTACTTTACTATAATTTTTGAATCTAAGCTGAATTTTATCTCATGAAAATATAATATTCCAGATATGCGATATAAAACAGTATTCCAGATATATACATAATTAATATTATTTTTTGATTTGCATTTTATTGAAACATTAAGTTGAGCATTTTTTATAATACATATATTTCATGAAAAAATTTCACAATGTTATATCTGGCTTAAAACTAACATTGCTGGCCTCCGTAAATGTAACTCTTTGAAGGAAGCATATAAAATAACATGAAATTTTAAAGATCATTAGCGGAAATAAGGTATGCAAATGATTAGAATTTTAACGCAGACGCACATGACGCGTGCTTGTTTCGCCAATTCAAAAGTCTATTTAAGGTTTGGAGATTTTAAATATTTCAAGTTAGTGAATTGTGTTTTTCTTGTATTTTGTTTTTTAAAAAAGATCATTTATGCCTCGGGGAAAACAGCGATCTTTTTTGATCAATTATTCGAGTTCGAAAAGTAATGAGTGTACTCTAATGAGATTGTGAATTATTTTTCAGAGAAACAGTTAGTCATGTTGGACGAACCAAACAAATGTATTGTGGATAGGGATGCAGGAGTGTATGATGAACTAACGTGTTCGATTCCATCTGCTTTAGTGGTTCACTTCATGTGATGACAGGCAAACTGTGCACATGGCAATGACACGAACCATAGATCAGCAGCCACATCACAAACCATAGCACAGCACATTCAGTCTGTAACGCATCTTTATGTGCCTGCGCGTACCACTCGGTGCCATTTACAACAGAGTGGTCTGTCCGCAAGACGCCCATTGCTTCTTCTATCCTTGACACAAAACTACAGACGTCTCCGCCTCCAATGGTGCGATGGAAGAAGGATGTGGATGGCAGAATGGAATGATCTTACTGACGAGTCATGCTTCTATCTGCAACACTACGATGGTCACCTTTAAGACTGTAGACACTGCAGAGAGAGGATGCTGAACAACTGTGTTATGAACCACCACACTGGTCTTGCACCGGGTATTAAGGTATGGGGTGGTATTGGATATCACTCTCTCATTCCTCTAGTAGGCATTGCCGTATTTTAAACAGCCAACGCTACATCTCCAATGTATTGTAGCCAGTTGTCATTCATTATCTTCAGGAAGCCAAATTTCAACAGGATAATGCGTGAGCATATGTGGCACGCATCATACATAGGTTCTTCATCAATCGCCAGATTGAATTGCTTACCTGACCGGCTAGCTCTCCGGTCTTTCACCGATAGAAAAAATGTGGTCCAGGGTTGCTCAACAATTGACCCATGTTATATCACCAGCTGCTACACCAAATCAACTTTGAAAACGTGTGGAAGCTGCTTCATCTGATGTACTCCAAGAACACATCAAAAGACTCTTTAAATCAATGCCGAGGCGTGTGGTAATTCTGGTTTCTAAGAGTGGCGTTTACTCTGGCTACTGATTTGGCAGGAACCGCACTTCACAGAAGTTTATAAATTTAATCATTTAATACTTGGTCTCTCAATATGTTATCTACGAAATAAATTTTGTTGTGATATCTCTTGACTTTTTTTGGTGTTGTAATTTTAGTGACGAGCAATGTGTTTTGAAATTTCTGCTTAATAGAGAAATTTTCATATTCATCAAGGAAAAACAATTAAGGGTTTAGTGGTATCTGTGATTTAAGTCTTAGTTTGAAATTAAAATTTATAGAACTAATTTTGAAATTATTAATAAAATTTAAATAGCAGATTTAAACTAAATTTTAAGAATGTGTTACGATAATTTCAGGGATTACTAAAAATGCAGATTTCCAAAAATTTTGTGAATCAGGAGTAAGAAACAGAAATAAAAATAAAATTTCAAATATGGTAATTTCTCTATCTTAGTGTACACAAGTAATATAAGCAAAATTTTTGTGATCAACAATATTTGATATTTTTTTCATATAAGAAAATTCCATTGAAAGGATCGCAAGAAACCATGAAATTAGAAAATAAGATTTTATATTATCATTTTTTATGTGAATTTCCAGCTGAATTAAATATAGTTGTTAAATTGAAAGGATAACATAAACGCGCTTGATAAAGATTAATTTAAATGTGCAATGATAGGAAGAAAAAAATTATGTTTTTTTTAATTGTTAGTTTTTATTTAATCGATTAATTCTCATATATCAAAATAATCTTGCAAGATATGACAAGATTTCTGATTCATTAAGATTAAAACTTTTCGAATATTCATTGAAACAATCGATTTCAGACAAAATATGAAAGTAGCATATTTAATTTTTTCTCTTAAATGTGTTACAGAGATTTTAAGATAGTGCCAAATATAATAATTATATTACAGAATTAAATTACAGTTAGTTTTTCAATCCATAAAAAACAAGGAAATATAAGAAATAAGCAGTGAAAATTGTCTTATTAAAAAATTTTTATTCGTTAAATTGAAAGTGGCTGAAAAAATATAACTTAGAATATACTTTGGTAACAATTTGGCGACTTCTTCTCCAAACTTGATTTCGTGTATGTTTAAAGGAGCAAGTTTGTTATGAAGTACTGATAAACCAACCAGAAATAAATTGGCATTATACTATCAATATGGCAGAAAATTGGGTAGAAACTGATTGTTAACCTAAAATATAGGTAATTTAAAATTGACAATATAAATGGATGAAAAAATAAGGTAATTGAAGAATAAATGTTAGATTTATATTCAAAATTCATATTTTCTTTTTTTTTTACAAAAACCTATTATTTTGTAATAAATAAATGTCATGAATAGTTTAAAACTGTCAATGTTTTTACCAGTTTAAATTCAAATTTGTAAACAAACTCAAGTGTATAGATCAACGTCAATTTTTTCATTTATAGAATATTTATTCATTAGTTTAAAGACACATGTGATATTAATTAAGATTTTTCCTATGCATTTCTTTAAGCATCACCTTTTTTGACATAAGAAAAATAAATTTGCAATTTCATCTTGGCGCATTGTTTGCTTTCGCCAAATCTTTTTTTGTTTAATTAAATACATCAATAATAATAATGATCCATAATTAATGTAATAATTGGATTTAATATATGTGAAAAATAATCAAGTTTTTCCTTTCAAGTAATTTTATTTATATAGTCACAGTTATTTGTTATTTAATATTTTAATGAATAAAACTGATACTAATTAGCAGCTCGTAATAATTTTATTAGTTGTTTCGTGAGAAAATAATTATAACACGGAAAATATTTCATATATTCTTGTAATTATAGAAGGTAATGATGCATTTGTCCTGTATCAGTAAAAATAATTAGCTATAACAAATTTTATATATTAAGTTTTACTTAATTTTGTTAGTAATTTTTAAAGGTAATCTTTTCGGATTTATTCATTCCAATAAACATTGTTTAATATACTATCAATTAATATAGTTAGGCGTAATATTGGAAATTCTTTCTAAAGTACAATTTTGAAATCTTGAGTTTTAAAAATAGAAAAAAGGTTAAATATTTTATTGAATGAAAAATGGATTTAAAATTAAGTCTGTTCAATAAACCTTTTAGAAACTGGGTTTCAAGCAGAAATTAATAATAGTTTGATAAATTCCTTATCCCACATTTCAATTTTCATATATGCAAGAATCTTTTTAAAGTATTACATTATTACTGAATTATTAATAATTTCAATTTAAGACTGGATTTTCCCAATATTTGAAATTAAATTATCGAAAAATTTCAGATTACTTCAACCATTTCTATTGATAAAGTTTTATCATTTTTAATTCACAATCTGTTAACTCATCAATGACATTAAGTGCAACAAAAATGCACTTCACTTTGTTTTGTGAGTTGAAAGGTGTAATTGAAAAGCAATTGAGTTTAAATTTGATTAATGTTAAAATTACGCATTAAGTGCAATCTTGTTGCAGACAGTGAAAGCGATTGCCTTTAATGTGAAATTTTAAAATTACTAATTTTAAATTATAAAGTAAGTGAAGTTATCATTCGCCATGACAATTACAGAAAAGTTCATAGAATATTTTCTGAGTTTATGATAGAATCATTCTGTGTGGAGTAAATTCTTCTTATGATAAGTATGAATATTTTTAACTTATTTCGATTTCATTTATTCAATTATTTCAGTTAGAGGTTTAATACTTATCATCGTAATATCGTCCCAAAATTGCTAAAAATTATAATTTGTTAAACGTGATAACAATCTTGTTGATTTAAAAGAAGTTTCTATGCAAGGTATTTGTTATAGGGATGTAATTTACTTTTTTTTTTCACTTAGAATATAAATTTTAGTTATCTTTGGCTAGATTAGATATTTTTTTGCATTCTTCAGTGATAAATTAAAAATAATTTTTTCTGTGAAAAAAATTATGATTAATAACAGAAATGTCGCATTTATGATGGTAGAAAATAGTTAGATATTTTACACCCTATTGATTATACATTCTTTTATCATATATTTAAAATTATACATATATTTAAAATCTTCATTTTGTGATCGGCAGATTTAGTTATCAGTAAAGAAGTTGAAAATAAATATATAGTTTAACTTATTAACCAATTCAGTCTTCACTAATTTCAGGTCAAAAGGAATTAATGTTAAAAACGTTGTATATATATACATATATATATATATATATATATATATATATATATATATATATATATATATATATATATATATATATATATATATATATATATATATATATATATATATATATATATATATATATATATACTACTGGCCATTAAAATTGCTAGACCAAAAAGGCGACATGCTGACATGCTACAGAGGTGAAATATATACGAAAGGAAGAAGGTGCTGTGATACGCAAATGATTAGCTTTTCAGCGGATTCAGACAAAGCAGGCACAAGTCGCGATACCTATATGCTGTTTAAATGAGGAAATTGTTCAGTCAGTTCCTCATACACAAATTGCATTTGAACGTTGTTGCCTGGAGAAAAGTTGTTGTGATGCCTCGTGTAAAAAGGAGAAATGCGTACCAGCACGTTTCTGACTTTGATAAAAGTCGAATTGTAGCGTACCGTGATTGTGGTTTATCCGATCGCAGTATTGCTGCTCGCGTCCGTCGAGATCCAATGACTGTTAGCAGAATATGGAATCGAAGGGTTCCGGACGGTATAACGGAACGCCATGCGGGATATCAACGGCCACCTATCACTAGCAGCCGAAAAGACAGGCATATTATCCTCATGGCCGTAATGGATCGTGCAACCACGTCACGAGCCGTGAGTCAAGAAACGGGGTCGTTTGGAAGACCACAAGTGTCTGCACGAACAGTTCGACGACGTTTGCAGCAGCATGGACTCTCAGCTCGGAGACCATGGCTGCGGTTTCCCCTGACGCTGCGTCATAGACAAGAGCGCCTTCAATCGTGTGATCAACGACCATTATGGGCGCACGAATGGCGAGACGTCATCTTTTCAGATGAATCCAGATTCTGTGTACAGCCTCATGATGGTCGCATCCGTGTTTGGCGGCAGCGTGCATTCGTCATCGTCATACTGGCCCATCACCTTGCCCGATGCTATGGGGTGGCATTGGATACATGTCTCGATCTCTTCTTGTTCGCATTGACGGTGCTTTAAACAGTGCACGTTACATTTCTGGTGTGTTACGACCCGTGGCTCTACCCTTTATTCGAGCCCTGCGAAACCCTACGTTTCAGCAGGATAATGCCCGAACGCATGTTGCCGGTATTGTACGGACCTTCCTTGATACGGAACATGTTCGGCTGTAGCCCTGGCCAACACGTCCTTCAGATCTTTCACCAATAGAAAACGTCTGGTCAATGGTTACCGAGCGACTGGCTCGTCACCAAACGCCAGTCACTACGGTTGATGAACTGTGGCATCGTACTGAAGCTGCATGGGCATCTGTACCTGTACATGCAATCCGATCTCTGTTTCACTCAATGCCCAGGCGTATAACTTCTGTTATTACTGCCAGAAATGGTTGTTCTGGGTACTGATTTCTCAGGATCTATCCAGCCAAATTTTTTGAAAATTTAATCACTTGTTATTTTTAGTATAATATATTTGTCCAATAAATATCATTTCGTTATCTGCATTTCCTCCTGGTGTAGCAATTTTATTGGCCAATAGTGTATATATATATATATATATATATATATATACTATATAGATGATCATCCGTATCGCATCATATTCGCCTACAGTGGATTCCTTACCACGTGGATCTTGAGGGTAATGAGATTGCGGACACTTTGGCCAAAACTGGTGTGTTTGAGGAAGGTGTGCCGTCGGCACCTCTCACATTTCAGGAGATTCATTCAAAGTTTAAACCCGAGAATAAAACCACTTGTATTGTCCCTCCTGAGCATCATTGGTACCGCAGCGCACGTCTAGGTTTTTCCTTGGCTAATGGTCTTAATAGACCAGAACAAACGGCTATTACCCGTTTCAGAAGTGGCAATCTTAGTAGATTGAAATTCATCAATGGTACACAGAAATTCAAAATTTGCTCCAAGTGCTTAAATGAACAGCCCTCTCGTGAACATATTCTTCAATGCCTTGAACTCTGCGGGAGAGATCTGAGGGAGAATCCACTTATGGTACAGGACTTTTGAAAGGTATAAGTGCTCATGGACCTAGTCTAGCACTGCGGACCTCGGGGGTATGCAACAACAACCCTAAATGATCACATTGAATTATAATTAATGTTTATTATCCAATTTAGAAAATATAACCTCAAATCATGTTATATAAAATTGAAGAAATGTATTCATGCATTATAATGTTGACAACTGCGTATTCTTAATGGATAATGCATGGGATTTAATGAGCAAACGAGATCAAGTATGTAATTATTATTTTAAACGCAATGAACAGTGGAATTTGTGAATAAAATTCTCGCACATCTACTTGAAAAGAAGTTCTATTTTTTTTTAAATGAAAACCAATCATGCAGCTTACAATGATCTTTTTGTTACAAATTTAAAAAGATATTTTTTATTGTTTCCTTGTAAACATTCAAGAAAGCCATCAAACCTGTGCGCTCAGAAGACTGTCAATATTCATGGATTTACTAATACAATCTAACTTACTTAAGGTTTTTAATTAAGTTAAAAAGGACGTGGAGAGAAATTTACATTTTCCTGACACTACACGCATTTATTTCAAATCAAGCTTCTTCGTATCGCTGATTTATATTCTTTTGCTCCCTCCTCTCTACAGCTATAAAAATTTATTCAATCAAATTATGAAGCATTAATTTCTCGTTGATCAATATCAACGCTCTACCTCTTGAATGATAGGAAGTAAAATATTTCAGTATTCTTTATTAATATTTATCAAAATTTTGCAATTACTCACATACCTATTTTATTTCTATCACATTAACTTATATTTATTATTATTCAGGAATATTGTTTATATAGTGATACTCTTTATTACTTTGATGCAGAGATTTTTTTTGATATTTCATGGTATTGAAAGTCTACATGTTATTTAATATATTTATAAAAATAGATAGCAAAAATCTTAAATTTACTTGAAGATTTTTATTACCTCTTTTTACATTATCTATAATCTTAATACTTACTTGAAATTTATAAAATGTTAAAAAATGTTTTCACATTTTAAACAAATTAAAGGGCTTAGGAAAACGCACCATATTATCATATTTATATTGAGCTACTTTCAAAAACAGGCAAATGATATTATTTGTTTATTTACAAGAAATTAAAAATCTGTAATGGTTTTTTATGCAAGTATTACTTAAAAATAAATATACTAAAAAAGTATAACTTATAGAAATGTTAGAATTTAATAAATCAAATTTTTTAAAACCATAATATGATTAAAATTGTCTTCAAATTCTGTAAATGACAGAATAAAGAACATTTTAGAATTAACTTTATAAAGATTCCATTATATTATTAAATGCAAAAACATTTTAAAAATGGAATATTGTTGAATTATTATTATAATACAACACATAAGTAATGTTTCTAAATTAAAATTTCATAATTAACATGAAAACAGCGCCCAATTAAATAATGCAATAAAATTCAATAGTTTTAAGCATTTAAGAATTTTTATAAGGTGATTTTTTCTACACATTACTAGTAAAAATAAATGAACTAAAAGCAATAGGAATCCATTCTAAAAGTATTCTAAAATATACATAAAATTGCATTTTATTATAAATAATCGTTGGCTAAATTTTTTTTTAGTGTGTGGGAAATTCCTTTAATATTTTAGGTTTGCATTTGAATTAGGATTATTCCGTCTTGTTATAATAAACTAAATATATATAGCTGCTTAAAAATACTTATGATATTCTACATTTTGTCATAAACACATTAAAATTATGATATATACAATTTAATAATGGATATTAATCGTTCAAAATGTTTAATTAGTAGTAGGAAAAATATTGATGTGTAAACTACAATCATGTAAATATAGTCCATTATTTCTTTTTACACAATAATATAATTTAAATGAATAGGGATAAATTTACATAAGAAACTGATAAACAGTGAAATTTAATTTTTATATTACTAAAAAAATAAGAGCTCTTGAATATTTACATTTCAAATTAAAATGCATTTGGAATATATAACTTTAATGATGATCATTTACACAAAAATTAAAACAAATATTACCGAAGAACATACTCTGGTAATCCTTTACTGAATATTAAAGAAAAATATATATTTTTTCGCTTTATGAAATGCTAAACTTTTGATATGTTCCAATAATTTTCAAAGTTATAATGACATTCAGCACAAGCTTAATTAGATTTATGATGATAATTTTTATTATGAAATATACCATTAAATTATCTTTCCTTGGAAAATGTAAAATATTATATGGAATTTAGAAAAAAAAATTAATGAGAAAAATTCGTAATGCAATAAGATAATTGAACAGTATAATGAAAGCTAAATCTTCAACTGCACATAAGAGAGCACATAAAAGAGATCAATAAACCATTTTTTAAGTCTTTTCAGAATTCAATTTCTACTCTCATTAGCAAACGATAAATAGATTATCACTGGAAAATAAGTCATTAGTTATAAGAATTACATAGATTTAGATTAGTTTTCAAATGAATGGAAATATTTTATTTACTTGCTTGTGTACTTAAGAAGTTTTCCCATAAAGTTAAAAAATATCACTTAAATAAACTAAAAATTTCCATATAACTAGACTGTTTTAATTGGAAACATTATCTATGCTTTATAATATTGATTAGTTTGTCTCGAAAAATATTATATCTTTAAGCATAAATTTTTAAAGGGAAAATTATTGGGATTTTTATATTTATCTTAAAATAAGATTTCTTATCTTTATGTTGTATCTGTTTTCTGAATTAATTTTTTTATAAGAAGCTATCAAAATAAATATATTTTAATGAGTGTTTCCTGGAATATATTTATCATTAGAATTTGTTAAATGACTTTCATTAAAAAATTACCGAGCTTCAAAATTTCCTTTTATACTATGAACAATTTCTTACATTTATTTTTCTCAATGATAATTACATAAGCAGTTTAATGTAAAACTGCATTATATCTAATGAATATTAATCTTATTGAAGCATACAATTGTGTCAAAACATTTTTCGTTATTTTTAAAAACAAAATTGTATACTACAATGGAAAATACCATCAAAACATTATAGGAAATTTTACTTCTAAAAATGTTAAGGGGTGATTTTTTTATACAAACATAAAATTCTCTTTAAGCTCTAAATCTTTCTAAAGAAATAGATTTTAAATAAAATATTCTTCACTAATTTTAATAATTTATCAAGGATTATTTAAAATTGCAATAGTTATTATAAAATTATTAAAGAATTTGGCAACCAAATAATTATGTATGTTTCAATTATTTATATGAATTTTAATAAAATTATATACTCATCAGCAATTTACAAAATTAAAGCAGTTTTAAAATTTCATACGTTAATTTTGAAAGTTAATTACTGGTATTGAAAATATGAATTGATAAACTAAACTATAATTGTCCATTGAAATAGATACGATTTCAGTTTTAAAACGATAAAGTCAATATATTTATAATAAAAATATCAGAAAACAAAGAATATCAAAAACACAAATTAAACTAAAAATATTTAATACCATTGTTTTTAAACAGCTCTAAGAATTATTGTTTTGCTTTCTGCGATGTATGTTGCACATGAATGTTCTGCGGGATGTGTTGAAAGTTTTAAAAATACATGAAATTATTATAACGATTGTAAACTTTGATTTTTCTTATCACATTATTCCTAGTTTTCCTTTTTACAATTTTATATTTTTAAAAAGCATTTTAAAAAGTACAAAAAATATGAAAATAGTGGCTAAATGTATCGTAATTTTATTAAAACTACTTAAATATGTTTAATACAATTCATACTGAAGTTTAGAAACAATTAAATGTAAGATTATCGTTTTCATTGTGTGTGAGAAGAGACTTAAAATTAATAAAAATATGTTTTTTGTTGCAATTAATTTTTTTTTACCAGATTTAAAAAGTTTTGCTAGAGTAAAAAAACTGCATTATTTGGAAGGAAAAAATGGGTTTTGTACGCAAATAATTTTGAGCATAATTACTCACAATTTTTGGAATAATTAGAGAGGGACATATTTTTCTGCTTTCTACTAACAAAATTGATATGTTTTTTGGGGGTTCTAGAGTTTTCTTCATTGAAATGCATGAATACTGCACAGTAGCTGACAATTTCATGAATGCTGATTTTGTAGCCGAATGGTTAGAGCTCTTGCCTTCGTTTCAACATTTCCTAGCTTCGAATTCAATTTGGGACTTTGATATGAATAGTTGTTTCGAATAAATATTAAGACATGAATCTCGGTCTAATTAACGCGTGTATGAAAAAATAAATATAAGAACCAATTGTTGAGGACAAACAAATCACCTCATACTGTTTTAAGAAAAAAAAACTCCTAGAATTTATTGATTGGTGATGGTTTAAATTTGTATATTACATTTTAGTTGTGATACAAATAGCCGTATTTGTGTCGGAAATAGAATATCAAATATGAAGAAACTTGAATTTCAAACTTAATTTTTAAATATCAACTACAAATATTATAAGCAAACCACCAGTTTAACAATAGAATATGGAAAAAAAAATTAATTTTATAAAGAAGTAAAAATATTTTTGAGAGGAACTATAAATATTTTTAATTCACATTTAAACTCAATGGAAGTGAAATTAATTAGAACTATTAAGATTTTACAAAAATGCCTTTTAAGGAATTCTTTTATATTTATTAAGCACTATCCGAAGAAGGATCAATACATTAACTCCGTTTTTATTTGTAATCATTGACAATACACTCTTAATTTTGTCTACATTCTTTTCTCTTTTTTTTTAGCTAAAACGATAATAATCTGGACTAATATGAGTACACTAGCATAACTATTTTCCAAAACCATTTAATTGTTTCAAATTTAATACATAAATATCAGAATTTAATCTCTTTTTCCTAGAAAAAATTACAAAAGTTTTAAATGATCTCTACAAATTATATTATCATCAGAAATTAATATGTAAATATTTCATTTTATCTGATGCAATTTGAAGAAAATAAAATCGTTTGTATCAAGGTAAAAATATTTAATAGCTAGTCAAAATCTTCTAAATGCTATGGTGAACTTTTTGTTAAATACAGATTAATGATATTAATTGCTAATCGATGATAATAACCGTGTTTTAATAGTTATGGTTCAATTTATAAATGAATTATATAAATAACATGTTTTGCAATTAAATATGCTTAAAAATCCTCTTCTGTTATTTAAAATACAGAGATCAACTGTCTAGATTTGTTTTGTATATTAAACTATATACTTTTGAATACACAAAAATAACATATTCAATATTGAATAAAAACAAATAAGTTCATATACATTTAATATTTAATATGTAAATTATTCTTAAAAGACCTATTTTTAAATTAAAATTATTGATATTAAAATTAATTTTACTTTAAATGGTAAAACATGTTAATACTTTCAAGTAATTATGAAATATACTTATAAAACCTAATTTATCAATTTAACCTTCACGTTACAAAAAGGCTTCAAGTAAATAAGTTTGAAAAGTTTAGAAATATTTGTAACAAGTTAATACAAGTATGTTCATGTTTTTATACTTAATACACCATGAATATCATACATTGCCGTATCCGAAATTTTTTAAAAATTTTTCTCCTATATATTTATTATGTCAAACTTCAATAAATATTGTTTTTAAATAAACACAATTTATTCCATAATAGCAGGAGAGCTTTCAAAATTTGTAAAAAAATGTTTCTTTCGCTTTGGAAAATAGGCAATCACGTTTTTTCAACCCAAGAGAAGAACAAGATCTATAAGATATCTGAGGAGATAATTAGCGACAATAGCGGGGATCAAAATAAGAAAGTAATCCAGCAAAAAAACAAAAAGTATATTTTTTTGCAATCTCCGTTCTTCTAAGCACTGATACAGTTGCAATCTTCTTGAAATACACGATATAACATAAAAACGAATAATGCTAACTCTCATTAAGCGTAAAATGCCCTATAAAAGAAATAAATAGTCTCGATTTCTTTTCGAGGAATTTTTTTTATAACTCTAGATGATCATGTACAAAAACATTTTACTTCTTATTCGTTTTTAGCCATAGACATTTGACATTAGATGACTCTGGATATATATATATATCTATATCTATATCTATATCTATATCTCTATATATATATATATATATATATATATATATATATATATATATATAGATATTTTATCATATATATATATATATATATATATATATATATATATATATATATATATATATATATATATATATATATATATATATATATATATATATATATATATATATATGTATGTATACGAAAAAGTTTGTTTTATAATTCAGTGATCGGATATTTTGGCTTTAATAATTTGCTATCTGAAGACGATCCACTCTTTGAGGAAAATTAATATTAATGTAAATTAAATGCAAATTAAGATGATTTTCACACCTAAATGTAAAAGGAAATGAAATAAGTTGTGTCTAGGTGTGTGTGTTGTGTGTGAGTGTAACATCTTTCCACTTTTGAATTTTTCTGCTAATCACTGAAGCTGATTGATAAAAAGCACACACAAAATAAATTAGGTTGAATTGGTATATTTAAAAAAAATAATCATTAGCATATTCATTAGATTCATAGAACAAGATAATGCTATAAATTGATGCACAAAACTAATGTTTTCATTAATATGGATAAATTGAAGATGCCTATTACATCTAAATATGTGTTGCTTTTAACAATATTATCCTGTAGTTAATATGAATAGGAACTACTTATAAAAGTATAAACAATTATAACTAATTAATGTTCTTGGTTGTTTCTTGTAAAATGATTAACATATGTACGTTAAGGAACTTCGCTGAAATTCCTTTGCTTGGGTATTCGTAATTTTTCTTCAAGTTAAGAGATGTAGTCATACTTTTTGAAAAACTATCTACAATGTAATGCGTGTGTTTATGTGAATCAGCATATAGTTTTAATATTCCACAACATTTATTATTTTAAAAATAAAAACTGTTGCATTCTTTATCTTTAAAGATAATTTCTTTGGTAAGCATTCTCATTCCTAACTTTATCAGTTTGTAGTTTTCTTTGATATTTTACAAGTTTTGCAATTAAAAACCCTGTTCAATTTTATAAATAATAATCATATAAATAAAAATCACTTTAATTTTATAAATAATATAAGCACTCCTGATAGTATGCCATTGTATAACACAATAAAACTCCATTACAAATAAAATTTATTTTTATTATAAAATGATAATTACCCAATTAAGTGCTATGTTTTTGCATTATGGTAATTAGAATTTAAAAAAAAATATAATAAATATTTTCTCATTAAAAGACTTGAGAATTTTGTAAAATTTAATACCTATTTCAGATATGGAATTTAAACATTCAAAACATTGATATATACTGAAATATTCTGAAACGAAAACAGAAATACGAAACAATTAGATTGACACAGAATTATTAATATTAAAATAAACTATAATAAATATTTTCTCAGTTAAACACTTGAGAATATAGTAAAATTAAATATCTATTTCAGTAATGAAATTTAAAAATTCAAAACATTGATTTAAACTCAAATATTTATAAATAAAAACAGAATTACGAAACATTGATATTGACACAGAATTATTAATATTTTTCGATTATTAGAATAAGAAATTGAATTGTATAGATATTTAGTATATAATGCTATGAACTAATTCTCTATTATTTGATGATAAAATGTAGTATTTAGTAATCTATTAAAATTATAACTAAAAAGCAAGATAAATTATAAACTGCTATTACACTAATTTAAATATTTGATTACATTTTCATAAAGTATTGATGACTTTCCTTTGAAAGTTTAAAGATATTGATAATCATTTCATAGAAATAAATTAAAGATATTTATTTTAATAAATACGTGAAAATTTATATCACAAAACAAATTATATAAGGTTATATTTTTATACCATTAACACACAAGCAGATACTATTTAAAGTGATATCAAACTTCTTTTAAAGCCTAATAATTTTCTGAGTTTTTAAAGTATTATATAAAATGTTAATACTTTAAAAAATAATAAAAGTTTGCAAAAATTCGTTTCTTTATAATAATTGATATTTTGACTTCTGAATGATTTGCGTTGGTTAATATTCTAATTAATATTTTTTTAAGAGAACATAATAATATTTAAAAGTTCTCATTTTTTTTCATGCAGAAAATTCAAGTAAAATGTAAAAAAATTACGTGCAACTTCATACTGCTTGGAAACTGTGCAAATTTGGAGGATTTTTTACCATTGCATTAATAAAGAACGATTACGATTTACAATTACATAAAAGACGAGACTTCAAATATACATATGTATCAATTCTATATATATCTATCTAATTTGTTTGTCGATAAATGGTCATTTTTTGCACACGAGGGGTAATTACACCGGGACCTATGGTTTAAAGTGAATTCCGAACCATTACAAACATCTATGCCCAAGGTGGGATTCGAAACCACAAACTGTTGAACTAAAGGCAAGAGCGCTAACCATTCGGCTGCCAGCCCGGCATATATCTATTTAAACACACACACACACACACACACACACACACACACACACACACACACACACACACACACACACACACACACACACACACAAACACACACACACATATATATATATACATACATACATACATCACCGTAAAAAATAGTAGAGGACTGTAGTATTGTTGTTTCCAATCCTTTAGAAATCTAGTGGCAGCTAGATTAGAACCATGACACCATGAACCCTTTGTGCAAGCATCCACCAGAGTGAACACCAAACAATCCAAGATGTGATCGGTGGAAGCTAGTTTCAGATTGCATTTTGTGGAAAGGAAAAAAACCTTCATCCTAGATTCGAATGTCATTCTTTTCAGGTGACCACTAATAAGTCGGGAGATGGCTGTTTGATCCTGTCTGTCATTTCTGGTTCTGACGTGGCCCTCGGAGTTTTCCTGCAGTTCCAGGAATTTATGGATGTCAATTTTCGGACTGTACGCTTAAGATAACTTGCTTGGAATCTTCGCCCATCAACAAGTGCCTCGTAATTTTGAACCACGGTCAAGTTACGAGGACACACCTCAGCTATAGCTCTCCTGTCCAGAACCAAGCAACACCACTGGAAAGACTTTGGACGTCACATATTAACGTGAACACATCCCCAACACATGGTGCTCTAACAACTCTATGACTAAGACACTGGAGCTAAAAATGCTAACACATGGTATTTTATTCCATACAATTTTATAAATCGGAATCATTATTAACTGAATGTTATATTATTTTTATTAAACGTGCCGGTATTGTACTTATGGTATTTTTCATCGTATAAGACGTGCTTTTTGGAGAATATTTTTGCGAAAGGGTAAGTATTTTATTTGACAATATACAGTTTTTGATTAAATTCATTTCCGGAAATTTGATTTTATTCTAACTTTCGGATTTTATTTTTGTTTCCTTGCAGTAGTAAGAATTTTGCTATTACGTTGAGTTCAGTGAATGCTCATGTACAAATATCGAGGATCGATTACAACTGTGTTCTTTTCACTTTGAACTTGCACAAATTGGAAACATGGACGTGTTTTTTTACTTTAGTTGTACCCTCTAACAAAATTGTAGCAACCAATCTAACAAAAATATATAACAAAATTGTTAAAACTTCAGGGCAGTAAAATAATAAATAATTATGGATTCGAAAAATAAAATCTTGCTAAACAGAGTATATTTTTTTAAAATTAAAACACTATAAATTCATTATGATGATCAGTAATAAAGTTTATTCTTCAAAAATATTTATAAAAAAGTAGACTTCAAACTGATGTGTTTTATGAGTGGCAAATGCGGTTATAATATGGTGCAATAATGTATTTTTTTAGAAATGAGCTTTTCACGAAACAATTACTTTTGATGAAATTAATTATTATTTATTAATCAAATACTCACTTACTATAAAAAAGCATAAAGGATTTAATTACAAAGGAAATGCTATAAAAATAGTGCAAAACAAGATGAGCATAGAATGAAAATTAAATGATTACTAAATAATTAATTAGAATTTATTTGAAAAACTATTTGTACGGAACATGAACTTCATAAAGAAGAATTCAAAATCATAAAATACATTTGAGATATTTGAAGATTCCAAATTTTTATTTAACGTGATTGTTTCTAAATTTCAAATGATCTGCTGGGAGCAGATATGTATTGTAGTTAAACGTGTTATTTCACTTTAAAAAATTATCCCTTCAGAAATCTTCCCATCACTTTCAGGAGGGAGATTAGAAATTGCACTATCAATAACATTTTACAAATTTATATTAAAGTCCCAATTGAAGAGAATAATTAAATTTTAATTTCATATTTCAGTTACAGAAGCATCAATTTGGAGAAGTTGAAAATTATTTGAATACGTGATGGTATAATAAATTCATATTAATTCTTGCATTTATTGAGTCACTTAAGTGAGTAAAAGCAGCACTCGAAATGGAAAAATATCAAATTCATAACCACTTCTTAAATGTGGATAAGAGTGAAGTTTAGTTGTAAATGAAAACTCGAAATATTTTACTCTTGTTCAAAGTAATAGAGACCCCCCACACTTGAATAAGAATCTCTAATCAGTTCTTTTCTTTTCTTTATATAATGAAAATACTTCGTATGCTATCAATAATTGATTAGAAACGTACTTCATGCAAATTTAATATTGCAGTTTATTAAAGTAATACTTGAAATCTCTCATTATTAAAACTCAACTTCAAAATCTCAAAAAAAGAAGTAAAATATATGCTTTGGTGCTGAAATATAACATACATATTACATAATAAATATGGTGCTACATATTTATGTATTATGTATGTTCATGATGCTAACATAATAAAAGTTGCAACGTAATTGCTAGGTAATAAATGATTTGAGGTATTCAAGGCTATACAAATTGAAGTCATGATTTATAATTTCTATTAATTTAGGAATTAAATAAAATGTAGTAAACTTAATATTTGTATATTGAAGTATTTATGATTTAAAAAATAAACTTTTATTACGCAGTTTCTAAGCTATATACAACACAGATTTATTTTTTATCATTTAAATGAATCTAGAAACATTTGGAATTTTAGCAACTGGTAATTCATGTTTATAGAGCGTCAGTTTAGAATTTAATCAAGTGCCTTTGCTTTTGCTACTTTTTCAATTTTCTGTAGTTGATAAATGAAAGTGTTGATGATTTGTAATTATATTCTGCTTACAAATATGTTATCAAAATATTACAATATAGAAATTTAAATCAAAAATAAATAAGTAAACTTTTACTTTTTATACAAACATTTATTAGATATATGTTTAGAATTTATGGCATTTTTTTTCAAATAATTATCAATTTCATTGCAAAAACTTACTCAAAGATAATTTCAATGAAAAGAATGCTTAGAAACTATTTAAGAATAACGTACTTATATACTTTGATATCAAATAAGAAGTAAGACATTTTGAAATAAGTGTTTTATATTAATTAGATTGTGTTTGTGACACAGTTTCCTAATTACACTGAAATCACACTGATGATCATCATTAGAGAGCCTATTTATTTTAATGATGCATATTTTTATATTGTGCTGTCTTCAATATTTTTAACATTCTGTTCATCATATTACTACTTTATACATATGAATGAATTAAGATAAAAAAAAAATTTTACTTTTTTTTTTTTTTTTAAGGATTAGAGAAATTTATTATAACATTTACTGCTTTATTCCTTTAAACTTCTACGTAAGAAATTTTTTCCATTAAAATAAATAGTACACTGATGATTCTTAATAATATCACATTTTTTGTATTATTAATTTCACACATTTTAATTTCATTCTTCTCTTCTTTCATCAAACCAAAGAAAAATTGAATAAAATTGTCCACTCATTTCATTTTCAGTACAGCATATTATAATAATTAGGGCTATATTTATGGGACATGTTTTAATTCTACATTTTTCTACTTAATTTCTTAAATAAAATATGATCTTGTTTTTAAAACTTATTATTAGTCAAAATATTTTTTAAAAATGAAGAATAAAATATGGTCTACTTTACAATGCCGAAAATGCTTAATTGAAGAATAGAATTTTTTGGGAATTTTTTACATGCTGATTGAATAGTAAATAAAATTTTGCAAAAATAACCTATTTCAGCTAAATTTTATAAAAAAAAAAGCTTATTTGTAAAAATTAAATTTTGAGCATAATACATGTTTAGAAGTTTACTTACTTTTTTGAGGCAAGATAAAATCTTAAGTTAAGGGTACATTTTAATACTTTTTCTGAAATCAAATAACGTAATTTTGTTTAATGAGACATAATAAAGACTAATTAGAAAGCTTTTTTTATGCCAATAAATACAAAGGAAATTTTAGTTCAATTATTTCTATCACAGTAAAATATTGTTGTTAACGAATTTGAAAAATGTTAGGGATAAATTTCCTACGGTACGATAAAAGAGTAGACAAGCTCACATGCTGAAATTATCATTTCACATGCAAATTTGCTTGCATAAATTCTTAAATTTATCACAGTTTTGTTTACATTTATTATATTCATTGTTAGTCTATTTGCTAACATAATTTATAAATTTTTAAAATCTTACGTCAATTTTATATTTATCTATGAACAGTAAAATGTAAAGAATTAAGAATTTTTTTCATCTCATAATTTATTTGCCTGCACGGTCGGAAACTATTTTTATTTGTCATATTAATCAAATTTGGAAATATAAAGATTTTAATTAAAATTTCTGAAAGATTTTTGCGAAAATATGATAAATACCAGCAAGTTTATGATTTAACTTAGAAATAAATATTATAAAAATATTTTTTCACTGTAAGATAACGAAACTTTAAATGTAACACTTAGTATATTACAACTTATAAATTGTTTAGATAATTCCAATTCTGTATGAGGTTCATTTTCTGTTATCAAAGAATTGTTTATCGAAATTTGAACAAAATCCTTAAGTTGATTGTTTTATAAAATGTTTTCCATGTTTTGTTATTGTATCATTTATTGATATAAAATCATGTACAGCAAATGACTATAAAATTACAAACAAACTAAAAAATCCAAATTTAACATTTATTGTCCAGAAATACAAAATTACAAATTAAATTTTATTTAAATACTTGCATGAGTCATTCATTACAAGAGAAAAACAGTTGAGTTTTACAAAAAAAAAAAAAAAAAAAAAAAAAAAAAAAAAAAAAATTAAGTACAAAACGTTATAAATCCTTAGAAATTTTATACCCAGATTATAACCACATATATTGATTAACTAAATGAAATAAAAGAATGCTTAAAATGAAATATTTGATACAATAAAGTTTAGATAAAATAGTTTTAACTAGATCCTCTTTGACTGATCTTCTGCCTGTAACGCTAGACCAGTTCCTTCGTGTTTTTCAACATATAGTTACATTACAGTGTACAATTTAGAGAACTTATATATCAGAAAAAATGTAATTTTGCTATCAGTGTATATGTTTAGTAGTGTTTCAGCTAAGACAATAATATTCTTTTAAAATTTTTTAATAACTATACATATAAATTATATTTGTTATTATGTGTGTATATATTATTTATATAGCAAAAACTTTTGTCTAAACTTATGTTTAATTAATGCTTTTTTCATTTATTATATTTTGGTTGATAATTTCTTCACTTGTGCATAATGATTTCTTGGATAGTAAGTACCATTTTGAAAAAAAAAATAGTAGCATATTTTTCAAGCTAATATTACTTTTACATAAAAAAAAACACATATGTTATACTATAATTCCACATAACTAGTTTCTGCCAATGTTAAAACTCTTGCCGTAGCTTATTACCAGCTTTTCTACACCCTCTTTATAAACACTCCCCACTAATGACGATAACCACAATTCCCAGCATTTTCCCTTTCAACTTCAGATCCAAAGTGCTTGTAGAAGAGCTCGTGTTTTATAAGCAGGAACAAGGTGGCACCAATTCAGAATTGTAAATCCTGAGATTAAAGTGCTAACATCGAAATTGTTGAAGCAATCTTTTAGTGCACCAAGCATCATGAAGCTAAGCACTCCCTGTCCAAAAACAACACATTTTATTTACGAAAGCTTTCCTCTCCTTTTGTTCTGAACTGCAAGCAGTAGCTTTCTTAAGGTTTGCAATATTATGCCGCATTGATGGTTGTCCCTCTGGGAAGAATTTCTATAATCAAAACGCCTTTAATATTTCTGAACACAATGAATATATTTTGGTGTGCCAACATCACCATTGACTGAATGTGTATCCACTCTATTGAGGTTTGTTTTATTTTTGGTGTGATATGGTGAACCCACGTTTCATCTTATATCACAATTTGGTTTAAAAAATGCTCTGCCTCTTCTCTGTATCATTGGAGAAATGTCAATGCACTATCAACTTGCTTGGTTTTGTGAATGCAGTGAGAAGTTTTGGAATCATCGGGAAAAAATCTTGGGATAACCTAAACAGTCTGTTAAAATTGCATACAAGAAAGTACGTAAATTTGCGGAAATTCATTTGAAATTATTGTAAAATACCTATCCTTATAGAATTTTTCATCACCATTTATTATCATTGAAAAACAGAATGCCAATCAAGCTTCATCATGGTCATTTGTTTGACCTTCATTAAACATTCTAACCCATTTTCTCTCCATGCTATCACTCGTCGTTCTTTTACCATAAACACCTCTAATTTGTCAATATTTTAGCCGTTTCCACATTTTTTTGTGTTCAAAAATGGTATCACAACACGATTTTCATACTCGTTGGGAACAATAATACGCTTAAACATTTTAAACGAGTACAACACACTTATAAAACAAAATGAGTAACAGCCTTAATGCCGTCAATTGAAAGACAGTGCACACGATTGAATATTGCAAATGTGCGATAAACCAACAGCAGCTTTGCGATTGCAGTGCAGTTATAAGGTTTTTACTTTCGGAATACGCGTTTTAACTTTGTAACTTTGTTAAAACACTTGGATAAAAAAAATCGACATTTTGAAAGATGCATACAAAATACATTAAACCAAAATATAAGTAATGAGATGATTATAGCTTATAATTTATATTGTGTATTTTTATTACTTACTAATATGATGATTATTGTTAAGTTTGAATACATGTTTAAGTATCTTTTTGTAATAATTTAAAATATGATATTACAATTCATTAATATGGAATAATAAATGGAGATATATAATTTAATATCTCCTTTAACATTATAAATTAGGATAATAAAAGTTACACGAGAGATATTTATTATATTAATTATTATTACACAATCTCTCTCTTTGTTCATAGTTTTATTTTTTGTAATAAACCTAAAAATTGAGGAAGAGAGATCTATGGTATACACTCAAATAAAAACCTATAAAATATTATAACAATATTTGCAACACAAAAAATTGGCTTGCCAAAAAGTTTAATTTTATGGTTAATTACACAGTTATCATAATATATTTACTAAACATGAATAAGTTAGAAATAAAACTGCCAAGATGCAATCCATGAATATAGAAGAAATCTTATTGAAATGATAGTGGAAATATATATAGGGCAAAGATAATAAATTTAAGTTATTCATTTTCATTATATCAGTACAATATATCTATCCTAAAGAAGCGCAATATACTGCATTTTAAAATGAAAGTATATAAAACAATAAAATTCATGCAATTGAATTTAATGAGATTTATTTTCAAAAGAGTTTTAACAAAAGATTGATTAGTTCATTTCTGACGTATTCCTTTCAGGAAAACATAACATTTGTCTTAAAAATTTTGGTTTTTGTAGAGAAAAAAATTGGTTTTTATTAGTCTTCAAGTGTTCCAATATTATAAAATATATTCTCGTTTTATAAATGAGAGAGAGAAAATTAAGTACTTTAATTAATTTTAATGCCTCAAGAGATTAAAAATTTGTTAAATTACTTTGTTAATATAATATTTAGAATTTTGTAGACTTTTATAATTTAAATATTAATATTAAATGTTTTCACATATTGCGACAAAATGTAATTTCACTCATTAGTTATTTAGCTAAGCTAAGCGTTTTGTTTCATCAAAATATTTGAACGAAGTCATTATGACGGTTTTTACTATTAACTAATCAATATTAATAAAAAAAACAGAAAATAAAGTCAGCGAAATTCCATATTGGGAAATAATTATTCTTTTGATATCATTTTCTAGCTGCTTAAACTGTAACTAGAAAAAAACATTGAAAAGACAATCTTTTCTATGTCTGCAAGCATGAAAAGTAAAAAAATATGAATAAACATAATTTCAATGAAAATTAATAGTAAAAATTACACATCAAATTTTGTAAATGGTATTTACTATTATTAATAACTTTGAACACCGATATATATTGGTATATAATCATTACGGATTTCAGCTTTATAATTAATGACTTCTAGGAAATATTGTTTTGAATATATATATAGAATATTATTAAAACATAATGACCTAAATTATTCCCTCAATACTGGATACAAATAAAAGTATAGTAAAATTAAAACTTAATATTGTTATTTATCAACAAAGCTTTAACTTATTAAGAAAAGTAACAAATGCAATTCCCGTGTGTGGTTTCTAGTCCACCATCGGGAGCCTCCCCAGGTGGTGGATAGGGGAATGCTTAACAGATGTGGGTGGTACCGGGGAAATGAAATACATTGGGCGGAACGAAATTAGCATGCAGCGTCTGTCTCAGAGAGAGAGCGGCTTTTACAGCGTCTGTTCTCCATGTTAGGAACGGCTGGCTCTTTGGGGCTAAATCATATTTCAAGCTCCGGTGCCCCAGACCATCGTGTCCTTGAAGATACTCACTCTTTGTCATGAAACCTTCCTCCCAACTATCCATGATACTTCGCCAAAAGACAAGGTGAGACCTTCAATCTTAGAAAAAGATCGCATCAAACTGCCTTTTCCGGCTATCTGAGTGGGTACACGAAATAAATCATCCTTCAGCAGGGGTAGAGGACATTTCCAGACTGTCCTTGGTGCTCCGTCAATATGGTATCTCCTGGACACATCTTAACCTGCCTAAATTTTAAAAAATGACGATCTCCTTCGGAACCCATCACATTTTTTAGACATTTTAGATATTTTTGGTTTTATGGGGGTTGTCTAGCCTAGCTAGACAACCTGCGATAAGTAACAACAACGAATGTATAATTTTTGCATTTTTTTCTGTAAGAACAAACTTTTATATTAAAAGAAAAAGTGCAATTTGTCAAATTATTCGGAATAGTAAATAACATATATATATATAGTTTGCTTAACAGAAGTATTTAAGAAAATTCAAATGAAAAATAATAGACTTTATTTCAGAAAATAACATAATGTATTAAAAAATTAATGCTAGTTAATAATGAAATAGAATTGAAATACATCTAAAACCTATTTATTAAATCAATATAAAATAATTAAGGTATAAATAAATTTCCAAGAACAGTAATATACATCGAAAACTACATTAGAATCCTTATACATTAATATATGACGAATTATATTGAAAATAAATGTACATATAAACTGAATTTCAAAGAACACAGCCTCATGTAGTTATTTGGAATATTATATACCGTTATTATTATTATTATTATTATATATATATACATATACACACACACATATATATATATATATATATATACATATATATATATATATATATATATATATATATATATATATATTGAATACATACATTTTATTAATCAGTTATTGTATTGAATATTTTTTTATAATTATTAAAATTATTTCTATATATGAATGAAATAAAATTACAATAAAATATATAGAGTTTATTTATTTGTTGAAAATCTTCTTATATATTTTATCTCTGAGAATTGTTTGACATACAAATTATATTTTTAGGAATCAATAAAATGAGAAAAAGTGTGAAATCAAATTTGAAAATTTACTTAGTGCCTTTTATACAAATACAGTTTAAAGGAGAAACTTTCAATTTCTGAGTAAAAAATCAAGTTATAACATCGTGATTTATGATAAACTGATATGGTTCAGAAGAAATATATTTGCAAGTTGCTCAACTTATGTTGCAAATGGATGAATCAATAATGCAAACGACATACGCATAATTTAATGGTGTTAATGGAAATGCAAACGAAAGGACTTGGATATGAACAAACAGAGAAAATTAAATTAGAGATTGAGATTGTGGAACAAACAGCCCTGCTGTGGTAGAATCAAAAACAGAATTAATATTCTTAAATTTGTTCCCTAATTAACGGTTATTAATAAAATACTCTCTTATGAAATAATTTCAAATCAATATCAAATATTAACTTATGTGGGAATTTTTAAAATTGTGAATCTTCCTTTATTAACTTATTAATTATATAAGTTAATAAAGGAAGATTCTAACTTTTAAATATCATTATGTTTTTTTAATAAAAATATTGCTGTTCTGTAATTTTAAATATATATCGCAAAATATTGATGTCAAAATGTTTACCAACAAGTAAACCATTCAGATTTGAATATAATAAAAAAAATTAAATCCTTTAGGAAGGTAAATAATTCATATTTGAATATAATAAAATTATTTAAATTTTAAGTAACTAGCTATTGGGTAGTTCGGAAAATAATTTCATTTTACCCACTTTAATCAATTATTTGCTAGTAAAAAATCAACATTTTATGAATGTAGAATCAAGCTACCACCGGAAAGATGATAAAAGATGTTGGAATGAAATTTACAATACACCATTTCATAAAATAATTATTCGTCATACGTTTTCCATTTTCATAAAGAACGAAACTACTTACCGAACAACCAAATAAATAATTAAGTAATAATCGCTGAAATTTTGATTTCTGATAAATGTTTGAATTATACATTTGATTATTTATAATAATTTAAATTGTTGATCATTATTTCCCAATTCGCTATTACAACTTATTGATACAATGGTAATATATTTAAAAATGTATTGATATGCAAAAAACACATATTATTATTAGATTAAAATACAAGTCAAATTTTAGAAACATAATTAGTAATAATTACGTACATATTTGCGAGTTCAGAAAACCATGAACAAACTATGAGAAAATTTGAAGAAACCATAAATTTGATATTAATAATTTCTTGTTCCGAAATTAAATGAATACATCTATAATTTTGCGAAACTTCTACAACATCTTACATAACGTTTAAACACATTAAATTGTCTCTCACATGTTCACATGCAAAATTATAAGAACACTTTAAATATCATAACAGTTGATTTCTTGCTACGTTTACTCATATACCACCAAAATAATCACCATCACTAAAATTGAATCACTAAAATTGAATCATTATATATCATGGTAGAATTAAAAACAGAATTAATATGCTTAAATTTGTTCCCTAATTAACGGTTATTAATAAAATACTCTCTTATGAAATAATTTCAAATCAATATCAAATATTAACTTATGTGGGAATTTTTAAAATTGTGAATCTTCCTTTATTAACTTATTAATTATATAAGTTAATAAAGGAAGATTCTAACTTTTAAATATCATTATGTTTTTTTAATAAAAATATTGCTGTTCTGTAATTTTAAATATATATCGCAAAATATTGATGTCAAAATGTTTACCAACAAGTAAACCATTCAGATTTGAATATAATAAAAAAAATTAAATCCTTTAGGAAGGTAAATAATTCATATTTGAATATAATAAAATTATTTAAATTTTAAGTAACTAGCTATTGGGTAGTTCGGAAAATAATTTCATTTTACCCACTTTAATCAATTATTTGCTAGTAAAAAATCAACATTTTATGAATGTAGAATCAAGCTACCACCGGAAAGATGATAAAAGATGTTGGAATGAAATTTACAATACACCATTTCATAAAATATTTATTCGTCATACGTTTTCCATTTTCATAAAGAACGAAACTACTTACCGAACAACCAAATAAATAATTAAGTAATAATCGCTGAAATTTTGATTTCTGATAAATGTTTGAATTATACATTTGACTATTTATAATAATTTAAATTGTTGATCATTATTTCCCAATTCGCTATTACAACTTATTGATACAATGGTAATATATTTAAAAATGTATTGATATGCAAAAAACACATATTATTATTAGATTAAAATACAAGTCAAATTTTAGAAACATAATTAGTAATAATTACGTACATATTTGCGAGTTCAGAAAACCATGAACAAACTATGAGAAAATTTGAAGAAACCATAAATTTGATATTAATAATTTCTTGTTCCGAAATTAAATGAATACATCTATAATTTTGCGAAACTTCTACAACATCTTACATAACGTTTAAACACATTAAATTGTCTCTCACATGTTCACATGCAAAATTATAAGAACACTTTAAATATCATAACAGTTGATTTCTTGCTACGTTTACTCATATACCACCAAAATAATCACCATCACTAAAATTGAATCACTAAAATTGAATCATTATATATCATGGTAGAATTAAAAACAGAATTAATATGCTTAAATTTGTTCCCTAATTAACGGTTATTAATAAAATACTCTCTTATGAAATAATTTCAAATCAATATCAAATATTAACTTATGTGGGAATTTTTAAAATTGTGAATCTTCCTTTATTAACTTATTAATTATATAAGTTAATAAAGGAAGATTCTAACTTTAAATATCATTATGTTTTTAATAAAAATATTGCTGTTCTGTAATTTTAAATATATATCGCAAAATATTGATGTCAAAATGTTTACCAACAAGTAATCCATTCAGATTTGAATATAATAAAAAATTAAATCCTTTAGGAAGGTAAATAATTCATATTTGAATATAATAAAATTATTTAAATTTTAAGTAACTAGCTATTGGGTAGTTCGGAAAATAATTTCATTTTACCCACTTTAATCAATTATTTGCTAGTAAAAATCAACATTTTATGAATGTAGAATCAAGCTACCACCGGAAAGATGATAAAAGATGTTGGAATGAAATTTACAATACACCATTTCATAAAATATTTATTCGTCATACGTTTTCCATTTTCATAAAGAACGAAACTACTTACCGAACAACCAAATAAATAATTAAGTAATAATCGCTGAAATTTTGATTTCTGATAAATGTTTGAATTATACATTTGACTATTTATAATAATTTAAATTGTTGATCATTATTTCCCAATTCGCTATTACAACTTATTGATACAATGGTAATATATTTAAAAATGTATTGATATGCAAAAAACACATATTATTATTAGATTAAAATACAAGTCAAATTTTAGAAACATAATTAGTAATAATTACGTACATATTTGCGAGTTCAGAAAACCATGAACAAACTATGAGAAAATTTGAAGAAACCATAAATTTGATATTAATAATTTCTTGTTCCGAAATTAAATGAATACATCTATAATTTTGCGAAACTTCTACAACATCTTACATAACGTTTAAACACATTAAATTGTCTCTCACATGTTCACATGCAAAATTATAAGAACACTTTAAATATCATAACAGTTGATTTCTTGCTACGTTTACTCATATACCACCAAAATAATCACCATCACTAAAATTGAATCATTATATATCATGGTAGAATTAAAAACAGAATTAATATGCTTAAATTTGTTCCCTAATTAACGGTTATTAATAAAATACTCTCTTATGAAATAATTTCAAATCAATATCAAATATTAACTTATGTGGGAATTTTTAAAATTGTGAATCTTCCTTTATTAACTTATTAATTATATAAGTTAATAAAGGAAGATTCTAACTTTTAAATATCATTATGTTTTTTTAATAAAAATATTGCTGTTCTGTAATTTTAAATATATATCGCAAAATATTAATGTCAAAATGTTTACCAACAAGTAAACCATTCAGATTTGAATATAATAAAAAAAATTAAATCCTTTAGGAAGGTAAATAATTCATATTTGAATATAATAAAATTATTTAAATTTTAAGTAACTAGCTATTGGGTAGTTCGGAAAATAATTTCATTTTACCCACTTTAATCAATTATTTGCTAGTAAAAAATCAACATTTTATGAATGTAGAATCAAGCTACCACCGGAAAGATGATAAAAAGATGTTGGAATGAAATTTACAATACACCATTTCATAAAATATTTATTCGTCATACGTTTTCCATTTTCATAAAGAACGAAACTACTTACCGAACAACCAAATAAATAATTAAGTAATAATCGCTGAAATTTTGATTTCTGATAAATGTTTGAATTATACATTTGACTATTTATAATAATTTAAATTGTTGATCATTATTTCCCAATTCGCTATTACAACTTATTGATACAATGGTAATATATTTAAAAATGTATTGATATGCAAAAAACACATATTATTATTAGATTAAAATACAAGTCAAATTTTAGAAACATAATTAGTAATAATTACGTACATATTTGCGAGTTCAGAAAACCATGAACAAACTATGAGAAAATTTGAAGAAACCATAAATTTGATATTAATAATTTCTTGTTCCGAAATTAAATGAATACATCTATAATTTTGCGAAACTTCTACAACATCTTACATAACGTTTAAACACATTAAATTGTCTCTCACATGTTCACATGCAAAATTATAAGAACACTTTAAATATCATAACAGTTGATTTCTTGCTACGTTTACTCATATATCACCAAAATAATCACCATCACTAAAATTGAATCATAAAAAAGCAAGATAATGCAAACCAAATTTAAACTGACAATATAAGCAAATAAGGATGAACTAGTGAATTATTTAATAGAAATTAAAATATAACCAGCCGAAATTATTATATATGAACATATTTCGAAACAACTATCTTCACATAATTAATAAAAATGAAAAGTGAACAATTTTTAAGATTTATGAACATTTTATTTTAGTGCCTTAGATGCACTAATGCAATAATAAATATAAAGGTTGATATGTAAAAAATGTGATTTAAGTAAATTAAAATTAACAATAAAATTTGCGAGAAATCTTTCAAAGTAGGTAATTATTATTAACATTAATTAATTACTTCCTCATTATCAGGGAAAGTTAAATATTTAAGCCTTGAGGAAACTTATAAGTTCTCATAAAATATAATCTCCAATTCCATTGTCACCTATATGTACGTCACCTATATCAACGTAGTTATATATATACACATACATATATATATATATACATATATATATATATATACATACATATATATATATATATATATATATATATTTATATATAAATTACCAAGTTATATATACATGGGAATGATTTGGAAATTTATCCATTTATAGGAAATATGAAATTAAAAGTTATATTTTAATGCTATTCTAGGATTGAATAATACTATTTATGGTTAATTATTGATTCCATTTAACCAGAAATGGCAGTTAATAGCATACAAATTAATCTTAAATAAAATATATGATAATCAATTATCTATGCAACATCTAACATAGTATTAAGGTATTTTAAGACCTACATCATAAAAAAATATATTATAATTTTTTGTGAATTTGAAGCTTTGTTGATAATTTAGTTGAATAATTTTTTGTGAATATTTAAACACGCACACATATTTTTTAAATTAGTATACTTCTGACATTTTACACCCAGAATAAAATAATACAATTAGTACAGTGGTGTATACTTTATTTTCAATTAACATATTCCATAAAAATATATGCAGGTTTTATTATGGATATGTGTGGCTCATGATTAGAGCAGGGGTGATTTTTCAGTATTACATAGCATATTAATTCAGCATTACATATCATATGACACTTTTTTGTTAGGTAATTTGTTTCATTCATGAAATTGGCAAGGATTGTATACTACCACTATACTACTGGCCATTAAAATTGCTATACCAGGAAGAAATGCAGATAACAAAAGGATATTTATTGGACAAATATATTATACTAAAAATAACAAATGATTAAATTTTCAAAAAATTTGGCTGGATATATAGATCCTGAGAAATCAGTACCCAGAACAACCACCTCCGGCAGTAATAACAGCAGTTATACGCCTAGGCATTGAGTCAAACAGAGATTGGATTGCATGTACAGGTACAGATGCCCATGCAGCTTCAACACGATGCCACAGTTCATCAACAGTAGTGACTGGCGTTTGGTGACTAGCCAGTCGCTTGGAAACCATTGACCAGACGTTTCCTATTGGTAAAAGATTTGGAGAACGTGCTGCCCAGGGCAACAACCGTACATGTTCCGTATCAAGGAAGGTCCGTACAATACCGGCAACATGCGGTCGGGCATTATTCTGCTGAAACGTAGGGTTTCGCAGGGCTCGAATAAAGGGTAGAGCCACGGGTCGTAACACACCAGAACTGTAACGTGCACTGTTCAAAGCACTGTCAATGCGAACAAGAGGTGACCGAGACGTGTATCCAATGGCACCCCATACCATCACGCCAGGTGATGGACCAGTATGACGATGACGAATACACGCTGCCAATGTGCGTTCACCACGATGCCGCCAAACACAGATGCGACCATCATGATGCTGTACACAGAACCTGGATTCATCTGAAAAGATAACGTCTCGCCATTCGTGCGCCCAGGTTCGTCGTTGATCACACTATTGAAGGCACTCTTGTCTATGACGCAGCGTCAAGGGAAACCGCAGCCATGGTCTCCGAGCTGAGAATCCATGCTGCTGCAAACGTCGTCGAACTGTTCGTGCAGACATTTGTTGTCTTCCAAACGACCCCGTTTCTTGACTCACGGCTCGTGACGTGGTTGCACGATCCATTACGGACATGCGTATAATATGCCTGTCTTCTCGGCTGCTAGTGATAGGTGGCCGTTGAGATCCCGCATGGCGTTCCGTATTACCGTCCTGAACCCATCGTTTCCATAATCTGCTAACAGTCATTGGATCTCGACCGACGCGAGCAGCAATACTGCGATAAGATGAACCGCAATTCCTGTACGCTACAATTCGACCTTTATCAAAGTCAGAAACGTGCTGGTAAGCATTTCTCCTTCTTACACGAGGCATCACAACAACTTTTCATCAGGCAACAACGTTCAAATGCAATTTGTGTATGAGGAACCGGCTGGACAATTTCCTCATTTAAACACAATATAGGTGTCGCTACTGGCGCCTGCTTTGTCTGAATGCACTGAAAAGCTAATCATTAGCATATCACAGCACCTTCTTCCTTTCGTACAAATTTCACGTCTGTAGCATGTGGCGTTCTTGGTGTAGCAATTTTAATGGCCAGTAGTGTACTATTTATTCGTATAATTAAGTAAAAAAATTATTTTAATATTAAGTCAATATTATTACTTGTGTAGCAATAAATAAGATGGAAAAGTATTTTATTTTATTTTTTTGTTATTTTTGAAAAATATAAAACCGATTTTTTTAAAATCTGAAAAATATTAATTTGGGTAATTGACACATGAATGAGTTTTTTCTTTGCCTTAAAAAAATTTGTTTCAACTGAGATAGACGATTAAATTTAACTATAATTATTTTTTTAAGTCAATAGTATTACTTGTGTAGCTTTAAATATGTTGGAGAAGTTTAATTTTTTTATATTAATATATCTTGTACTTTGTTATTTTTGATAAATATAGAACCGATTCTTTAAATTTTTTTTTTCCAGTGGCAGATTGTAGACTGTTACAACTGCAACAGAGTCTATTAATCTATTAGTTTCATTTGATTTTCTAAATATTTAGATCTTGGTTAAGGTATTGAATATAAAACTTTTGAAATTTAAACACTTTTTACATAATCCTCTAATGTTAAAATACTTTGGTAAAAATTACATTTTTTGGCAAATCTAAAAAATAAGATCTCCGAGCTCTTGCAACAGTGCTTGATTTGGCTGTGGCAGATGAGATGAAAATAATTGACCTTAGAGAACTCATAAATGATAATTATGGCGAACTTGTGAAAAACATTCTCAGCATTATATTAGAAGATCGCTTAAATGCTGAAAACATTGCTGAAGATAACAGAATGAAGTTAATACTAAGAAACCGGCCAGTTTGTTTGTTTTTGTTTGTTTGTCGCTCAACGATCATTTTTTCCGCACGAGGGCTAACTAGACCGGGACCTACTGATTAATGTGGATACCGAACCACTACAAACATCCATGCCCAAGGAAGAAACCGGACAGACACATATGACCTCTTAGCCGCCGAGGCGTTTCCCCGGGTGCACCACAGGGGGTGGGCTAAAATTGAACCCTCACACATGCCATAGGGACCCGTTTATATGGTAGGCATCATTCATACTTCATTAACACACACACAAGGAAATAACAAAGACGGTATAGAGAGAAAAAAAAGTACATCCACGCATGAACCGGGATTCGAACCCAGGACCTTCCTATCCATAGTCAGGCACGCTAATCACTAGACAAGTTGGACGGCTCTTTAAAATTTAAAAATATTTATTTATGTAATTGACGCATGAATGAGTTTTTTTTTTTTTTTTTTTTTGCTTTAAAAATTGTCTCAATTGAAATAGTTGATAGAATTTAAATATAATTACAAGTTTAAATTTATTGTAAACTTTAGATTTGAAATTGAGACATTACAACTTACTATGCATCCAGATTTTCATCACATATTTAGAATTTTGAAAAGTAAAATATCCATTCTCTGAATTACATTTATATTCTTGGTAAACAAAAACTTGCGTTTTTGAAATTCTCATCAAAATTTCTTTTTTACGATCAAACAAGAAAAGTTTCCAGAAATAAATTAGGAAGATATTTCTAAAGTGAAACTTTCTCACAACTTGTTTTTGAAGCTCGTAGTAAAACTAAACGTAAAACTACTCCCATCTTTGCACTGCAGGGAATTTGAAAGTGCTGTTTTGCTTTCCAAAAGTATTTCAAAAAGGAAACCAGTTTTATTGCATTTGAGTGTTGAAATTTCGTTGTTTGAAACTTCATGCCATTTGTTTTTCATTATTCCTATATCTAGTTAATTCCTTTAGCAGAATCTTGATTAGATTCAAGAAGCTAAATGTAAATTAGATATACTATATAAAACTTTTCGATTTCTATTCCATCAACTGCACTAAAAATTATAATTTGTAATACCCTTCAGTAATATCTAATAACACTTTTGTAATATTAATACATGCTTACAATATATTATTTTCTGTAATGAATAAATTATTTTGTTTATTATTTTTCGATAGAATATTCACTAATTAAGGAAAATAGCAAAAATATTTATAGATATTTTAAGAAATTAGACCCCTTATATGTATTTTAAATTCAATTATTTATCCTAATTGATAATTCATTGTTTAATCTGAATTAATGGAAAAATAATTTAAATATGTTAGAGAGAGATATAAATGTTTTACTTAATATAAAATAATTATTTAGAAATACCATATTAAAAGTTTAAAAGCATGTGTACAAAATTTCAACAGAAATTTATATTTATAGTAAATATTTAAAAACAAATTAAAAATATCTTATTTTTTTTCTCGTATTTAGATAGCAAGTATCGATTATCTTTCACAAGTATTTACTATTTTTGGAGAAAATCCTTTATTTTACGTTAATAATTAATAAAGGAAATTATAAATCTAGAAAATTTTAAAAAATGAATTTGCATCGTTTTATTCAATGAAATAATTATTAGTAATTTTTAAATATTGTGTTTCATATAGTAAACTATAATAATCTGTTTCAAGAATATTTTTAAATATGTAAATCATTTATTTGTTTTGTTCACACTTCATTCTGAGAGTATACTTAAGTTACAAATTTAATAGTAGTTTGATGTTATGGAGGTTCCTTTATTTCTGTTTAAACAATTTTACTTACATTTATGAAAGAACATTTATATTAAACAATGATAAAATATTAAATAATATTCTCACATATATAAGCTCCAAGTAGAAAATACTTGTAAATTTAACGTGAATTTCGTAATTTCTGTTTTTAATTTAAGGAGTTAAATCTTTTGTAATTTTCGATATAGGAGAAACAAATTTTTAACTTTTACTAATCCTTAAATTCTAAATTTTCAAATTAATATAAACATAATGGAGATCTGTTTTTAATAAATCCAAATACTTAATCAAATATATTGTATATTTTAACGTTTTATTATAAAATAAGGAAACATTTTGTAATTTTAGATTATCCAAACAAAATATTTTAGAATAAAATATTCTGTTTGCATAGTCTTTAGAGATCCAGAATATTGATAAACTTTTAAATGTTAAACTGGAATGGTACTGTAAATTTTGTTTTAAATGTGATTATTACATACATGCATCTTAATTAATGTAAATCTAATAGATCGTACATAATTCTTATTCAATTAAATATTTCATATATAATCTTGAAACTTTTGATTTTTTATTCAAATTATTGAGTACAAATGCTACAAATCAATGTCATATTCTACGGATTATTTGCAATATTAACCAAACTATATTCTGACTAATTTTATACTGTTATTATTTGATTTCTGCAGTGATTAAAATTGATTTGTATTTTCATACTTAGGTAAACTCTTATTGTTGGCGTATGTAGTTCACTCGACGTATGAGGAAAAATATGTATTCGGACATATTTTAATCGAAAGTCAAAAACACATATTATTTGAGCTTTAACCCATCATCTTGATTTAATCGTTATTTTAATTATTCGAGATAAAATAAACATAGCTCCTTTTAGCTTTTGAGTTAATATATTTTCAGCAAAATATAGCTTTATATTGGTGATCTTAAATGTAACTAATATACACAACATTATTAACATAATTATTTGTACAATGTACCATTTTAAAATACACTCTTCACCATATATAAACATACTATCTATTTAATAAGTAATTAAAAATAAAAGCGATGAAAATTGTTATTTTTAATAAGAATAATCCTTAAAAAATTTATTATATTGTCAGTTAGAATTTTTGGCAGTTAAAAAAAGTTGAAAACTTGCTGGTGTCCTTAAAAAATATTTTTAATTATACCAAGCAGTGAAATATTAGTATACTAAAGAGCATTTCCAATAAATAATGATGTCGCTATTATTTTAATTTCTCTGCTCTATCAAAATGTATTTACGATGGAATGCCTTAATCTCAATATTGTTTTCTTTATAATGTACTTATTACGTAAAATGACCCTATATATATATATATATATATATATATATATATATATATATATATATATATATATATAGTATAACATATATATAGGAAGAACTTTTAGAACTATCAATGAGGATGGTACACTTACATTAGATTCTCTATTCTATCATAATGCTAAAATAGACTTCCACCTTTGAAACAAAGCTCAGTGTATCATTTAAAGAAGAATTAACATTTCTCACAGTACAACTAATTAACTTTTAGCTATACATTTCCTGAATAAATAAAAATATAATTTGCTTGACATTGCCTTGCCAAATCAACACTTAATATTAAACCATTTAATCTTTAAGTCCCTTGTTTACGGGAATCAGACACGGTTACCAGATGATTGATGACAGTGAATGGGAAACCAATTTACTGCTCATTATCTACTGATAGTTGAACTGACACACTGACAGGATATCATATCAGCATTAAAGCTTTGTCAATCTGGATTCTACTGAGTTCTACCAAAGAACATGAATGAGAAGTACTTATGTGAAATGGTGTTTTGTCTTTTTACTGTTTTAAATTCATATATCTAAACAGAAACTGAATAAAAAAGGCTTAGAATATACACAGTTCTTTAATTATCCTTCAATTTTTCGATTATAAACATACCTTGTTTTTCCTATTTTAATAATTTTGGATTGAGTAAAATAATTGCAGCAGTTAGCAATTACAATTTCGTAATTAATACTTAATGAACTATTTCTACATGTAAATTTGTTAGTTCAATTACATTTATATTTGTGTATCATCTAAATCATTGTCTTAATATGAATTAAAAATTTTGTTCTTGTAAAATTTTAAAATTCTAAGTTTTTTTTTTTAACTAGCATACCTTTAAATACTCAAGCATAGATAAAAACAAATATAATAGTTAATTATAGATAAATGTAAATAATATCCTTTATATTTGCCATAATTTTTAAGTCATTCGAGTATTTTATTTATGTATTAGAATAACTAAAGGAATTTTGCAAAAGTTATAATCTTACAACTTATTAAAACTTTTATAATAATATAACTTTAGTTTATTAATGATTATAATAAATGAACAAAACTATGTTTACATTAAAAGGAAGTGAAGGAATATATGTATGAATGATTTAAATAAATTGGACAACGTTTAAAACATTTTTATAGCAATTTATGAATCATAATCATTTTATAATGTTATGAAATTTAGTTATTCTACACACCATTTTCTTAGAAACTTATAAATTATAAAACTGAAACCCAGAGGCTCAGAGATAGTGCTTCAATTTCCCAAGCCTCAGGTCGAGGTTCGATGATCCAACAGGGCAAGATCAGCCTTTCATGTCTGAAGTGGGCCGATAAACTGAGAACCAAGCATTCTTGGGAAACAAACACTATGAGTTTCACTTTAGACTGATCACTAATCGGGATATATACTTCCCAAACCAGGGCCTCTTGATCAAAAAAACAGAGATAGGCACTGTAAGCCTTGCCTTGATGTGGGCTGCAATGCCACAACATTTAGTAGTTGTGTTACAATTACTACTTATATTAAATAAATAAAAAATCTCCAATTTAATTAAATGCACAAAATTTATTATTTTTGTATGCAAAGACTCAAATATTTTACTTTGAAATTTAATCATTGAAATTTAAGATGTAGTTATTTATGGCTTGAAAAATATTGATTCGTAATAAATACATTTTTTATATTCTTTGATGTATTGAATGGAAAATATCTATTTTTTATAAATTTAAAAACTGAATAATGCAAAAATTCAATTAAAATATCTTAATAATTGAAAATATTACATTTGAAAAGCTTTTCAGATGAATGGCAACATATGCTTTGAAGTAGTTTAATTAGAAGAAAATTATAAATTAGCTTATAATGAAAATATATGATAATTCAAAAGAAAGTGCATTAAAATTAATGTAAAGAGTCATTTAAAATAAAAAATTATATTTTTATAACTCACAAATAATCAATTCCTTCAATAATTTCAATAAATTCATTTCATACGGTTTAGAAAATATTTCTATATTTATTTTGATTATAACGTCAAAATAAATATTTTTAATTTCTAAATGTAAAACAAACTTTTTAGAACATACTTTTGAGAAATTAATAATCGATATGTTTTACACTGAATATTTAATTGAAAATGCATAAAACTTATTTAAAAGGTAATATTTGCTAAGAAATTTTGCACATTTAATTACATTAATCATTGATGCAAACGTAAATTTAATAAAATAAATTAGTAATTGAATCTGAAAAAAAACAATAAGGATTCACAAGTGATTATCAAATAAAATATTTATTTTAAGAAGTTTATATCTATATATATATGCATAACTTTCTTTTAAAAATATGCTCCAAATACAAAAATAAAAATATTGTTTTGTGCAAAAAGAAAAAAATTAAGAAGATACATTTCTCCAATGACTAAATTTAAAGTTTTGTGTACTATTTTAAAACTGATATTTAAATGTTAAATACAAATGCAGAAATTTCTACGTGTCTCATAAGCTTTGGATAAACACGCCTGATTTCGCATCGTAACAATTTTTACTCATTTCTTTAATACTTGTGTTTATATTTAAAATCAAATATTACTTTTTCGTTGAATTTATTTTAAGATAATTGTCAAGTTAAAATAAGTGTAAGTAAGTTATGTTTGTAATACGAGAATGTAGAGAAAATTTCCTATTTTTGATAAATTAACGGGCCGAAAATTATTGCAAACAATATTTCAGCTGAATCGAAAATATTTTAAGTTGCCTAAAATAAGGAGAAAATCTAGAATAACCAAGTATTTTTTTCAACTGAAAAATAATTAAATATGTACAATGTTTATAATGATAATTTATTTTATTTATGTATATATATTTTATATGAGGATAAGCTAAATATTGAAAATTTATAATTTCCTAGGTATTTAAGTTCCAAAAATAATGCAATATCTTTAATTCTGCAAATTATCAAAAAAGGGATTCTAATTACATTAATTTTCCATTTACGTTCATAGATAGAAATATAATAAATTAATGGTTTGACTCGGCAAAATTATTTTTAATGATTTATGTCTAACTTAATTCATAGTCAAATGATACATTATTAAAACAGAAGTTAATAAAATGCTTGTAAGGAATACAAGCGCGATGTTTATCCATTGGAAATACGAATCTTAATTTTAGGACACATAACTTAAGCAAAGGTTTTATTCAAGTTATCTTTCCTAAACTTTATTTTAAAATACACAATAAATTATAAAGATGTATTAATTTTTAATATTAGCACGATATAAAATTGCTTATATATCTACTGAGACAGTTTTTAAAATAATATTTAAGAGAATAATACGAGAAATCATTAATTGTAAAAACTGTAAGTTACTTTTAAAATAATAATGACATTTTAAAAAATATCTTTGTTATTTATCTTGTTTTTACACTCATCAGATTAAATTTTTATGCTTTATTTAGAATACATATAGATCAATATCTATCTATTCATCTATCTATATAAGTATATGTGTGTGTATGCTTACTAGGTAAATTGTAATAAATTATTTATGCAATCTCAAAACTATAAAGATGATTTTAATATAATTTTAATCTCTTTCGCTACAGAAAAGTTAGCTAGAAACATAAAATTTGATATTTTCATGAGAATTATGGCAGAGAATCTTGAGCAAAATCTTATTGATAAAATAAAGATTAGATATAGCTAATCTAATAAAAGTAATTTGACCAAACCTTATAAGTAACTAAGATATATATTAACTGAAATATTTAAATAAATATAAACTAGCGGAATATGTAACTAAAGGTATAACTAATATTCTTATCTTAATTCAGTTCATTTTAATTTAATAAAATATGTTTAAAATTTTTTTATAAAGTAAAATGATACAACACTTGAGATGTATTTAACAAACAATCAATGAAACTAAAATAATGACAAATAAATTCAAGTTTTTATTTAATGACATTTAAATTTTATTTGTAAATTTTTAGAAATCTGTAATCCGTAATTTTCCAATTTTTACAAATAAAATAAATCTTTCAAATTGTGTGAAGATATTGTTTTCGAATAAATAATTTTCACTCCAATTTGACTTGCAATTTTAAGTAACACTAATATAATTTCCCATATTGTATCTATAATGAAAATACATGTAGTTAATTTAATTTAAACCAAAAAAATACATTTAATTTCAGAAATCCCTCTATTAAACACACTGTGTACATTAACGTATACTGTGATTTTTTTAAAGATATTGCTTTAAATTATAGTGCTTTCACTCATAAATGTAAACGTGTTATGATATAGCAAAACGTGACAAATACGTATTCAATGCACATAAAAGAAATAATAGATAAGTCCGTTAAAATGAACACTTAAACTAAAAGGACTCTTATATTAAAATAGCAAATTAAATTTTTCCAATAAAATTGATCATTTTAATCATACGTTGTTATTTATTACATGTAAAATATAATAAAATGAAGATTAGTTTATATTTTATTAAAAAATAATAAAAATAATGTTTCATAGTTTATCTTTTAATATAAATTAATTGTAAATGCTCAAATAACGTTTCTCAGGTTCTTTCATTAAAGATATCGATGTAATAAAATTATTTTTAACTTTCAGTTAGCCTAATAATAAAAAATATAATTATAATAATTAATTTTGAAATTATTAATATATATATATTTAAAGGAAAAAGTGCCCACGTTTCTCCTTATATTTTTAATATAATAATTTTGAGAATGAGAATAAAAGTAACATTTGAACTTTAGCATGAGTTTATACATAAATTTCATATAATTTCTTTTTAAGATCAGTTGATATGGTAATATTTAACCTTATATTATATGTACTTACAAAAACATTTTACATAAAGTAATTGAAAGAAAAAAACATTTTTTGCCTTTCCGGGGGTTAAACTATTTAATAAAAAAATGCAAGCAAAGAAGTTATTGAATAATTGTAAAACTAAATGTAAATTAAAATTTCATGAGTGCGCAAAAATATAGTGCCAAAATTATCAATGAACATATAATACAATTATTGGAATAGATTTATGAAATAATATAGTATCTTTAATTATGCAAAGATATGAAAGAAATTAACGCTTTAAGAGATCAAAAGAGATATAAATTTGTGAAATAATTTACGTAAGACAATAACCTGAGATACAGTATCATTAAATTTATTCTGAATTTGAAATACATAATCAACGTATTAAGTAATTAATTTAAAATTTTTATTTACAATATTTAGTTAAAGGATTTTGATGATATGTAGAGCAAATGCAGAAAATTAATTAGTTGTTCATTAAATACGAAAAAATATTATCAGTTTTAATGAGCAATTCATGAAAAAGCATGATAAAATATTTTTAAATGTTACTTATATGTAATATTTAGAAATATTTCATCATGCTTTTTCACGACACATAAATAATGAAATGATTATAATAATAATTATGTTCTGTTGCATTATTCCTTTTATACTCATTACTTTATTTACATTATATGATAGATGTATTTCAATGCAAATCTAAATAAAAATTTTTTTATCATTTTTGTATATATATATATATATATATATATATATATATATATATATATATATATATATATATATATATATATATATATATATATATATATATATATATATATATATATATATATAATATTTATCTATATACAAAATTGGTATATGTATAAGACAAAAATCAGAAATTAAGGTATCAAGAATTTATTTGAAAGAAAATCTGAGTTTTTCAAAATTAAAAATTATATATTTATTAAATTTTTTTAAATTGAGATGAAGTAATCTTGAAGTAGAACACAAACTTCGTGTGATCCGTATGGTTGAGGAAGTATATAGAAGATTTTTTATGATAAGTAACTGAAAAGATTGCTTTAAAGCTTCTAGTGTCTTCCATTTACTTTCTAAGTGACTGGAGCATTAAATTGATAGATAAAAGAAAAAGAAAATTTTATAAAACTGAAATTTTTAATGCTTGAATAAATTCAATGCGTTTTTAGGATTTTAAATCCTGATACCGAATTCCGAATGGCTTATCATGACATTATGTTTTGATTGTTATATTTCTGTTATAAGACAAATATATATGATTAATTTATTATATATAACTAATTTTTAATCTTGTGAACTTAGAATATATATATATATATATATATATATATATATATATATATATATATATATATATATATATATATATATATATATATATATATATATATATATATATATATATATATATATATGATGTAGTATAAAGTACATCTTAAATTTTTTTAATATAATCTAACCAAACCCAAATATTATATAATTTAGACATTATATATCATTTTGTCAATTTTATAAAAATCATTGTAGTTTTATGAATGATTATGTATAATTATTATGAAGTAATATAAAACATTAAATAAAACAGTGAATAAAGGTATGGGGTTATCAAAAACTAAATGGCACATCTGACGGATAATAGGCTGTTTTCTACGCAATTAATTTAATTAACATTTAGTATCCAGGTACTTATAATGTATTAATCAGTTAAAAATGCGAATACATTTCCTTAAATTTTACAATCGCGATTAAAAAATTATGAAATCATATTATTTGGCCTTATTGAATTAATGCCGTTAATCAATAACTTGATTTACATGAATATTTAACATTATTTTAATATCGATAATTTAACCTATCAATATAATTTGAACGATTTTCTTATAACTTTATTTATCTGTAAGCATTTCTTAAGTCGGGTGATATTAAATGCAAAATGCTTACTTTTAATAAGACAATATATGCAATTTCAATATTATTATCTTCAGTTTTTCTACATATTGGTGGATATTTTTAAGCAATTCCGTTTTTCATGTTCAAATGTGATTATGTTATCGTTATTACATATTCTCAAATGACATTTACAGATTATTCCAATTTTTCTTTGAAATTATTATAAGAAAGTCATTAAAAAAATAAATAAATTTATTGTGAATTTATTTTTCTTAAATTAATTAAAAAATTTCCTTTTATGTAATTTACACTGAATCTATTTTATTAATTAATCTAATTTGTTAATTTTACTCTCATATTGTTTAATTTTTTATAGCATAAATTTTAGACAATGTTTACAATACAATTTTAAATTTTTCTAATAAATATAAAAATAACGAATTTGTATGATACAGTAAAACAATATATAATTTTTAAAGAATAATATAAATTTATAAATATGTTAATATCTTTTTTTGTAAATATCATTCAAAAGAAGTATAAAATATTTCCTTTAACTAAAACCAAATATTATAATTAATGTATTTTCTTATAAATTAAAAACGATATTTAATTACTTGAGTTATTATATATCTATCTCAATTCAAAATAATATATGCCTTTAAATATGAAATATTTAAAAACACTTGAAAACTTGAAAAAATGCTTGATCCTTAGTATATTATTTAGAGTAATAGTTTATAGTATATACAGACCATATTTAACAAACATATATCTTAAGGAAAGTATAATTAGAAATTTATGTGAAATTCAAACTTCGGTGCTCCAAAGCTGTAGGCTTTGCAGGCTATTAGCACTAAGTAAAGTTTATCTTTTACTACTTATGTCTAAAATATGCAGATAAGTTTTGTGCCCTCTTGTATGCTTTGAATAATTTAAAAGGGAACATTTTCAACTGAGAATCAAACGTTATGTTGTGGATATTCCTAGAATTTCCGAGTTAGAACACTTGTAAATGAATGGACTGTTACATTTTTCATTTGTTTAGATATTTTGACGCATACTTTGAATGTTTAAGTTTGGACGCTGATGTACAAATTTGATTGCAGTTTTGAAACTCGATTTCTCGATTCAGAAAATATAAAAAACTATGATAATAATCTGAAAACTGTAAAAATAAACTGGAAAAAATATTTATAATGAAGTAAATGAAACATTAAAAAAAATTATATACAAAAAATAATAAATTGAAAATTAAATTGTGTTGCTTTAAACTCTATAATGTGAGGTTTCGCTTGGTCTGGTTGGTTAGAATGTCAGTCTCGTTATCGGGAGATAGTGAAATCGATCCATCTGATGATCCGCCGTGAACTAATAGCGCGAGTTCACGTAAAACGTTTCGTTGTGACGCAATGTCCCACACGTAAAATGATACCTATCGGTAAATACCTATACTACAAGCCAAATATGGATATATATCTGATTGCTTCCTGCTTCTAAATTATGAAGGCCTACCCAATTTCGGGGTCCCAGATACCATGCAGTGAAAAAATGGGAAAGGAGGGGATATATATATATATATATATATATATATATATATATATATATATATATATATATATATATATAATATATATAATTCTAACATCAAGTTCTTATAAGAATAACTTTATATAATGCATGCTGGATTTAAAGCTAATCAACAAATTATATTTAGGAATTATATTTACATAAAATTAATTTGTAAAATTTCTGTTCTTAAGTAGCATATAATTCAATAAAGTAACATAGATATCATTTGCTCAAAAAAAAAATACCATAAGAAAACAAAAAGTAATATTTGCTGTAGTAATTTATTTTTAATAAAAATAAATTACTCTTGCACTTCTGCAAATCAACTGTTTTCATATTTCTTTAGATAATCCTGAAAAAAAATTCTATCTAATTTTAGAAATTTCAAATCCTAATATTTTAATATTTTTGTCTAAAATACAATTTTTAATAATGTTTACACAATAGAATTTAATTTAAATTGGACATATAATAACTCATTTGCTGAAGGTTTTCTCAATAATGCTTTGCTTCAATACTTAGAAAGAATTACATCACTGACCCTTTTCTAGTAACATCAATGTAAATATACGAAACACCTTAGAGTTTATTTTTAGTTATTCAGAAATATTTTTATGAATAGATAATTACGAAAAATATTTGATAATTTCACATATCGTTTACAGTATATTCCAAAAATTTGTGAAAACTTGGTATGTGAAGAATACAATAAAACATTTAACAGACTTAATATTTTAAATTATTAACTATGATTAATACCCCTAAAAAGTGTTTCATAAAAGAGACAACCCTTAGTAACAATGACATAAAAACAACAGTTTAATGAGTTTTATAATTAATAATTATTGTCCATAATACTGAAATAAAATCAATACTTCAAATTAAAAAACAATTTGGCATAGCTAAAATAATGAAAAAATATTTTAATTATTTAAATCTAATTTTAATCAGTTTTTCTCTACTTCGCAATCGCTTAATTGTTTAATTCAAGTTAATTAGTAAAACAAAATTTCATAATCAAGTCGATTTTCACCGAGATTAAATTTATATCGACATTAAAATAAAATAAATTTTTATTAATCGAGATTAAATTTTTGATTCACGCATTCACATCTTTTGATATGTTTGATAAATTAATAATATGAAAACATTTTCGCAAAAATTGCGTTATATATTTGAAGTTCAATTGTGATTGTTAAAAACATACTTAATTGTTAGAAAGTAAAGTTTCTAAAAGATATTGATAAATATCATATAAGATTATGAGCTAGGCTCAGTAAAACATAAGACAAAATTATACAATATTAAAAATTTAACTAAAAACATAATTAGCTTTAAATTAAAATATATTAATGAAAGAAACACGTTTCTGTAATAATTATTTCTAAAACAAAAAAAATCTGTCGTTTAAAAACAGTTTACAGTTAAATACGTGCTTTAAATTTCATAAAAATGTTAAAATTTGCAATCATATTTGTATTTAATATTTTATAAATTTATAGCTTTTAGACTAAAAGTTTCCATATGTTTAAAAATAATTACATATGAAATCTAAAAATGAAAGTCATTCATAGCAAATTGCTGTAAATGAAAGTCATTCATTGCTGAACATCTCGCAGAGTAAGCTGTTTCATTGCCTTCATTTGTTTTTGGGTAATCAAATTGTACATCTGCTTGACTGAGAGAAATGCTTGGGTCACAAGCTGCATAATGCTCTATCCACTTTAAAAAATTTCCAAATTCCAACGTTTCATTAACTGATCATTTCGTGCTTGCTTCTACTTGGACATAAAGTCTAAGGTCTTACTCATAACTTGTTCTTCTATATGTTTCTCAGAGCATCAGTGGATGGATAGCTTCACGCAGCTTTCCATTAAGATAGACAAAGTGAATCATCATTTGCCACGGGTAGTGATTGTTAGGGTGACTAAGAACTATCCCTCACAAGGTTGCTGGAGCTCAGTGGGTTAAGGGCGTGTTCACATTAATATGCGTCATCCAAAGTCCTTCCACTGGTGGAGAGGATTTTGGATGACACATATTAATGTGGATGTGGAGAGGAGGGTTGTAGCTCAGGTGTAATCACATAAACTGACTTTAGTTTAAGATTACGTGGGACTTGGTTATGGCCGAATATCTCAAACACGTTAACCTAATACACAGTCTCCGGGTCTTGCCTACACGGCTATATATGTATATCTTTCGCTCTTCAACACTAACTTCTGAAGATACAGGAATTTTCAAAGAATTGTTTTGAGTTTCTTAAGTGACACGTCATTATCATTTTCTCCCTTCGATTAGCCATCATTTTGTTGAGCTTTTTTTATCATTTTAATTATCTTCTGTCTTCTAATTTATTTTATAAAATTCTGAAAGACATTTGGATAATTAAAGTTCATCTGTACTGTTCTACCATATTTCATATTTTTCTCTAAACAACAAATATTATATAAATTTCAAGATTTTCTAAATAAATGATGAAAAGTGAGAGAAATCAGATTACAAAATTACCTTAGAATTCTCCAAAAATGAAATATATTATAAAAAATGGCGAATTAATATGTTTTAAATCATATACGAGAAATATGAATTAATAATTTGGTGACTTTATAAAACAAGAGAGGACATACAGAATATTTAAAACTCTATATGCACATAACTGAATTAAAGGTTTATGTTTTATAATATTAAACATTATTTGGCAAATTATACAGTAAAAGAAATAAGTTGTAACACAGATCTGTATGTATATATATATATATATATATATATATATATATATATATATATATATATATATATATATATATATATATATATATATATATATATATATATATATATATATATATATATATATATATATATATATATATATATATATATATATATATATATATATATACATTAATAAATTAACAACAAATCGCATTGTATTTTATGATTTTATGCAATTTTATGCAAAGTATCATTCTTTAACATTCTCCAGTGGGCTTAACATTTTTATATAACATTCAGATTTAACCAGAATCAGCTAGAGACGAAATTTTGAAATTTAAAATAGTACCATTATGAATATTAACTAAATTATGATCTTTTATAATTAAATAAGGAAGCTTTATTAAACAAAAATGATAATGAAACTGCAAATGAAATTATGATTACTATTTTTATAATTATCATATTTATCATATTTATTGCTGCCTTAATTGTTTTTAATTAATTTCCAAGAATATGTATCCAAACATAGCGTATGTATCCAAACAAAATGAGAGCATAGGCACAATTTTTGCAGTAGAAATATTTTAATATTATTCAGAACAATTAAATCATTCTAAATACTTTTAAAATATTCCAATTATTGAATTTTGGTTTATTGAATGAACCTTTAATAAAGCTAATAAATCTTCCTGAATGATATTGAAATATTTTGGATCAAAAACCCACCCTACGACATAGTACATTTGATAAAGTCAACGGCTCCGAAAGGTAAGGTCGTCGGGTAAGATTAGTCTGAAAGGTAAGTTTCAGAGCTGAAGATGTCATTTTGTCCTATTTATAAATATTTGAGAAATATATAAAATATTCAAATTTATGTATTATTTTTGAATATACTTCTAGAATATTCTCCAATCATTTATAAGCTTGTGTTGGAATTTCGAGAGGCAGTAATTGACTGTAAACTGCAGATTTAGCTATTCCAGACTAATAAACGTTATTCCTTATTATCAAGACTTCTTCACTGTGTTCGAAGGGCACTTTGATAAAACATGACGTTTTGGTTGAGGCGCTGAGAAATGTTTCCATATGTTGCATTTAGTCTGGAAGAAACTAAATTGCGTCGAAACCGTCAGTTTCAGCATCTTACCCCAGAGCACCGACTATACGAAGGCAAATAAGACAAGTAAAGTCGAGGGAAATGATGGATTCTGATGTGAAGCCACCATCAATCGTCGTCATTCCGACTAATTAGAAAGCCAAGAAAGCCAACCATATTTAAAAGTGAGCTAGGACAGGACCCAACAGAATGGTTATAGAAATACCTTAAGGCATCAAAATTCAATTAGTGGAACTATGCTTTCAGTATAACAATTGTGTATTTCTTCTTAGACGGAACTGCGAAGAAATGGTTGGAGAATAATAAGGACGTGTTGTCATCATAGACGAAATTTGAAAACGAATTGAAAAATCTTTTCGGTAACGTACAATTGTGTAAGGCAAAGCAATAAAAGATTCAAAAGTCGTGCACAGTGGCAAACCCTAGAATGGCAGATGATGAGAAGATATTTCATCTTATGAAAGGGATAGTCGAATATATCTACCAAGCACCACTTAGAAAAGAGGTAATGATTGTGACCGATTTTTGTAAATGGTGTCTGTATGTTGAAAAACTAAATCGTAAGCGGATTGGGCACCAGATGTTTGCAAGGCTTCCCAATGTAGTACCAATAGCCTTCCTCGATTACTCGGACATCGATATGACGTCTTTAATCAGAAGGTTCATGCGTGAGGAAATACAAACTTTTAATTCAGCCCCATTTAGTGGGCCTGGAATAGGAATATATTCTTTTAAGACTATTGTTGGAGAAGAAGTGGAAAGTTCCATCAATCCAATTTCCGGTGCAAGCTGCCAGAATCCCATTCTAGAACCCAAGAGTTGTATTCAAGCGTCATGTATGAGGTCAAACACTACATGCCAGTGGTTTTCGTATGTTAAGTATCAATTTTGATACTTAACATACGAAAACCACTGGCGTACCATAGGCAATTGACTGATTTACTTCCACTGTAGTTGACCTAGACATGTAGCAAGATACTGTCGTGATAGAGACATGATACAAGATCGTCGTGATCGCAAAAATGTGACGTGAAGATTTCTGGGATTTTAATAAAAGCCGCCCCACCGAAGGAATCAGCCGATCAATCGTTACACTCCAGTTGCCAAGATCGAATCGAGGACGTTCGCTAAACCGTCGCTTCATATCTCCGTTGCCATATCGCCGAATCACAGGTGAGGAAAACTGAGCGGTGCGATCTTCTTCTGAGGTAACGTCGCCTATATAGAAACGCTCTTTCGACAAACAGAACCAAACAACAAACAAAATTTAACATTGGTTTAAACAGGTACAAAAGTTTTCTTCAATGGACCTTTACTCTGGATATTGGATGGAAGGTAGGGATATTGGATATACTCTGGATATTGGAAGGCCGATTAAATGGATAAGGAGAAAACTGTTTTAATTACACTAGCAGGGTTATATGAATTTAATGTCTTGCTCTTCAGCTTTTGCTATTCTCCCGCTGTATTTGAATAGATGATGGATAATTTACTGCGCCATCTCAAGTGGACAGTGAGTATTTTTTACCTCAATGACATAGTGGTATTTTCTTAAACTTTCAAAGAACATTGATCCCATCTGAGATCCATTTTACGGGGTATTCATAATGCAGGTCTCAAATTAATTCCAAAGAAATGTGTTTGGTGCTAAAATGATAAAGATTTTCAGACACCTAAGAGTGGAGGATTGAGTGCAATCTGATCCAGTTAAATTACGAGCAGTTACTAACTTCACAACTCCGTAAAATTTACAAGATATAAGAATCATTCTAGTTCTATATTCCTATTCTTATGTCACTTTATTAAAATTTCAGTTTAACTAGGCCATCCATTACAGAAGTTACTAAAGAAAGGGTAAGCGTTCACTTGGAGTCAATTACAGACTGAATCATTCGTCAACTTAAAGGAAGTGCTTACATCAGAGTCTGTATTAGGATTGTACGATGAAAATTCCCCAACAGAACTCCACACTGATGCCAGCAAATGGAATGGAGCTATCTTGGTTCAAATTCAAGGTGGATGTGAAAATAATAGCTTATGCATCACCAATACTCAATAAGTCGAAGAAAAACTATTCAACCAATGTCCAACCAAGAGAATGTCTGGCTGTCATATGGGCAATCCACAAATTCCGTCCTTATTTATTCGGCCGATCATTGTTGTAGTAACTGATCAGCATGATTTGCGCTGGTTTTCAGGGCTGAAAGATGGATCGGGAAAACCCTCGAGGTGGGCATTAAGACTTCAAAAATATGATGTCTCCATATCCTATAAAAGTGGAAGAAAATATATGGGCACAGACTGTCTTTAGAGAAATCCCATAGATCCTTACTCTTCGATGGATGCCTGAATAATTGTTGCATTTTGGAATATATCTGGAAAATCAAAAGAATGATCTGAAGTAAGTAGAATTAATTCGCACCCTAGAGAAGTATGAGCCAGTCAAAGGAAAGTTTGAGCTCTTTGTATCCCTTCATCTTTTGTATCCTTTGTAAGAGAAAATACGATCCAAAATAATTGGTTTCATAATACATAGACACCAGCGACTGGATGTTCTCCAGCATGTTCACGAAGTACCTACTACAGGTCACTTAGGGTTGACTGAAACTTACGACAGAATCTGAAAACGACTCTTTTGGCCTAGATTGTATAATACCGTAAGGCGCAATGTATTTCATTTTCAAGAATGTCAAATAGGAAAACATGTGCCTCAAATTACAAAAACGTTTTTTTTAAAGAATACAGTTTTTGTAAAGAATACAGTTTTTGTTTTTTAAAGAATACAGTTTTTGGAGATTTTTTTAAAGAATACAGTTTTTGTTTGCACGATATATTTTGATAATAACAATAATGACATCAATTATTATAGAAATTATTTCTAAAAAGATAAAAGCTTTAATAAATAAAATTCCTATGATATAAAATAAATACGTTTGGCGTGTTAATGAAAAACAATATTTTACAAATAAAATATTTCTCATTTTTAAAAATATTATTTTAATCAGTCAGATAGTTAACAAGTTATTCATATATGAATAATTAATGAAAATTAAATTAATTTTATTGATAAAATCAAATATTTTTATTATGGTTAAAACTGAAAAAATTCCAAATACATTTTCTCATTTCTCTCATTGCCTATTTATATTATTAAAGTTTACAAGTTTCATTTAAAAATGTACAAAATTTTAGCAGCTGATAGAGGTAATTTTATTTCTTTTTAAATTAATTTTTGCCATTTTGTTTTGCATATATATTAAGTTATGTTATCTTATTAAAGTGTTGTAAATTGATATTTATATTTAAGAATGTAACTGCATTTTTATTTAATAGAAAACTAAAGATAATAAATATATTTAAACAAGTGTGTCAAATATAAATTTTAACTAGTTTCAAATATATAAATTTAAACTAGTTTCAAATATAAGTGATGTGGTATAAAATAGTTTATTGTTAAATAGCAAAAAAAAAAAAACGGAACGACAAAATAAAATTTAAATAAAAATTATCAAAGTTATACATGAAGCTTTCTTGAAGAAATATATCAGATTTTTTGCACATGAGTTAAAATATTTGATTATGTATTTTATATATCTTTTAGACTTTGCATTATAAAATAAAATATATAATATAAATATTTCAGACAATGAATGCTGGTTTCATTAATATTATTGTCATTTTTATTCAAAAGCATTTAAATTTAGAATTTAACTGCCTTAAATAATATTTTGATACAGTCTCTGTGTATGATTTTTCTTCAAAAGTGTTTGAGTGTGCAATGAAATATTTGTAAAATGTCATTTTTTGAATTTTAAGATATTTAAAGAAAACTAGAAATAGCCTATATTTTAGAATAATTTATTATGTACATATTTGATTAAAAATTTAGGAATAATATTATAATTAATGAGTATTTTTCGTTTCATTTTAATAAAAAAATTTAAAAAGACATTGAGCATAACTATTTATCAAATTCCAATTATTTTTAATAGCTGAGGCTATAGTCACACATTTCTAGAATAATAGAAAACAGAAATAACGAAAACACTTAAGTGTAAATGTTTTCCATATTATCTTTTTCTGTACTCTCTCGTAAAATTCCTTATCTAGTTGGTTAAGCATTGAAGATTCCCTCCCTTTAGCGACAAAGTATCAAAATCCATATAAAAAAATATGGATTTACTTAAAAGAATTAAGTTTTTGCTCAAAGTTTTTAAAAATATAAAATAGTTCCTTTCAAATGTAATTTCTTTCACCTTATATTTGTCTGCAATATTTAAGGATAAAATTTAAGTTCAAATTGCTAAAGCTTTTAAGAATATATATTTTTCAAATGCTATCTTACATTTTTCTGTGATATGATTTTATTTGAAATATAAACTTCTGTTATTTGTGTAATGGACTTGAAAGTTATTTGCGACAAAATGAAACAATATTTCTTTTTGGTCTCATTTATCTTATTATATTTTTGTGGACAAAGTTTTTGTATTTAAAATATTTTTTTTAAATAAATGTGCATAATTAGTAAACAGTGTTTACAAACTTAAGAGAGAAAGAGTCATTAATTTAGATTCTTAAGAGGAAAAATCTACTAAAAAAAAAGAGTAATTTTTTTAAATAGATTTTTGAATTATTATTTTAATACTTTTTTCGCTGCAACATTATTGTAAAAATGCACTTATTCAGTTTGTTTAGATATTTCTTAATTCACATTGGAATATAAATTTAAGTAATTCTATTTTAAAACTCAATTTGTTTCATAAATAAATACATATCTATAAAAGTAAATGGAAAACATATCGAAAAATTAACTTTATTGTAATAAACTTTTCCACTTCACAATAACTTAGGTATTAAGTAACTTAGTATTTTTAAAGTTGATTTTACAAAAATTAAAAAAAATTACAAAAATTATAATGCAATTTTTATAAAATAAATCTTTAATGAAAGTATGAAGTGTAAATATAGAATAAACACAAGTAGGATATTTTCTTAAATTTATAAGTAATATTGCGCAATCATGATTATTTCAATACCTCAAATTAAAATATCTCCAAATAGAAAATCATAATCTGCATGATAAATATTCAAGGAAGTATTTGAATGATAATTAAAAGTTGAGGAGGCTGAAATAGAACTTATAAACCATAGAAAAACAAAAATAAGTTTATTATTTTCATAACCCAGTTTTAATAAGTATTTTAAATAGCACGTTGAATGATAAAAGTGTTAACTGCAATATAATAAGATTTACATTCTTATTTTCAAATCTAAGTTACATATAAAAATTTTAATGATTTGCGTATTGCACCTAATGCAAGAAAAGAATTGAAGGAATTTAATGCAATTTAACATCAATTTTCGTTGTCAATAAAAATTAAGTTTAGAGCTGAATATTCAAAATTTTAAAAACTAAATGCATTTAAAAGTTTTAAAAATAAAGTAGAAATGGATATGCATTATTGTTACTCAAAAAAGTAAAAAGAAAAAAAATTGAAAGCTGCACTTTGAAGCAATGTTGTTGAAAGATTGAAAGAATGAAACTTTTTTTTTAAAACAAAAAATTCTAAAAACAGTTTAAGACTCTAACATCTTATAAAATTTGAATATATATATATATATATATATATATATATATATATATATATATATATATATATATATAATATATATATATATATAATATATATATATATGTGTATATATATATAATATATATATATTTATATATATATATATATATACATATATATATATATGTATATATATATATATATATATATATATATATAGATTCAAATTTTATTATGTATTTGAATAATTATTGAAATAACGTTTTTTACCTACTCTTGAAGATTCTGAGTATATACACAAGGTCTTTATTGATAACAAGTGGATGTAATTAATAAGAAATGTTCCACAAATGAAAATTGATTAACATCTAGTTCATTTATTGTCCAGCCAGAAGGAATGAATATTCTTTTGTTTGTTTACATCTTAAAAATACTAAAACTGACGGCCGACAAGTCATTAAATGTTGAAGTACATCTGCATCTTATAGAACTTGCCTTCACGACTTCAGGATCGGTAATTTCTAATCACTATTCACGATACTTGGGAGTCAAATATTATGGTTTCAATACTCGAAGAGACACTCCTGGATGATATAGGCATAATCGCTGTTTTAGGGTATTAACAAGTGTCACTGATTCGTTCCAATCAGCTCTGCAGCTTATATTCAAGTAGAAATTGTACAAAACTTTCCTCTTTATTCAATTATTGAGCCAGTTAATCAGTCACAATATAAGGTATTATTAGCATTGTGATCTATAATATAATGTGCAATTATTCTGTTTCTATGATAACAAAAACTTTTATTCATGGTGTATTTAGTGAATGATAAATCTTTTTATCTGAAATGTTGTTTAATATGCGCAAATAATAAATTTAGATTTTAGATAACATTTGAAAGGAACCAATGGCAATGCACGCAATAACCCTTTATTATCAATGAAGTGTATATGGGTATCTTGTTGGGTAGTTTACCACTCATCTAACAATATTGACTGAAATTTCACACGAATATACTGCTTTTTCAACAGGTACTTCTGGAATTGCTGAATGCTGTCATTGCACTATTTGAATACGGTTCAATACGATATAAATCCATTTTATTACGTAAATTGTGTCCGTGATTATTTGGACCAAAGTCTTGAAAAAAGTTTAATGGCATGACGGTCCCGTCACTTGGAATCCAAAAGAAAGATTGCCCGGTGAATCTCTTTTTGATGTTATACTAGTAGACCTATAATAAAATGGTATCCGATGATTTGTAAATTTTGAAACTTTCTTAGTATGATTTTTACCCGTCCTGAAATAATCAAAGAAAGTCATTAATTTTGAAAAGTTGGCTACCTCTAACAATGTGCAGCAAGGAAAATGACGATACAAGCAAATTCGGAAACAATTTGCGAAGATTGTAAGTTATTCAATATATTTGTTTGTTGAGTAGTAAATCGTTTTTAAAATCATTTTGTAATGTGTGTTTGATGGTTGAAGTATTTCTCCCTCATTATTACATGAAGGTGTTATTGAAACCTATTCTATCTTATGCAATTTAATTCTTTATACTTTTTCTTAACTTCCGTATATGTTTGTGCATTCCTTGGTGTCTTTGAACTGTGCATGTATTTGCATTTTTGTATATATATAAATATATATATATATATATATATATATATATATATATATATATATATATATATATATATATATATATATATATATATATATATATATATATATACATATATATATATGTATATATATATATATATATATATATATATACCTATATATATATGTGTATGTATGTATATGTATTTATTATGTATCTTGTATGTAACAGTAATTGAAATATTCATTAATAAAAGGAATAGGGTCAATCAATTACTGTTTGTAACAGTATGTAACGGCATGTTGTACGTAACAACTCTACTATTGAACTGTCAATTATTTGAGTAAGGTATCTAGTTTAATGATTCATATTTCTGGATCCATGGTGTGATTGGATTCATATGAGTATAGAGAAAGAATCATGAATCCATGAATATACGCGTCAGTAAGTGATTTTGAAAACTCGGTGATGGTTATGAGGAACAAACATTTGATATTATACGGTATTATCTATTACAATATCCCTGTTGCATCTAAAAATGAACCTCACATTAAATTGTCATGCAAATATTTCTTATATTCACATACAGTTATTCATATCCATTGTGGATTCCATTAAGTTCGGACAATTCTTGGAGGACAATGAGATAACACTCTTATTGAGAGAGACATTCGAGTGGTTTCAGAATCAAACCTATAAATATAGACACTTAAATCTGGAATCCCATAAATTCAGACAATTAATGTTGCATTTCTGTAAGTATGGACATTTAAATTTAAAACCTAAACATTTAGACATTTATATTTGCAATCCTATAAATATAGACATTTGAATTTGTAGGAACATTATTGAATGCAGATGATATGTGTTCAACATGAATTCAAGAAACATTTCCGCCTCACATTCCTATGAAATTATAGACTGACTAGTAGGATTTATGGCGTATAATACTAAAAGCCTTACACTCAGACATTTATCAATTTCTTTGTATTTCTTATTATAGTTTATCAGCAATCATCTCCTGTAATTAAGTATATTCAATATTTGTTGATCACAATATTTTTTCATATTTGAGTGTAGATATGCATTGTTTTGATAATAAATTATTAAATGTTTTTGCTTTCCCTTTGAACTCTAATAAGACATGATTATATTTACAGTTTTATTTCTAAATATCTTTGCTTTTAAAAAATGTATATATATACATGCATTTATTCATATATACATACATACTTACATACATATATATATATATATATATATATGTATATTGTTTGGCATGAATAATTATTCCTGAAAGAGTATGTATTTAACATGCATTTGTTGTAATCCAAATATTTGGATGACATTTACACGTATTTTATAATAATGACTTTTACCTATGATTTATATATATATATATATATATGTATATATATATATATATATATATATATATATATATATATATATATATATATATATATATATATATATATATATATATATATATATATATATATACAAAGAATGTAAATGCATAAAAATTTCGTTGAAATTTTTGTAGCCTGAGCATTTTAACGACTGTTAAGAACTCAAATTATGTAATTAAAACACTACAAGAAAAGTCATAAGTTTGGTTTATTAAGTGTTGTTTTTTGGAAGCAAAATATGTAATCGTAAAATGTAAATGTAAAAATGTAAATGCAAAAATATAAATGTAAAAAAAATTATAAAATTGTATACTGAATAAAATTATAAAAATTATATATTATATAAGTTCTGCATATTTTTGGAGTGAAAGAAAGTAAAAAAATTACATTACGCCATTGAACTTTATGAAATAATATAATTATCATTATTATTAATGACTTCTTTCCAATGTGAGATCACTTTTATGTCCTCTTTTTGGAAAATGTTTCATCCTCTGATGCAAAAATTTTAAGCAGTGCTTCTTCTGTATATCATTAATTTTTGATATTTTCCCTTTAAAAAATTTTTAAGCACATAAACAAGTGATAGATGGAGATAAATCCAGAGAATATAGTTTATAGAACAGAATTTCTCAGCCTAGGTCTGCAATTTTTTGAGGAACTCTTTCCTTTGCCTGCTCTTCTTAGAATATAGCCTACTTCTTTTCTTGAACTACTCCCATAAAATTGTCCTGTTCCTGACAATACTTTTTTGAACTAAGCTTTTCTTTTAATTTTTAAAGCTAATTACGTATTGATCTTCAAATATCATAATTCAGAATTAAATTTGTTTTTGAGATGGAAGGGTAGTTCCGTTCAATAAATCCTTTTCCTTACGATATTTTCGTAGGTAATTAGCCTCTTTCCAATAATCCAAATTATATATATATATATATATATATATATATATATATATATATATATATATATATATATATATATATATATATATATATATATATATGTATATATATATATATATATATATACAATTTTCTGATTATATTTTTGCTTAAAATTCACATTTTTTTCACTCTATCCTTTTGCGAATATTTTTTTTTTTTGAATTTTAGTATTGTGCAGTAATATGTTATTTAAATTTTGTTAATTAATAAGAAATTATTCAAAATATATATTTAATATGTTCAAAAATATTAAACTCTCCTATATATTGCTGTAAAGAAAAATATTAGGAAATAAATAAAATTAATTATTAAAATATTTTTATTTTTATTTTAATGATTCGTTTTAATTAATACTGCAATGCAATTATTGTTCGAAATCACAGATTAAATTTATTGTAAAATTCCTCGTAATCTTAGTTTGTAAATCAGAGGTAATATTTCATGAGAACAAACGGTTTCATTTATAATCATATATTTTAAGCATATTGTTTCATATGTTATCTTTTTAATTAAATCACACGAAAGTTATTCTATATATAAATGTATTTCTGGAATGAAGTAATTATTAAAAATTTTGAATAAAAAATTCTCGTTGCTCTATTACTTAAATGATTTTACTATTCAGTGTAAATCAATCACCATGTTTGCAAATTTATTATATAATCGTTCAAGTTGAAAATTGAAAAAGTTTCAGAATATAAAGTACAGGATTTGAATGAAAAAAAGTTTATTTCTCAAGAATATTTACTTTTCATGTATTCACAAAGCTAAAACAAAATGTGAATTCGTCTGAAAAAAGAGGATTTTTTTCCTAACAGGTTCTTCCAAGAATAAGGATACATACCATATGCTAAATGCTGGATTTAACATCGGAAGAGATTTTCTTCTCAGAAATCGTAAGGAAAGCATCTGTTATGGAAATGGCAGACTATAGCATTCATTGTATTTCAAGTGGAAATAAATATTTTAGAATTTACTAAAGAAGATTTTAAAAAATACCAAATGAGAAATTCATATATCTTAAAATAAACTACTTTTTTTAAAAAAAAGTATTCAAACATTTGTATTTACATTTAAGTGTTTTTTTTTTTTTTAATTTTTTCATGTTTAGACAAATGTGTTTTTCTATTAAAAAGTTGCATAAAAGTTTTCTATGATGTAAGAACTATTGTTACAAGTGAATTTATGATATCATGATTAAAATAAATTTAAACACAACATTAAGAATGTTCAAATTAACATAATTTTAAACTTATAAAAGAAATAAGGAAAATTCAAAATATTTTAAATTTTAATAATTTATAGATTTTTCTGTTAAGAATTATCTGCACATTAAACAAAATAGTTAATTTACATGCTTATTATGATATTTATGCTTCTAGAAAGAGTATTTTAAATAAGCGAAAATTGGTATGGAAATGTTTTGAACATGCTTTCTAACTATCATCTATATTATGTATAGGGGGGAAATAAGAAATATTTCTTAAGTATTACTATAGTTTACCTTAATTTCTTAAATTATTTTACTGCGGTATAATTTAGCAACATTATGGTGTTTTGTTGAGATATTCTTATTTAAGTGACTATTGACTTGTCAGAAAGGGTTTTTGTATGTGTCGATACTGTTTCACCTTACAAGGAAAATTAAGTCACTGATACCGACACATTGTAAAATATTTTTTAAATATTTTACACAAATGATTCTGTGGAATATAATGCTGAATAAGAAGTATAACTTTAAATATCGATTACATAAATGGAAAATAACAAGAAAAATATTTAATGCTTTCACTTTCCTTCTTTAAAAAATAGGTATTCTTTAGTAAGAGAAATGTAGAAAATACTTTATTTGTTAATAAAATATGCTTTTATTTGCTAATAAAGTTTTCATAAACCTACTGTCCTTTTTGTAGCAGAAAGAAAACCAGTTGTTTCTTGTTTCATAACAAATAGTGAAGTTCCTGACTGCTCTTTGACTGCAAAATCCCACGTTTTCTAAGGGCAACTCCAATGTAAAAAAAAAAAAAAATTCCGCCTTTTTGTGGGATTTTGCATTTTCTTAAGCATTTTTTTACAAATGTTTATTGACGATTACATCACACCTTTTCATTATTTAACCAGTAAAATAAATTATATACAGGATTTGAAGCTTAATTTAGTTCATGAGTGACAAATGTAGATCACAAATGACAGAAGTTGAACCCTAAATTCCTCTCTTGAGGTATTTGGTGTTTACTGACAAAACTTCACTATTTTTGCATTTTTATTAATCAGAAGTTGATGCTAGAAATATTAAGTGTTTGACTAAATATATGTTCTTGATTATTTATGAGATTTTGAAAAATTGATTTTAATTTTGATAATGATAAATTTTTCTCTGTGCAATGTATATTATAAACTTTTACATATATATATTTTACAGTTTTATATATTATATAATAAATATATTATTAAATGTAATTCAATTTACATTTATTTACAAATACTTACTTCGTGATAACGCTTGAAATTAGTTTTCTAACAGTTTTGCAAGATAAAAATCTATATACAATCTTTCCTCGAAAGAAAAATTAATATGTTAATTTAACGGTATATATTTCTATATAAAAAGCAAAAATACGCCTATTTATATTGAATTTTGAACATAAATTTTATGGCCAGCTAGTTAAGAATAAAATGTTGAATTTTGTATGCGTTTTGGTATTTGAATTGAAAAAATAGTTAAAAAAACCTGATTTCAAATAATACTTTCCCTTATGCAAGTTTTTTGAGAAATAGCAATAAATGTTGATTAGAATTCAAATTATAATCCTATGAATACATTCATTTGGCTACACTTCTATTGAAAAAGCATTGAATTTATAGTTGGATATATAGTAATCTCCACTCAGATTTACCATGCAATAAAACATTCTCATAATATTCAGCTTTGGAAAATTGTTTCATGATTATGAGTTTCAACATGCTTCTCAACAAAAAAGATTCCATTTTATATATTTCTCAAGTGAACATGTGTGACATTCTTTAAATATTTGCATAATACTGGAAATGCAAATATCAAACTTAAGTTAACTTAAGTAAATTCAACACTAATTTAAATTATCTATATATTGTAAACTCTATTTATGCTACAGTCTATTTATGATGAGGATGCAACACTTCAAGTTTGTCATGTGATTTTTTTCTTTTAATTTACAAGAGATACAGCTATCCCAATTGTAATGACTCCTTTCGGCAGAAAGAAATACATTTGTATTTCCGTTTAAGATTTGTAAAATTGAATTTTAGGAAAACATGGGAAAAAATTAATGTCGTTTTAATCGATCTATTCCTTGCACTTATGTACTTAAGTCCTTTTCCTACTAAACCTTTTTATGATGCTCAATAGCCTTTCACAAAATCCTTACTTTTACATATCCTTTTGCAGTTGTTGTTTGTGAACTCCACCATTTTACACTAAATGGCAGTCTAAGTGGTTTTATTCATTGGCTTATGGCAATTTAACAATAACAAGACAACGCTTTGATAAACATAGGAGAAATCGGATCGTTAGGGTTTTTGAGGACATGCATGACATGCATGTATATTTATGTGTGAATGTTGGGTTTTCATAAATTATAAAAATTATTAATAAGATGTAAAATCCTTCTAAAGGGTGTTCTTAATAAGCTATGCAAATAAAAACTTTGCTTCCTTTGAAGATTATCTGTACAATGAAAAATATTAGTTTTGAATACTATTGACGACTACTAAGTTTTAGAATAGGTATTTTAAAGTTAAAGATTGTAACGTTAGGTATCATTGCATAGTATTTAAAATCATTAAGCTCATACTCCTAAGCAAATGTGTGATTATTGTAAAATGCGAAGAAAAATTGCATCATTAGAAAGAATAATGGATATAAGATGTAGATGTAGTTTATGTGTTTATATGTAGTTTATGTAATATAAGATGTAGTTTATATGTATATTTCGTGTTCTTTATGCTTCATTTTATGCATATTCACTGTTCTATGCAAATAAATGTTCTCATCATTCATCCAGAGTATACTCATAAACAATAACTATGTCAAAGTTAGAACGAAAATTAGATGTGAACGAGCGTGAAACGTCAAAATTATGTAGATCTGTAGTATGAATTGGAAATTTTGTATGCCTAATGACGAAATATTTTCTATGCAATATTAAAAATAGCTAAGTGTACCAAGCTCAAAGCTTTTATTAAATTTAAATTTGCCTGGAAATGTTAACTGTTTAAATTTTCTTGATGCAAAGGGCACTCTCTTCTAATCCAGTTAAAAAGCTGCTTATGAATAAGGGAAGCAGATATATGTAATGTTTACTTACACTTCTGTTTCAGATTGGGAAGGAATTTAATACTCTTAAAATACCAACCAAAGCTTAACAACGTCAAATATTTCGCCAGAGATTCCATTACATTATTTGTATTTTGATGAATTTGATTAAGAAAACATTTCATCATTTACAACAACAGGGGTGGGGGGAATCGTATATATACAATAATATATACGATTCCTGTTGTTGTAAATGATGTATACAATAATAATAATATAAAATGTAACTAATGTATACAATAATAATAATTATAACAAGAAATTTTATAATTAAATTATAAAATATTTTGAATAAAGTTAAGTGCAACATGTCAAAAGTAATAAATAAAAATTTAAAAAAAATCTTGACGTACAAATCTAATATTTTTTTATGTATGAAAAATGATTTCTGGTTTAATTTTTATAGACGATGATGAGAGCGAGGTTATCATCCCTAATGTAAAAGCAATATGTCTCTGGTACGAATCCTGGTTTTATCATGGATGCTCCCTTCTCCCCTTCTCTCTATTTGTCTTTCTTTATCTTTTCACTCTCGGGTCGAAGGTGTCTTTGTAAGATGTCTTCGAATTCTCCTCTTGCTGAATAGGTATATCTTAAGGGCAGCCGGGCATCAGAAAAAAATTAAATTTTATGTGTCAATGATTGATTTTACTCTGTGAAAAGAATATTAAATGTAAATTATATAAAGAAATTGTATAGTATATAAAATAAATCCGTTAAAATAGAAAAAAACATTACATTGGAATACATCAATATTATGCCATTTAGTTATGAAGGAGATAAATTTGAGCAATACTATATTACAAAATTAGATATTATTATAGAGTTTTTATTTAAAAATATGCATTAATTCATTCAATAAATAAAAAATTTGAATATAATATTTGACTTTATATCTACACTCGAATTTTATCATATTTTTACTTAAAAACAATACAAAACAAATACTTTTTCCCAATTAATTTAAAGAAGTGAAATTACTTTATTAACAGATAATATATTTCTTGAATAAAAAAAAACCTTTGGATAATTATCGGTACAATTTGATATAACATTAATGGATTATCAGTTTTTTTTACAACATATAGTTGATTTAGGAGAAAAAAATATGTAAAATATAAGTATATTTTATATATATTTATATTTATATATATATATATATATATATATATATATATATATATATATATATATATATATATATATATATATATATAAAAAAGAGTTTTTTTAATTATTTTATAATGATATATGTGAAGAAATACAAGAATGCCTCACGTTCTCAGTTTTACAAGCATTTTTAAACAATCATAATATAAATTACACTTAAAATAACAGAGAATTTCTTAACATATCAAGCATTATTTTATTTTACTTCTATTTCACAATATTTTTGAGTTTATCGTGTGTTTTCTAAAATTTCTTATAAAGAGCTTATTGTGAAATGCACAATAATCCCTACGAGACGTATTAAGGAATTTATATGGGATGCATTTAAGTGGAATATCTTCAATTTTGAATTTAATTTTGATTTTTCAAAAATGAAGCAGAAGATTTAGAGATATAATTTAAGACAGTAAAGAATGTTTGTAAGAAACTATGCAAATTCTTTGTTGATTCATAAGTTAAAAAATATTTTAATCATTTATTTTATCGCATTTTAATTGGTAGCATTATTAAGACAAATATTTTTGCGTCCATTTAAAGTTTAATAAGTCTTATGACTTACTTATTAAAACATTCTTTGTTTAAAATATTTTCCAACATTCATAATAAAAAATATTTTAATGTTGAAGAAGATAAGTTCTATTGCACTTTCATACTAGCCATGTTTTTATTATTTCAATTTATGATCATAGAGAATGTAAAATATTATTTTAAGAATAAGTGAGCACTAATTCTATACCAACACTAACTAACACTATAGAATAAAAATGTGAATATATATATATATATATATATATATATACATACATATATATATATAAATATATATATATATATATATATATATATATATATATATATATATATATATATATATATATATATATATATATATATATATATATATATATATATATATATATATATATATATATATATATATATATATATATATACATATATATACATAATATGAAAAGATTTGTGACCTTATTCTCTTTCACCGACAGATATTAAATCGATTTTATAAATAATCTATTTAATGCATTAAATGTTTATTTTCATTTTTTACTTTCTATGTTTGAATTTAAAATTAATTTTGAACTTATTTTTATTGAATAAATAGAGCAATCATTAATATTTTTGTGATAATTTACGAGTTTTAGACATAACTTAATTTACCTGCTTCTAATATGTACCGTGAGCGAATTCCATACCTGAATTATAGATTATTGGTAAATTAATTAGGAATTTACGCGGAAAACTGAAAATTGAGAATTGCATACTAAATAGGTTCGGCCGGTGATAAGCTCTAAGGATTGTTTGAATTTGCATTTTACTACCGCTCTTAAAATATTCAAATCTGTCTGATGTTGCTTTGTGCACTTCAAATACATTAAGAGATAAAAACATACTTCCGAAGAAAATGCTAATTTGTTGAATTTCTTCGGCTTTATTTATTAAAGTAAATGCATATTAATGTGGAATTAGATTTCACATTAGTTTTAGTGTCATAATCTAACAAATCGTGTTATCTAAACTTAAAATTTAAATGATTTGGAATTTTTGAAATATTATATAATTCTTTTAGGGTAAAATATTTAGGGTATATTTTTTTTTTGCTTTAAATGTCATTTAAATATAAAAAGTAGTAATATTTAGGGAAAGGAATTTTTATATTGAAATGGTAATCATATCATTGTATAAATGAAATTTAAACTTTGTTGGTTAAACTTAATGTATAATGTAAGCATTCAAATTTAGGATTTGTGCGAAGTTATCAAATTAAATTTTGCAAAAGGGAATGAAAAGTCATTTTCTAGTAAAAATACCTAATTCATGAAATAACTGTGAATAAATTGGTTCATTTTTCTTATAATTCATTTAACAAGAACAATTTAAGTTCAAATAGTTTATAGTTTCAAATACACAACATTTATAACAATGAAAATATTTTGATTTAATATGTAAGAAATATGAATACATTTCTTATATTTTACATAAATGATAAATTTCAAAATTTTTTAATTTCATTAAAAAAATTTAGTTTGCTAATATTAATTGAATTAAATATTTAAATATATATGGAATGAAATATCGGATATACTATTATTTTCATTTTCAAAAACAATTTTAAGTTTATCAAATACTCCTAATATAAATAATTTAATTACTAGTATTATTTTTAAATTACTATAATTTTGCTTATTGTTTTTTATTTATAATATGCAGTCTGAAAATTATATATATATATATATATATATATATATATATATATATATATATATATATATATATATATATATATATATATACTGAATGACATATCATTATAGAAATTAGTTTGTAATAAAATAATCAAATAATCAGAGAGAAATTGAATTTCATGAACAAGATTTATCTAGTTACAGAGGATTACTATTTTATTGAATTCTTTAAAATATCAATTTAATGAGAAATTATGCATTTGAAATAGTGTCTCAGCTTGAATACCTTGGAACTATCTTTAACAATAACAGTATACCGTAGACATAAGCAACAATATCATCATGCTAAAATTTAATGTTATCATAGCCTCAAAAACCAACTAAACCTCGATTTGTTTGTTTAAAAACAAAAATTAAAATCTATAAAAATCTAGTGCAACATATTCTACTGCATGGGTATGATTTCTGGGTAATTATTAAATTAAATTTTAATAAATTTTAAATTTTTTATTTCAAAATATTACGCCAAATTTTTGATGCAGTCATCAGAATAATGGCTGAAGTTTCTTGTTTAATTTTAAAATTTATCAAAAGTGCAAGTAACCCGATATCGATTAAGTCATGAAATGCAAAAGATTACGATGCCTTGGGCATTTGTTCCGATATAATAAACGAAACCCAGTAAAAAAAAAACTAATTTTTAGAAATCCCATGGGAAACAGAAGACTAGAATTACCACCAACTAGATGGCTTGTCTGTGTGGAAGATAATTTTAATCTCATAATAAAAGGAACCCAGAGGAGCCTCGTGATTGATAGGACCACATTGTAAGATAGAAACATTTATTAGAGATGGCCTTGGTCTGTAACAGTTGTAGTGCCTTAGAAGAATAAGAAATTATTGATTTAAATCTGCTCAAATATTAAAAAAATACAAATGAGCATTTTATCCCCAATTTTTCTCGAGTCGTTTAAAACTGGAAGTCATCATCATCTTGATTGCAAATTTGTGTAGATAGAATAAAATGTTAACACAGTGAGCTATTACACTTCGAACTCATGAAAGAATGTCTTAGATAAGGTATATTATGGACAACAGTTTGAATAACTATAAAATTTTACTCTTTGAAAAAATTAAACTTAAAGAAATTATCATTTAAAGAAATCAAATAACTTATTTTTGAAGAAGTAAATAAGAAAAACAAACTGACCATTATTATCAAACCATAATGATTTTAAAATGTCAGAAAATCAGTAGATAAAAATTATTTTGTTATAAGAAGATTAATAAGAGTATGATTATCAAAAATTAATTCATGACATGCTAGTTAGAAGATGAATTATTCAATATATATTAAGTCTACCGGAAAATTCTATCTGCTTCTAAAAATAAAAGAAAAGAATAAATATTTCATTCCTTGAATAACTTGTATTGATTAACATAAATGATATCATAATTAATGACTTCTTCTCGGCTTGATTGCAATTTATATATATATAATATTTTTTAAAAAAATGTCTTATTATTAGGGACCAAAAAGTAGACCAAGCTGGTCTGATATCTCATTCAATCATGAATTTTTGCTTTTCAAAAATTTTACAGTAACAGAAACGAGTAATTCTTGGTAAGTTATAAGTCTGTAGAATATGAAGCATGGTATAAAATGTTACAGCCAGCAGTTTCTTGATTAACACTTTACTCGACCTCTTTTCTTGGACTGCTCCCTTCCTGTTGTTGACATTACTATTCCGTTTTGAACTTTTCGTGAAATTTGTATGCCAAAATGTACTGGTTATCAAATCACCATATACACATCATTCTTTAACTCAGAGCCAAATTTGTTTCAGAGCTGGAAATATTAGGTTCTCCCCACAATATACTTTTTCATCATATACATAACTTTGATCACAAAATACTTTCAGGTAATCCACTTTTCACCCTCAGTGATCATAGGGTTCAAGAATGGCTCAATGTTTTTCCCGAACAAGCAGAGATAATCCGTGGTGGTGACTCATTGATGACTCATTTATCAAAATTCTTTTGAGTTAATTCTTTAGGAATTGGTTTTCAATATTTCCCCTACCAACCCAATTTTCTAAATATAGCCCGAAATAGTTACTAAGCTGTATTAAGCTTTCTGTTATTTCCTATGCTGTTAGAAAAAGATCAGGCTTTAGAATATAATTAATATATATATATATATATATATATATATATATATATATATATATATATATAAAGAGAGAAAGAGAGAGAGATACCAAGTACAACTAAATTGACAATTTGACAATTAAAATATTTAGACCTGACTACATAGAAAAATAAAGCTAAATTTCTGAAAATAAGAACTAAAAGCACTTTTACAGTATTACCAAGATACATTTAAAATGCATTTATCATAATATTATTAAAAATGCAAGTATATAAATTATTTAAAATGAAGAATTTTATTTTTTTAACAATATTATAGAAGTATTTTTATTTTATTCTAAAAATACTAACTGGGCATAAACTTTTGAAACATAAATTTTGAATGCATAAGATCTTCAGAACATCTGATTCTTTTTGTAACATTTAAAATATGAAATAGAAAAAAACATTTTTATTATAAAAATATATTATTATAAATATAAAATGTAAGCTGAAAGGAAGCATGTATTTAAGACAAGTAACGATTAAAACTTGAAGACAATGAAAATTAAATTTACTCTGTCATCATCAAGATTTTTTTAATCTCCTGTTCAATAATATATTAATGTCAAAGTGATCCTTTTTTGTATCCTTATATTCATTTTTTCCAAAAGAAGCTTTTCAGAAATTAAATTTATTTCAGTTTTGTTTACTTGTAGATGGAAAATAAATATTGTTTTGAACATTTTCTGAGATAAGATAGAATTACAAGAGATTATTTCATATTTTTGATACTTTGTAAATATAAATATAACCTTTGTAAATATTTATATTTTTACTGTGTATTAGTTCTGAATATTTTATTGCCCTGTAAGTATAAAATATATTTATAAATATATTAAAATTTTCTTTCAATACTATGTTTTAAAGCACGCTTGTTAAAATTTGTATTTTTGTTCTGTTAACATTTCAATTGTCAATGATGTATCAAATGAATAAAAAAAAACTATTTTATTGAATATGCCATGTTTACTCGCAGATAATTCAAAGTATGCTTTTATTTTTTATGACAAACTTTATTAAATAAGTTTAACAAGCCAACATAAAATGTTATATTAAATGGAAACACAGAATTTATATTTATTCAAGAAAGAAGAAAGTAGAAGTTAAAATGTGACTTAAATATACAGATAAACTAGATAATATTTCAACAATTCCTATGTAAAAGAACATATTACTAAAATATATGATTGTTGACAACATATTATTATATATTATAAACAATCATATGAATGTTATCAAAGAAGCAAAGCTTTGTGACATCCATCTTGAGAATAATTTAATCATTTTATTTGAGAAAAGAATATAATTTAAGTTTCATCTCATTCATCAGTTATGCATTTAATATTTTAAAATTGATATTTCATTTATTAACATGTTGGATGTGTTATTTTACAGCTGTTCGACATGTCGGATCAGTTTTTTATGGATTGCAAATGATTAGGAAATCAAAACTTAGAAAAGAAAATAATATTGCCAAATTACATAAAGGAAATAGTTAGGTCTTTATTTATCCTTTTTCTGGCTTTTTGCAAAACTTGAATTTGTAATAGAATTTTTTTTTATTAATTATATTTGGTATAAATATATTATACTGGAAAGTTACCTGTATATATAATCTCATGTAATTAATCAATTTTAAGACATATTCATTTTCCTCTATAACCAACATAGCCCGATTGATCATATTATATCTTCTTCATATATAAAGACAATAAACCTTTTGTGTCAAATTAGCTTTCATTGGAACTAATAGAAAATTTTTATTTATGGAACTATCCACTTACAGATGTCATTCTGTAGAAGTTGTGAATGCAGTTCCTTTAAAATGCTGCTATTATAATGGTCTACGTACAAAAACAATTTTGTCTTTGTGGACATCAGTAGTACCATTGTTAGAAGAGTAATATGTATCGAAAATATTTAAATGTACAGTAAATTTTGATATATTGCTGAAAATTGTTTGGATCATTTAATTAACAGAACAGTGTATAAATTTCTGAAATTTTTTAAGTGCTTCCTTTATATATTTACTCAATGGGAAATAAGTTTATTTTCCATAAGAATTTTTTTTGTAACTTGGGAAGTTTAATTTACAAATTGAGTATCTCTGACAATGGAAATTAATCAGTCAGTAAAATTTAAATATATATATATATATATATATATATATATATATATATATATACATATATATAATATATATATATATATATATATATATATATATATATATATATATATATATATATATATATATATATATATATATATATATATATATATATATATATATATATATATATATATATATATATATATATATATATATATATATATATATATATATATATATATATATATATATATATATATATATATATATATATATATATATATATATATATATATATATATATATATATATATATATATATATATATGTTGTAATATTGTGTTGACAAATATAGTTTTATTTTAACTTATTTTAGAAAATATTTTTCAAATAAATGCTAATAAGGATATACAGGAAACATTGAATAAATCAATCAATCTTTGTAATGTTTTGTTTAGTTTTGTTATGTATTTACTGTAAGAACTTATTCATTTTACTTTTCTTAAAATTAAGATTATTCTTATACTAATTTTAAACAGATTTCTTAAAATATAAGAATAAAAAATGAGTTTATTTTATTCAGTTTTTTTCATATTTAATAATTCCCATCTGTTAAGTGATAATTATGGTGAACATTATTTTAATAGATGAGATATTTATTTTAATAGGTGTGAATTATTAAATTTTTAATTTTATGCTTATATATATAATCTTGATCAATGACCATATCTAACCATAAATACACATTTTTTAATGTCGTTGGTAATTACAAACCAAACAATTTATTTCCTTGTGTTACAATTTTTTTTAATTATTTGTATTAACAAATATTATTATTTATATTGTAAATAATAATATTTATATTGTAAATAATATTATTCTTGAAAATAATTATAATTGTAAATAATATTAACAAATAATTTAAATTTAATTCAATTAAATGTAGTTAACTTAAGATTTGCAAATAATTGTAATTATAAGTAATATTAGCAAGTAAATATAAGTAATATTTTAAAAATAAAGTAACAAATTATTGCTTATATTTATTATTGATGGCTACTTGCTAATATTTCCTTTTATACATTAGCTTTAAATCTTATTGTGTTTCCAACATCTCCCCACTCCAATGTACACTGTACCTATTTATACTACTCCAGAATAAATTACTCATTTTCTAATAATATTGGATTAAATATAAATTTAATACTTTGTGTAAAATAAGGATTAAAAAGTTATGTGAAACATTTTTGCTTCTAAATAATTCGTGATTATGTTATTTACTTGTGATGTAAATTTACAGTAAAACAACTAGAATGCATGTATTCAAAATTTATAAATCTTTTACATTAATTTACGTAATTTTTTCCATCAATCTGTGATCACTTTTAAAAAAAATTCTGAATTCCACGTTAATAAGATCCCGCATAGAATATTGTATAAAAAATTCGAAATTGTCAATAGGTTTTAAAATGCATCAATATTTATTTCAATTACTATGATTTTATAAGCTTTACTTATCTGTAATCGTAGTTAGGTGTAAAAAAATAATTTAATGGGTTTAACGGGGTGATAATCATTGATGAAATATTTATTAATTATTTTTTATTAGTTCAAAATATGATTTTTTAAAAGCATGAAATACAAAGTGTATGTTATAAATTACATTTTATTATTATAACCTTCAAAATGTAAGATTCTGTTTAAAACATTACATTAAATTTTTAAAGACAGATGTTTAATGTTTAGAATTTCTTTTAAGTCATTCAACTGAAATTGTTTTCATTAAACACAATTATTTGTCTCCATTTTTAATCAAAGAATTGTCAAAATTAATGAATATTGATTTTTTATTTGTTACTTAGTGTTATTTATTGTTATATATATATATATATATATATATATATATATATATATATATATATATATATATATATATATATATATATATATATATATATATATATATATATATATATATATATATATATATATATATATATATATATTATATATATATATATATTATATATATTGAAATATCAATATGGATATAAACTAAAATTAAACTCTGGCATGACAGACCATGTGGGCCAATTCCTACTATGCCTATCTGTTTTCCTGACCTAAAGCAGCTGGGCTGCAAAGCACATATCCCGATTAGGTGTTTAGCATAACTCAAAACAACCAGTGTTCAGTTCCCAAGCATGCTCATTGTGGACCTAATGTTACAAATAACCATTCCTCCTTTTTTAAAGAGATAAAACTGAAGTTAAATAAAAGATTTTCATCATAGAAAAAATTTGTATTATTAATATTCTTTTTTATGAGTTATTTATTCTGAATGAAAATTGCGACTATTATAGGCATTCACAATCAAAGTGCGGAATTAAACATTTGTCCTAAATATATATTTGTTAGGTTATTTTAACTATTCAAGTGCTTGTCCTGTCTTGCTTTTATTGTAAATTTAATTGCTACCTATTGTAAGTTTAAAAATAGTTATGCTGGATTCTCCTTATTCATATGGATGACACTGTGAAATAATACCTAAATATGTGAAAATAAGTGCTATGCATGAAGTTTCTCCTGATTTATATAAACATATCAACTTAATTTTTTCTGGGTTTTTTTTTCTTTTTTCTTTTTTTACCGGAGTGTTATTAACATCTTGGTGTTTCTATTTTTGTAATTAAATTGAATCAGTTTAACAGTTGTGATTTTTTTTCAGAGTGTTACAACAAAATGAAAATATTCGAAAAGGGAGAAATTTGTTTCAGAGTACTAATTCGGAAGGTGGATCTCAAAAATAAAAAAAATTCTTTTAAATTAAAAATGTTAAAAAAAATTTTTTTGGCAAAATCAATTTCAAATGTAAATAAAAATAAGATACTTTTTTTATTTTCTGTATTATCATAAATAAAAAAATGTTAATTCTATTAATATTTGGACATTTAACTTACATATGGCTTTTGTTGTTTTAATTTTAATGAGTAATAAAAAATGTTAATCTTTATATTTCTTTTTAATTTTTCTCAACATCTTGTTGCATGGAATTGATTGATATGAAAAGTGAAATATTGATTTATATACAAAGAAAATGCATGTGTGTGTGCTTTAAAATAATTTTATAAAATTATGATACAACAACTAAAATTATTTTATACTTTCAAGTTCAGTTTTAGCAACAAATTCACACTTGACAAGATTTTTTTAAAACAATAAGTAATGAAATTTTTTAATAAAAAAAGTTATTTTAAAAACTGAATATAAAAATTATTTCAGTTATTGAAATAAAAACTGTAGAAATTAGATAACATTGTCAAAAAAATGATTTAAAATATGAGTTAGTAATTCATTCTTTTTAATCCTTGTATAATTAAGAACTAAATATACACTTAATGATATTTGACAATTATATGGATAACAATTATGTCTTTTAGAATAACAAAAATACATTCAGTATTAATTTGATGTTGATTTCCAGTACTTCCATATTAACTTTAACAATATATACAATATTAACAGATCAAAATGAGTTCCATTTCTATAGAAATAAATGGCTATAACCAACCCTTCGTCGGCAAAAGCGGCTATCGTCGGCCAAACGGTAAAGGGCCGATGGATAGCCGTATATGGGCATGTACTGGCAATTACATGGTCTACATGTGGTCAATATGGCACTGCTGGCCGGCCACCTGCTGCTGCGTTGGCCGGCCTGCGGCTGCTGCGTTAGGCAAGCAGCGGACCGTACTGCCGGCCCAGCAGCAATGACGACAACCACTATATTGATGGAGCCGATGAGGCCTAATAGCGGCGGGCCACAGCTGGCCAAGACCGCTGACAGCAGCGGCCCGTTGAATGCCCGGCATCTTTGTGTTTGCTGGAATATACTTTAATAATAATCAAAAGCTAATATAAACACAGATGATAAATGCTAATATTAATACTAGTTTTTAATTATTTGAATTAATATTATATATATAAATTAATAAACTCTTTTTGAACTGTTTATTTTAAATAATTTTTAAATTTGAATGAATTCATCAAAAATATAGATAAATTTCCCTCAAAGGACGAACAATATTTATCATCTATGTTGAATGAAATAGTAATTATAAATAATAAAATTATACATATATGTGTGTATTTATACATACAAATATGTAGTAAATATTTTATTGTATGGCAATATGCAATTATTCTATACTTATTAAAATATATTGCAAAACGCACTTTCATAACATCCCATTACATAATTTCTAGATAATATCTTTCAGAATACGTCCAACACTCATAAAGTATTGCGTTTTTGGATTTAATAAAATTTTAAAACTTGTTAACATATTTCTCAATTTTCTTTTTTTTTTTTTTTTTGAAAAATATTTTATTATGAAATTTTGCCATTTTTGACTTTAAATTTTTTATTTTGGGTAAAATGTTTTAGTCTGAAAATAAATTCATAATGATTGAATGTTCAGATTTTTTCAATCAAACACAATCAGCTAAGCATCTTTCTAATTTAAAACATTTTCAAATAATATCATGACACATCACATCTAAAAGCGATTGATTACAGCTGTAAGTTATAATTATTAAAATATCTTAAGTATAAAAAGCATCCATAAATTTTAAAAATAATATTAAAAGTATTAAAGAATTAAATTAGCCATTTTGGATTTATAAGGATTTGTGTTAATATGATGCATATTTCATATAAGGTATTTTACATATAAAAAAAGAATTTTCAGCCTACTTACAGTATATTTTTGTTTATTTATTCAATGTAACTTTAAGCACTTTTATGTATTTAAAAAAATAATAAGCATTTTTCAAAAATATCGAAATGCAAAAAGTTTTTCAAAAATAAATAGAACAAATTAAAATAAAAAATATTAATTTAACGTTCTCATATTCAAAATCTTTGTAAAAATACAACTAAATTTACGTATATTGTTTTTTAAAAATTTATTATTAGCAAGTAGGCAAAAAAACTCTATTGTTTTAAACTAATGAATGGTAATTTTACAATATTTTAAATAACATATATTATGTGAATAAGATAAAGGAATATGATTTGGGAGTTTGCAGAAAATACATGTTGTAACGGTAAAAGTAAGTGAAAATATAATGCTATATGTTTATAAAGGATTTTTAACTTATGAATATCATTGGAATTCTTTATTGTTAAATAAATATTCTTTTCTTAACTATAAAAATCCTGGAAGCTATTGTATTATGTTCCTTAGTAATTATTAGTTTATGAAATTACTTTTATTTGATTATATGACTTTAGTTCTTGTTAAAGAGAACTGCCAATGGTTACAAATGTAAATGTTTCCTAAAACAGCCGATATCGATTACAATTTATTTAATCTGTGTATGCTTATCGTGTTATAAGCAAATTATTCATAGCACATATATTTATTACTGGTAGATCATTAAAAATAATATATTCTCTATTTTAGCGTTTTATGTAAGAACTCCTTCCTGAAGTAAATAACATGAATAAAGTTTACTTACGTCATTGTATGCTGTTGGCTGATTAATATGGTTCAATCATGAAATTGTCGCAGAGCAAAATGGCTCGACATGTAAATCATATTTAGGACAAAATAATCTGTAATAAAAACTATCTCTCTAAAATGATCTATAATAAAAACCAACGTAGTGTAATTCCAGATAAGTAACTTTAGACTCAAGAAATTTCTGATATTTGTTTTTTTTTAATTCGCATCTGTCAGAAATCAATCTATTTCTCTTTCTTTTTTGTATTACTTTTATTAAAATGTTCTAGCTATATAACTTAAAAACATAATTTTGGATAAGTTATGTTGGTTGTTTACTACAATTTCTGAAAGAAAAGATATGCTTAAATATAATTTACTAAAAAATTATGGTTTTTATAATTAATATTTTTTATGTATCACTATACCAACAGTCATTACTAGATTGAAGCTGCTGGGCTATTATTAAAAAAAACAATCCAGTATATGGTCCCTTAACTATTACATCATTTACAGAAAAAAAATGAAATTTAGTCACATTGTATTTTTAGGTATGCACTCAGGAATGCTATGGAAAACAACAGTCTCACTCTAATAGTTAAGGTTACAGTGAGAAAATTTCAAAAATATTAAATGGCAACAAAACAAGTTTTTTACATTGGAATGTGATATCCATTGTGAAAAACCCTAAATAGCGTTCGAACCACAACTGTAGCAGAACCGGAGATGGCATTGCTAAATTTGAGGACAACAAAGAAGCAGCATACAATAAAGTAATTTATTGCATTTCACAAATTCACCGCATGACCTCTTTCACACACGAGGAGACTTTGCATCATGCAGCAGATTGTGGATAGCACTGTAGCACGCTTTATGACAAGAAAAACATCTTGATTGCAGTTCTGATGGCCTCTTTCAAATCAGATGCAGTCTGACACACTTTGTGTTTCAGATATTCTCACAGCTTTCGTAGTATGAAATGACATAACCAAACCCTGAGAAAATATATATGTATATTTTAATTGCACTTTGAATTTAAGAGTTTCCTCTTTTTCTTTCAAACTAAGCTGTTATAATATAAAGGAAAAAATGTAACAAAAATTGGCACAAGTGCAATAAAAGAATAAATTTTTCCTTTCAGAATGGATGGGTGATATTGAGAAATTTGTAATGAACATTTGTAATTTGCCATATGTCTTATATGTAAATCTGATCAGTCGAGATTGAGAGGGGGTGATTTCTGACCTATCTCATAGAAGTGTAGGAAGTAGTGTGGAACTTTGGAAAACCAGTGGTGTAAGGAGGAGGAGCTAAGATGAGAATTATGAAGAGTTAAGAACTTCTTCTAAAAATGGAGAAGACACACAGAAGCCCCAGAGAAGCCCGACACAGAAAAGAAGTCCACAATTGAGGTCTGGGTCCTTATTGAGCATAATAAGAAGTTAAAAGATGTTAGTTGTAAACGGAGTATAACTTCCCTGTCCAGTAAGAGCACTGCCTCGACATTCCTGAAAGGAGCTGCAGATGTCTGACAAATAGATGAGCATAAGAAGTGACGATAAAATCGGAAGAGAGATAGCAGAGGAAAGGGAGAAAGCTCATGAGGAATGAGAAAGCCAAGCGAGAGATCCTCAGCCGGTAATGCCATTGACGATAGGAGACACCACACTGCTATTACTAAAAGTTGTGAGTCTGATCTATCGTTCCTTCTCCTTTTGATCACACTCAGTTATGATATATTAATGTGTAATTGTCCTAAAACAAATAATAATGTTTGAATTTCAATTATTTAATTGATAATGTTTTAATTGTAAATATAAATTCTTCTTGTTATTAAGTTAAAATAAATTACAAAGTTTTATTGTACTATTGTTTGAATTCATCTATGCCATTCTCTCATTTAAAACGAATCTAGGTTTCCTCGGAAATTTCCTAAAATTTCCGAATATCACCACTACAACAGCCAGAAATCCATTGGTGACAAATCAGGAGACCTTGTTGATCACGGAAACGGGAAATAACTCTGTCACCAATCTGTTGACTTAAGAAACATTTGACTGAATATTCTATATATGGGGGAGTGCCGTCTTGCATCCACACAACTTCAGATAGAGCATTTTGCCGTTGGAATGCGGGAATCACGTAATGAGTAAAAATGTCAAGACAGTTAGAATTCTTTACTGTACACGTCTGTAGATCACCGGAGTAAGAGTAATTTCTTCAAAAAGTAAGTATCAAGAATGAATGTACTTGTTGTACCACACCACACAGTCGCATTTTTTTCATGTAATGGATGTGCAGTCGCCTCATGTTGATTATTCTTTACCCAGAGCATGTGGATTATTTTCCGCCCAATTAGTGAGTTACCAGTTAGTGAGAGTCCGTTACCAGTTAGTGAGAAATGTACCTCATCTGTTTACCAAATGCGTAAAATTCAGCTGCTATTTTCATCATTAATTATAAGGAATTGAATTGCAAACTCCAGCCGTAATGGACTGTCTCCCGCTGTTCAGCATCTGGACACTCTGCAAACGAAACGAAACGAAACATGTTTTGAACAGAGCTCATAACCTTAAAAACAGTTGGATTCCGTAGATCCAGAACGCGTGAAACACAGCGTGCAACTCTGAGTGTGCTTATAGTTTGATGAACTTCTAAACAGCTTCCACAGGAACGGATGGTCACCGAAACCGAGATCGATTGCATGTGCAACCAGTTTCTTCAAATTTATAAATCAAGTCTTGTACAGGCTCTTACATTGCACGGGCTCTTCCAAAATCCATGTTTTCTGTGGTAAAGACGAAATGTCTCTGTGGTATTTTGTCCATTCAAGAAATAAATCTGTATAATTTCTCCACATTCTTTCCCTGAAATCTGCATCTTGTTCGGAATGGCAGAAAGCAATGTGCATGTCTCGCATTTCACAGTGCATTTTCGTTCATCTAGCGTGATTACATGAGTCATTACTAAGTCTTGCATTTCTAGATTTCTTCTTCATGTTTCGTTTCGTGGACGACTAACCAAGCTGGGATTTCAGACAAATTACGGAGGTATACACACACACACACATATATATATATATATATAAATTCAGTAAAAAGTATTATTATAGTTATGAAAGATTTTTTTTAAAAAGTATTTACATGTAAATAACTTTTCTAATTTTAAGTAATTGAAAGTTAAGTTTCATGCCGAGAAAGTTAAGATGGAAAATGCATTGTGATTTGAAATCTGAAATCATGTCTGTTTTGGTCAAGTTTTCTTATTTATCTCAATAATGTAGCTAAATATATAGCTCTTTTAGAAGACAACCAAATCATTTTTCTCCGCTTTCTTCTTTTCACATTGAATTAGGACCATAATGGTACGAGTAACAGGAATTCGAGATAAAAATAGGTTAGTGCTAACTCTAATGGAATACGTCTATCACCTTCTTTTATTTTGATCCTGGTGTGTTTTACTCACTTTTCGACATTTTCCCTCGGTCGACTGATGATTGATCGATAATGTTTTGTAACTTAATAGTCTTCAGTAAGTCATGACATTGATTGATGGCAAGGACTTTTACTTCACAGTAGGTTTAGATTATATCTATTGAGAGATTTATTCTTGAATAAAAGATGTCTGGTACACATCTATGCATAACAAACTGCTAAATACTTGAATAATCTACATTTAAATATCGTATACGTAAATTATTTACATTATAATATTTTCTTATGTTACAGTTGAATCTATTCAATCAGTTACTTGTATATATAAATATATATGTATATATATAGTGTGTGTATATATATATAGTGTATATATATATATATATATATATATATATATATATATATATATATATATATATATATATATATATATATATATATATATATATATATATATATATATATACATATAAATATATATATATAATGTATATATATATATATATATATATATACATATAAATATATATATATAATGTATATATATATATATATATATATTAGAGATAGATAGATAGATAGATGTGTGTTGTGTTGAATTGAGTAGCGAAGTATTTACTCAGTTACACATAAAACAGGAGAATATTTATTGAAAATTATGCCATGCAAATGTTTCATTGGATGAAACATTTTTCTTAGAAAAATACTCTCACACATATAAACATACACATATATATGTACTTCCCTTTGCTTTTCATTTGTGTACAAATATTATCTTTTTATATCTTACTGATCCATCTAAGAAGGAAAATTCTCTTCCACTTTTTCAGTAAAATATCTTTCAATTGTAAGAATATATAAAAAGTAGTCATTTGTATAATAATTATGAAAGTTGAATTTCTCTTAATAGTTATAAAATATTTGATAAAAGTATTCCTTTCTTAAATAAATAATGTTTATTTCAAAAATACTAACTATGCTGACGTAAATTAGAAGTTTGAGAATAATGTTTTTTAGTTATACATTTTCACTTATTTTCTCACGGCCCTTCGTTTAAAATAATTTAGAAAAAATATGTAATTACAAATTTAAGTTCCTTGATATCCTGAATTGTAGATATAATTTTAAAAAATTATAGATGTTAACAGTATTTACTTCAATAAATATTCTTAAAAATAAAGAAATCGTTTGACATAAACAATGTTTGTGCAGAGTTTTGAAATAAATCAGAAATAATTGAACAGAATATAATGTGTAATAAGTGAATATATGTCATGTCAATGTAGGATAGAGTTTCAATCGATTACAAAAAATGCAAAAAATTCATGAATAAGGAAATAAAAAGTTCTTAAATTTTAATGGAAATCGTTTTAGCTGCTTAGTTATTATTGTATTTTTGATAAAATGTGTAACATAATTATTATAAGATATGCAAGTAGAGGTGTGCCACAAAAGGATGTTTGACTATCAAATAATCACATATTAGATCTATTTACATTATTTATAATATTTTTGAATGATTAGTCAAATATTTACAAAAGTCAACTTGCACACTTCGTGAGACTTTTAATTTTAAATATTATTATAATCTTATGTGATCCTCTAGTAAATTCAATTTATTTTAAGCACTAAACAAAAATTGTTTATCTAATAAAGATATTATTAAATGTACACTTTTGTTCATTCAATAATATGGGATATATTTTACTATAATCATTTAAACTGAATAACAATTTGAGTTAATGAAATTTCATTCTGTGTGTGTGTGTGTGTGTGTGAGTGTGTGTGTGTGTGTGGGAGTGTGTGTGTGTGAGTGTGTGTGTGTGTGTGTGTGTGAGTGTGTGTGTGTGTGTGAATAGTTAATAATCTTCATGCAAATAATGTAAATATTATGTTTTTAAATGCAAGTTTGTATATTAGTCTAGAAAGTCAAATAGAATTTGCATCATTAAGATCTAAGTACGATATTAATACAAAAAGATCAAATATATGTCCTAAAATGAAGTAGAATAAAAATCACTCTAAATAAGTCTAAACCTTCGTTAGCATTTGAGAAAATTTGTCGGTAAAGATTCAAATTGCTTGAAACTTGTCTAATAAGCATTTATTAACAAAACGTGACTTAGTTCTAAAAAAAGTTAATATGACAATTTATTTGTTTAAAGGATGTGTCAGAGTTGAAATAGAGCACTAGAAAATTGATTTATTTTCTTTATCTTGGTTAGATTTGAAGAAAGTTTCCATGAAAATACGTCAGAATTGTTCTGCGAAAGAAATGCATGCATAAATGTATTTTTAATCTTGTTTTTTTGCAAACATTTCATAATTTTAATGTATATAAAGAGTTTTGGAGCTGATTTTGATGCACCTAAAATTATTTCTCCTTTTTTTTCCTTTCTATATATTGGTTTTACAAATTTTAAAATATAAATCTCAATAGTTAATTAACTGAAATAATTTTAATATTAGAATAGGTAAATAAATAATTATATTTTGAAGCAAAATATACATCATTGATACTGATCTCAAAATAACAATTTTAAACAAGTAATTAGCACTGAATTTATAATTGAAAACAATTATTAAATTATTTGCATTCTTTTTGTTATGAGTGCTTTGTTTTTAGTTTTATTTAAGAAAATATACAAATCTCTCAATCTATTTTATATTAAAATAATATTAAAGGCTTCATGTAAATATAATATTTAATTAAAAGTATTTTTACAATAAACATTTTAGGTAGGTAGATCATGCAGATCAACAAAAATATATAGGTATAGCAAACATTAATTGTAAAATAATAATAATAATTGAACATTAATTGTAAATAACATTAAATTAACATTAATAATTAACATTAATTGTAAAATAAATTGAAATTAATAAGATTTTTTAAAGTTTTCAGCATTTTTATTAAATCATATAGAATTTTAAAAATAATATATCTCGTGATTTATATTTAAAGAGTATATTTCTAAATAATAATACCATTTTAAATTATTGAAGCCCCAAGAAACTTAAATATTCACTCTAGAACAAATAATATAATTTAATAACATTATTTAATTATAAAATCTCTAAAGTCATTAATATCAAAATATTTTTAGGCTTTTAAATCTCACATTCTGCTTTGAGGCATTTCTTTGCATATAAAATTGGAAACTGAATTCTAAGAATTAAGATTTATTAAGACTTAAAACTAACAAAATTAGATTAGTGAGTTACAAAATTAATTAGAAAATTTAGTTAAAACATAATTGCCAATGACAGAAATCGTCTAATACATTTCATTACATTATGGCATTTTATTATTTATGTGTGAATTTTAAAAAAATGGTTTGATTTAATAGAAAATATTTATATTATTTTATTTTACCTTAGTACATTTACAAAAATATAGATATATTTACATAAAAAATGCATATTTATACTTCTAGTCATTAAAATTGCAGAATTAGAAAGAAATAATCATATGAAGGAAAGAATGTTATGACTCATGTTATGACTCGAATAAGGGTAAGAAATTCTAACCAGAAAGTGTTAATATTCAATTGAAATAGAGTAGTTGCCTCTCAAAAGTGTGAATTTTTATTTCATGTTACTGACCTTCTCTTATATTGAAATCCATGGAATCCAGTTTTGAAATGAATATGGAATAAATTGATTCAATATATTCACACTGAACTTTATGCAGGACTTGAAAAATCTTCGCATGTCTAAAGTTCAAGTGAGAAAACATACTGTATATCCAAATCATTAATCATTAGTCAGAGTGGGCTATTAAACTCTGTGAGACATTTTAGCATTCAACGCGTAAGCTGGTTTCTATATATAATGATCCGTGCTTACATCTATCAAGCTGTTATAGAACAGTAAATAGGTGTACGTTATTACAGTATAGGTTTACATAGGTACGCCCCTGTTATAGAAGAGTAAATGGGACTAATCCCAGCATCTTGTGTTCAAAGACCAATATCCGATACATAGATAATGGTGAGTGAAACAGATGACATTTCTAATATGCTCAACAATAAGTTTGGATAATGAAGAGATATAACGTTGAGTTTTCTGACGAATCTTACATATGCATACAGTACTTTAATAGTCATATACATGTCTGGAAAATCCAAAGAGAATGGTTGCAACTGCGATGCTTTCTGTATCGTTATAATGGCCTGCAGTTGAATTTGTTGTTGTGATATAGACCGTGATTGGGTACATACCATATGCAAGTTTAGTTCAGATCAAAAGTATTTTGAGACAAATGGAACATTTCTAACATCTTAAAGCCAGTGGATGTGCCCTATCTTTGAGCCTGAGAAACACCATTTTCAAAAAATGGTAATGCAAGATTACATTTCGCAAGTCATATTTTGAACTATCTCGATACAGTAAATTTTTTATCATTGTTTAGTTCTGTATAGTTACCAATCCTCTCACACATGGGAAACTCTTAATCATGGGATGATGAATGGCGTATCCATTATTCATCTCCAAATACTATGGTTGATGAAGATTGGTTTAATATGAATATTAGAAAAAAGCATGGAATAAGTGTTTTTCACTTTTGTCGTTACATATTAGTTAGACTTTATGGATAACCTTGTAAAAGTCAATGCATTTGTTAACTGCTTCAATTAATTGGGCCTTTTTGCTTTCTAAATCATTATTACATATATTTAAGTCACTAATTATTTTATTGCTTTCTTTGCCATAATAGGAAAAATTATTGTCATGGAAATATCAGATCTATAGTATTAACTTCATGAAAATGCATTCATCATATATGGAAACAATATTCACTTACTTTTATGGTATATTGATTATAGGTGTTTCAGTAACTTGAGAACAGAAAAGTAAATAAAAATTAGTTTTGTTTTCTGGCTTCATTTTTAAAACTTAAAGTTTGAAATTATAATCAAAATCATATTTCAGAATAAGTTTTCTTTAATTTTGATGTTATAAAGTTATCGGAAATGTTATTTGAATTCGCACAATTAAATTGTAGAAAATATTGAATATTTATTAAAAATTCAATATTTTTATGTATGTATTTTTATGTATTTTTTTATGTACTTTTATTATAAACAGTAATTTATAAGAATAATAATTTTTTAAAATGAAATACTTCTGAAAAAACTGAGAATCAATTATTGTTGTTTTGTCTTATCCCTTCTGGTGACAGTAACATCAAACCAGGTCTATAAGCCCGAACGCCTTCAAGTAGTAGAGCACAGCTCAGGGCTCGAGAATATCAGGCCTTTATTTAAATAGATGCAGGCCAAAATCCATGATAAAAAGGCTTAAAATTTAGCTTCAAGGGTTTAAGAACATAGAGGAACAAGAGACTGAAATCAGACTTCGCCTCATGCCAGCATTGCATTTAATTGAGCATAATGGGATGGCCATAACACCTTGAGTGACCATATCAGGAGAATACACTCCCGACGTATTTTGCCAATTCCACCTAGGAACACTTCCCCGCTACAAGGAGACAGCAATACGGGACTTTGGGGAAGTTAATTATTTATACTAATAAGGGATAACATATAAAATGTAACTTTTTTCTTTTTTACTATATAAAATTCAATGTTATCTTTGGCACATATTTAAAATACGAAATTTTTATCCAGTTATACATCTAATAAATTATTAATGTTTTAAAAAGGAAAATTTTTGTTGATCCATTACACTATAAAAAAATAAATAATTGTACATGAGACCATTGAGACTGAATATCTTTATTTGAGTCATATGCCTTAAAATTTTTGAATATTTAGAATTCTGCAATGATCCTCAATTAGTGTTTTCGTGATTAGGAATAATTCCACATGTTTAGTTTTGAAAGCATAATCTAATTATTCGTACTTGGTTTAAAAATTTATACATAGTTACTCACATTTACTACTTGATAAATCTTAATTCACCACTATTGAGAATGTATATAATTTATTTTACAAGGAATTAGGAATAAAATTAAGGAAATTACTACTCATTTTTTTATTTCGGAGTTCTTCACCGATTTACATAAATAATTTGAAGTTAAAAAATTTGCTTAGTGTTTTTTCTTTTAGTAAAATGATGATATATTTATTCATATATGCATGAATATCTATTTTAATAGCTAACCTTCAGTTGAAAATTTTTATTCCATCACTTGCTTACGTTATATCGTATTATAAGTAATCCGCTTATTGGCATAAATAATTTAATTAATTATACTTAACCATGGTTAAAAAGTAGTAAATTTTAATGTTTTATGTTGAATATTGGCATATATGTTAATTTAAATGAATCATGATAAACATATTTAAGTGTGATAATATTAAATGTTTGAACTTGTAGATAAACTAATTTTAAATTAGTTATAAATCTATTTCATAAAAATAATAGAAAAATTATATAAATAATATAGATATAATTTTGATATCAAAAGTGTTTTTGTTAGTTTATAATTACATTATTTAATCCATTATATAGTTAATAAAATTTATAATTACATGTTTAGCTGAAATCTATTTATTCCATTTTGTTATAGCCTGCTGTATTTAATACAAAAGTAAAAGTAAGGTCTGTAGAAAGTACGGAAAATAGGTTATTTTTCTTAAAATCATTTTTGTAGGTTATTCACATTAAATTCTTTCTTTTGAGAAATAAATCTACACAATCATAGATTTTCTTTAGCATTTTATTGAAAATCTTTACTGAGAAATAAACAAAATCAAAGGCATTGGTTTCTTAAAGCGTTGGTGTCAATTGAACAACAAAGAAGACATGAGATACAAAATCCAATTTTGTCATGTGAATCAAATAAAAAATATGAAACTATAAAAATACTTACTTTGAATGAGAAAAAAATGATTAATGCAATATGGTTTCTAACTGTTTCATGGTTATTAATAAAAAAATATATTCTTTGTTAATGAATTAAACATTTTTTGGATTCTTTTTCTACATTTATACCCAGAAATATAAAGAAAATGATACATTTCAAGCTTTGCAAGAATTCATTTTTATTAAGTATAGCCCAATAACATTTGACCGATGATAAAGTATGTGGAAAGAAACGATGTTTTTGATAAGCAGTCTCTCTTGTAAATTCTTCTTAGGCTCTTTTGACACCATTATGTTTCAGTTACTCAAATTTACAAAGTCACCAATAAAGTTTGAAATAATATAAAGGTAGAATTTCATAAATTCGTAAAACTCACTTATTATATGTGAATAAAATATGATTTGGAAAAAATGGAATGATTATTTATTTGGAGTTTTCTTAAATAATTATAATCTTAATAATTTTTATCATTAAATGGATATAAATGTGTATGTAAACATGTGATTATTTGTATATTTTTTGAAATTTATATATCTAATGATAAATATGAATTTCTTTAACTAAGCTATTAAAAAATAATATTACACATAATTACTTTGTTTAGTAAATACAGTTTGTTATGAACCATACTAAATCATTCTGATATTTCGTGTAGTAATTTGGAAAAAATATTTGAATAAAGGGTTAAGTAATTACAGATTATTTAATTCTTATTATTAGGATTAAATGATAATGAATGTAAATATATGTTATATTGATAAAAATTTGTTTCCCCATGATACTGAAATTGATATTTTGTTAACTTTTAGATAAATACATTATAAATGTTTTTAAATTGCTTGCCCTCTTCAAATAGTAATGAAACAATTTTTCAGTTTGAAATATTTATAAAATTTAACTTCAAACATTTAAGAACTATGACAAAAAATTGAAACAATATATATTTTATTTCTTATATTTTGGAATTTTTAATTACAAAATGAAACTTCTACTTTAAATTAACTTTGAAAATATAAATTATTATAAAATGATATATTTAATAAATTAGGGAGAGACAGAGAGAGTTTTCGGTATTAGAAATTTAAATAATAAGAAGCTTTATTAAGAAATGATTACTCCACTTTTTTTTAAATAAATAAGCAAACTAATTTTAAGCAAATGTTATAATTCTATGAAAACTTTATCATCTAACGCTAGCAGAAATTAATAATAAATTGTGAAATGTGTCTGTCGCAACTTGAAACTAATTCAGCAACATAAAACCTAACAATTTACTTACTATAAATGTACCTAGATAATTTTTGATTTTTAAACATTAGTTTAAATGTGTTTTGAAGGAAAAAATCCGGAAAACTAGCTTGAGTATGTTACAAAAATATAAGAATATAAAACACAAAAAAATTAGAATTCTATATTGTAAAAATTTCTTATTTGGGGTCAGAAATAAATAGATTATATAAATATTAATTTATGGGAATGTGAACGAATAATAAAATTAAAATATTTATCTTGAAACATACTTTTAATAAAAGATTTTAATAAATTTTTAAAGATATAATTTATATTTGCCTTTTCTATGATTTTAAATTTATTAATAGAACTTTGTAAGAGATAATATGTAATTCAATAAAACATTTCTTTTAGTAGCTTAATGAATTTATCTCACTGAACGTTAAGCATAAAACTGGAGTTTTTATATTTTTAAAGATCATGAGGTAACATTTATGCAATAAATTCTTGGTTATTGCATAAATAATAAAAAAATTAATTTCATGTCTGTTACAGTTAATACAAATTACATAACAGTCAAAAATATTTTCACCAAAAAGCTCAGTAAATATAAATATCTGAGGAATTATTGCATTCAAACATTTTAATGCAATACAGTGAATATTTTTTAGGTATGGGATAAAATATGTGTGTGAGGTATTTTAGTTTTAACTATTTTATGTCTTAACAGTTCATATATATATATATATATATATATATATATATATATATATATATATATATATATATATATATATATATATATATATATATATATATATATATATATATATATATATATATATATATATATATATATATATATATATATATATATATATATATATATATATATATATATATATATATATATATATGAACTGTTAAGACATAAAATAGTTAAAAATAAAATACCTCACACACATATTTTATCCCATACCTAAAAATATTCACTGTATTGCATTAAAATGTTTGAATGCAATAATTCCTCAGATATTTATATTTACAGAGCTTTTTGGTGAAAATATTTTTGACTGTTATGTAATTTGTATATATATACATATATATATATATATATATATATATATATATATATATATATATATATATATATATATATATATATATATATATATATATATATATATATATATATATATATATATATATATATATATTATGTTCATGCGTGTGTGTAGAAAGAGGTGACTATGCTTACTTATATAGATCAATTACTATTTAAATAAATTAAAGACTGAATAATATCACTTTGATAATAAATGTTTTCAAGAAATTTTAGTAAATGGGAAAAATCAGATTTCACTTTTGCAAAGATGAGAGTGTCAAGTAAATATTATATTTTCTTAATTAAAGAAGAGAATATTCAAAGAATGATAATAAAATTTAGTCTCTTCAAGCAAACTCATAAAAGTTTGTAATTCTCAAGCAGGATTTCAGGAGTCGTATTCGTGTTCAAGCTCATTACAAACTCATTTATTTCCGAACAAACTTATAATTAGGGTTACCATGATACGATTTTTATCGTTTAGTCCGTTGGAATTCTGGTGTTGAAACAAGTGTTAAATCCTTCATATCTTTTTGGAGGATAGGTTAATGATCTTCCTGATACAGAATCTTTCTTGGAAAGAGTCTGTATTCATGAATAAATTCTGAAAGTTGATGAGAAGCTTCTTATTTTCTGTTTTTAATCAAATCGTAACAGTATAAATTAATTTTCTGATTTAATTAGTAATAATGTTTATTCATTTATTTCAATAGATAAATTAACTTTTCATATCAAATAGTCTATAGAAGAAATGATAGTTTATATTTTTAGCATCTTATGTGTCTTAGATTATATGTAGTAATTAAAGTAGCATATATGTATCATAGAGAGAGTTACACTCATTCAGATTGCAATCCAATTCATGTTTAGTGTAATAGAATAATTTTCCATTGTTCAATCAGATTGCTATAGGTTGTTTATAAATACGAGTAATGGGAATCAAATTCATTATAATCATAAAATCATGACTGAAATAATTTCGGAAATATTTTTCTCATCAAAATTCCGTGACATTTTTCAAAGATTTTCTAAAAGACATATATTGTGTAAAAAAGATAAATATTTACTAGAATTATTCCAAAAAATTTGTTTAGTTAAAAAAATAATAGAAAGCGTTTTAATATGTTTCATTATGTATATTGCTTATCATGTATAGATCAAATCCTAATAATATTTCTTAAAAATAAATAGCTATGGTTATCTTTTTTTTATTTAATGATTGCTTAAAAACATAAAATCTTAACAAAATCAAAAAAAAAAAAAAATACATCAATAAATATCATTCAAAACGAATACTGATGATTAATTGTTTGAAAAATATGCTTCCTAATCAAAATAAATCTATAAAATACGAAGGAGTTTCGATAATCAGGAGGGAGAAGTGACTCTCACGAAAGTGAGTTTTTGGTTTCCAAGCATAATGTGACAAGAATGTCAACGTTCATATGCAGTTTAAATGTTTTTCAAATTCAGTGTTCATCTGTTGATATAGCGTTGCATGAAGCAAAGTGTGGTAGCTAAGATACAGATTTCATTACTTAACTGGAGTTTTGATAACAAAATCTTTTTGGTATTATTCGCAACATCATAGCCTTTATAACATTACGTTAAACTATGATTTAAAGAATAAATACACATGCAAACTCACAAAAAGGGAATATTAAATCGGAAATAAATATTCAGTTATGATAAATAAAAAGTAACTTTATTCTGATTAAACTTGTATTTTTATTAAAGACCAAGCAAATTTTCAGAATAAATTATTTATGGATGCAATTTAATATATATCAAGTACTGAAGAATTTATAAAACATGGACTGATATAGTTCAATCAGTTGACTAATTTCTCACCTACAGTTTTGATGAAGATGCATAGTTCATTATCATTAAGCGGAACCGGAAATGATTTTCACTTAGTAATGTTAAATTCAAGATTATAACTGAATTTTATGAATTGACTGGAAGCTTTTCCTTCAAACTAAGGTTGGGAGTTGTTTGAATGAGTTGTTGAAACCTTAATCATCCTACTCATCGATAGCGTATTTAAGTCTCACCAAACGTTAATACTAGCAGATCCTTATCAGCAATTTTTGAAATACCACATCATATTTTAGAAATACCTTATTCATCCTTGTGTCAGAATTTTAAATTTCGCTTAAGTTGAAATCGCAGTCATTAATTTTTGCTATAAGTATCAATTTAATGGCATCATTCCTTCATTAGGTTTACTTTATTTTTTTAACTAACACGCATTTTTGCAACACTTGTACATATAAGCAATACAATCATACTTACATAACAACGATGTCCAAGAACTTTATTCTACTGGACTTATTTGCTTTCCAACTCAAATTATTGCACTGGAAGAAGTCCTATAGAGAATAGTGACTATAAGTTCTTTATTTCAATCGTTTCGCTCTTTGTTGGAAATCGTTTAACCTTTATTGGGTGTTGTGGTAATAACCTTTATTTAATTACCGCAATGGAAGGTTATACAATTGATTGTTTACGAGCACATGCAGAAACTGTGAGTAAAAGAAACCCATTAAAGTATAACTAATACTGATCAATATTTATAACTTTGCTTAAATCATTGCATTACATCGATCTCATTAGGTAGTAATCGCAAAGTTATTACTAATAGATCATGATCGCAGTGGAATTCAAGAGAAAAAATACATTTAAAGTGGCATGCAAATCTGGTGTCTTCTGCTATATCTATGTTTCTAAATAACTAAGAATCATCCACTTTACAAAGACAAAAACATTTTGACTTAGTGCTTACTAACAACGTAAGATAGGAGTTTTTTTTTTTTTTATCTTAACCAGTGAAGAAATTATCACAGTGAACATAAAACCTCTACGCCTTAGTGAAAAAAAATCAATTACATTTCTCATATTCGATTAACTATTTACTTATATTTATTTATATAGAACACATCACCTATATAAATAATAAAAAACAATTTTTTCTTAGAATATAACCAATTGATTCCAAGTCTGCAACATATAATTCATATAACAAAGTATCAGAAATGCAGAATATATGTCATGAAATAATCGAAGAAACAATACTTCACAAATTTATGCAAATTTTACTTGCAAAATATTTCCGAAATAAAAGTATAACCAGTTTTTATATAACATAACAATAAAATAACCATCCCTAATGTATAATATAGTCTTTTTTCATTATATAAATATATATTACTAATTTGCTCAAGTCTTTTGGTGGTACACTACAGCAGTTTCTTTACAATTAGCATAATTATTTCCTTGAACAAAAAACATATAAAGTTATTGTACATTGTTTTTCTTAAATGCATTGAAATTTAATAAACATTGCTCCTATTAATTCTGTTTTTAATATTCTAAATGCTTAATTGTTTTCCCAATGAAAACCAATTACGAACTTAATAACGTAAACTAATTCTTTGCAACTAATTTCTTCAGGTCTTCCACTTTCAAAATGTAATAAAGATTTAAAAGTAATTTAGTTTAGAAAATTTAATCAAAAGTTTAAAAGTAAAATATATGCTTAAAAATTAACTTATATTAAATGTAAACTGATTCATACAATTTCCGAATTGTGAAAATTCAGTAAGAAATGCAAATGATTTGGTGATAAATTTTACATAAAAAGTAGGAACGTAAGCAATAAAAACTAATTTATTGAAAGTAAAGAACTTATAATGCAACGGAATAATAAAAATATAAATTATGGTGCGAATTTCATTTATGAACCACGATAAAAATTTGTTTGTGCGAATCAATTCAAGTAGTTTTTCCGATTTTTAGATACAATATTTTCTTCATACCTTTGTACAGTCACGTCTTTAGAAGTTATAGTTGAGATATGAGTCCTTAATATGTTTGCTAAGCTTTTATGAGTCTTGTAATATAATATGAAATGCATTAAATGATACGAAGAACTTGTTTTCTCTAAAGTTATAATTTCAGCATAATAATATATCATAAAATGTATATAAAATTCACTCGCATAGTTTATTAATATATAACATTCCAATATTGTTGGAATATAATAAAGATTAATGCATGATTTTATTCTAAATTTAAATTTATGATGCATTTTAATCAAACAAATATATTTGAGACCAAATGCAGTTTTCAATAAACTGCAGTAAAATTTTATTCCAAATAGCAATTTGTTTCTGCATTTGACTGAATTTTGCTTATAGAGTGAGTTTCACTTTTAAGAAATAAATACTTTGATTTAATTACTATACAAAAAGGTTTTTATTGTTCAAGCTGTAAAAGAAATAAGGTTAAATTAAAATTATTTGTTCAACAAATTTTATAACAGTTTCACGTATATTCTTATTGGTATATTTATTTAAATTAAAAAAAAGTAATCAGTCACGTTAGTATTTCATTAAATAACTTATAAACATGTTTTGAATCTTTAAGAGAATTATAATAAAAATATATTCTATTATAAATAACTGTAGAATGAATGAGAATTACCCGGGGAAAATGATGACAACAATTTATGGTAGGCCAGTGGTAAAACCATTCGTTGATTTATTTTTAAGCTATTCTATAAAAATCAAATTATATATATAAATATATATATATATATATATATATATATATATATATATATATATATATATATATATATATATATATATATATATATATATGAAATCAAAATTATTATTTCATTAGTAAGTTTTTCATTTCATTTTTATTTTGTGAGTTTTCCTTGCATATTTATGAAAATATATATTTAAAGGGAATGAATAATAATATTTACAGTATATTTTTATAACTAAGTATGTACAATTTAATGTATAAATGAATTTGTATTTCCCTTCAAGATTTTGCCAGTGAAAATTTATTGTTTATTTATTTTACTATCCACTGGGCATTAAAATACTGAAGGCTGATTATTTATTATTTCAGGAAAAACTATAAAAAAATCTTAGTTACATCATCAAAAACGAAACAAGTCGTACTTTCAGTATAATACACAATATAAATTTTGATTTTAGAATTTTACAAATCCTAACTTAAATTTACATAATAAATTTTTATCAATAGATTTTATTTCCCATGATAAAGCTAATATTTATTATTGATAAAAGTTTACCAATGTTAAACTTTTCAAAAGTAAATTCTTTCAACAAGGAAGAAAATTTACATTTTATTAAAAGTGGAAAAGTGCACATTGATTTCCCCTGCTTCCCGATTTTCTCTTTTTTTATTAAAATATTTGAGAATAGGAGTTTGAAGTTTGTTCTTATAAATGAATTTCAAAATTAATATATGAAATTTTAAAATTCTGTTTTTATGATATTTTAAAGTTAAATATAAAATATTTTAATTATTATTGTTGCAATTTAACTATTAAATGATGATGCGACGAATAAAGGTTTGATTGATGTTTTTAGGATGAGCGTATCAAAATACAATTTGAAAAATACAGCACAATTATAACTTTAAAATACTATTAAAGAGTTTAAAAGTATAAATAAGAATAATTAACAATCCTATTGAAAGGTTTTTTATTTGATATTAAAGATAAGATTTATAAATTTAGTCTGAATAATAATTTTGAATGTAAGCAATTAGATTAGTATTAAATTGCATAAGAATAATATTAATGAATGTATATTTTTCTACCATAATTGTAATCATTCAAATAGGACAGAAAATTAGAAATATTATACATTCATTTAAAAGCTCTTATATGTTAAAAGTGTTGTGTGTGTTTATTAAATTGTGTGTTTTAAATTTGTGTTTAAAAATTGTGTGTTTATTAAAAATGACAAGTGCATACGGTTTTAGTATATAACTAATATTTGAAGAAAATATTTTTTTAAAGTTAATTCAATACACTTTTTTAATACAAAATTTGCATTGTTGGCATGGATTTAAAGTTGTTATTTCTTGCAATTTCAAACTTTCCAGATTACTCTATAAGATATGATGAACTTTAAAAGAATGCGAGCTATTAATATTTTATTTATAATCTTGTTTTCAACTCTCAGAATTTAAGGATTTGAAACTAAAATTATTCATCAAGTGTACTTCTACATTAATATATGAATAACATTAAATGTATAATCACTATAAAGTTAACCATGTTTTAATAATCTTTATTTTTCATAATTTTCAGAAGAAATATACAATCAATACATAAAATTATAGTGATTATTCAGTACAAATTATCTTTCTACATAAACATTTAATACATATATAAGACATTACTAAATCTTACTAAATTTTTTAAGATGTGTACGGCTATTTTCCAACTTTATCTTTAATAATAATAATAAATAAAAAAAAATAAAATAAAAACATTAACACACATTTCCCTATCAGATAGAAAGAAACAATATCTAATAATATGTAAGGAAAATATTTATTCAACGAAACATAATTTTTATCATTTTACCTTATCACCAACGAGACAATTAAATGTATTTAGACAGCCATTGGCAGGCTTATCATTGAACATTGGAGATACTATTCTTATGGAAAAAAATCCTATTCTTATGAAAAAATAATTTTTAAATTTCTTGAAATGTGCTGACATTCAGGCCATTTCTGACCATATTCTGGATTGCCTAGGACTTTTCAGAATTGATCTTTTCTCAAGACCAATTTAAGAGTTAGATTTTCTTAGAGTGACAAATTTTATAGACCTGATCTAGCAAACCTAAACACCGCAAATATGCAACAATAACATGCAATTTGCTAAAATATGCCAACAGTGTCATTTAAATTATAGGACATTTTGATAGTTTTAACAAGCTCAATAACAGTTTTACAATTCTATGACTAATATCAAATCAAAAATATGACACACAAGTTTAGTTTTGAATATCTCGTACTAAATGAATGCGTTAGAAACTTCCCAAGATAAAGCATATATATGTCATGTATTACGTAGTTTCTTCCTTGTTTGATGCAATTGTCATTAAGAGGCATTATTAAAAAGGAAGTTTTCAAAAATAACCTTATTACAGGAATTATTTTACCATATTTTAAGAATCAACAACCATAACATCTATATCACATTCGCTCAATAGGAGTGCCCAAAAAATGAAAAGTTCTTAAAAAGATTAACCGACTATGAAGGGTACATTCTACTGGTCTCTCATTTAATGAGAACAGTGACGCGAGATTACATCATTGGTCAGTTCGAAATTCCATAACCATATTTGGTATTGTTTCATAGTGCCAGCTTTAATATATATATATATATATATATATATATATATATATACATATACCGGATGAGCCAAAAGTTCGTTACAATTTTAAAAATTCATAAAAAAAGAAGAAAGTGAAATAAAGAAGTGCGGTTTGCAAGAAAGGGCTCACAAGGTAGTCGGATTTTTTTTTAGCAGCAAAAAAAGTTTTAGTTAAAGAAGTCACCTATAGATGGCGCTGACATCGAGAGATTCAGTAGAATTATGCAAATTAATTTTGCGATAAAAGGCCGTGATACTCGAGAATTTCTCATTCGCTTTCAGAATGTTATCATAACCCGATCGAGCGTTGTTGGTGAAGTTGTTCTATTTGAACGGAGAGTCAGCAACTATTGCGTTGCGAAAATTTCGCACGACGAAAGGACTGAAGACGAAGAAAGGCTCCATATCGTGTCCTGGAATAGTCAAGCTTGTCAAGAGGTTCGAGGAAACTGGCTCTTTGGAGGATCGGCCACACAGTGGAAGACCCTCGTTGGTGGAGAGCCGAATTACTGCGGTGGAAACCACAATGAATGATTTAGCGGTGGTATCGTCCATTGGGAGTAGCAGTGCTCGCGAAGCTGGAAGAATATTGGATTTGCCTCAATCATCGATTCGACGTATCCTCCACGGGATATTGCATCTCTATCCCTGCAAACTGCAGTCACTGCAGGAGTTACAAACGGGAGACACAGCTATGAGGGAATCATTTGCCGAGTGGGCTATGGCAAGAATCGAAAACGACCCTCAGTGGTTGTTCAACGTTTTCTGGACGGATGAGGCGCACTTCACACTACACGGGGATGTCAACATCCATAACACTCGTATATGGGCAACATCTAATCCTCGTGAAGACACGACGAAATCTCTGCATCCAGCCAAGTTGACAGTCTGGTGTGGCTTCACCTCATCTTTCATTGTCGGACCTTTCTTCTTTGAAGAACCGTGTCCCAGATTGGGCTGGAAAACGTGCAAAGTAACAGCTAAGCATTACCTAACTCTTTTGTGTGACAAAGTCATGCCCGCATTAAATCAAAGAGGTGTGTTATCTGTAATAAACTTTATGCAGGATGGCGCACCACCACATTATGCCAATCCAGTAAAACGATTCCTTTTGAGTACCTTTGGTGAAGAGAGACTGATCAGTCGAGGTTGCAAGATCGCATGGCCTCCACGATCACCCGACCTCACTCCGGTCGACTTCTGGTTGTGGGGCTATTTGAAATCACGTGTGTACCGTTCATCTTTTTCAACATTGGCCGAACTTAAAGATTCCATCTGTCGTGAGGTTTCTGCAATTCATTCCGACATATTGCATTCAGCTGTAACGGGCGTTGCGAGTCGCCTTAGTTGTGTCGTACAATGTACTGGGGGTATTATTGAACAACTGTTATCATCAGAATAAATGAATGGAGCATATTGTTGTCCTTTTCATTTTGTTTCGGACAGTCAGCGCCATCTATAGGCGACTTTTTTAAATAAAACATTTTTTGCTGCAAAAATAAAATAAATAAAAAATCCCACTAACTTGTGAGCCCTTTCCTGCAAACCGCACTTCTTTATCTTACTTTCTTCTTTTTTTATGAATTTTTAAAATTGTAACGAACTTTTGGCTCACCCGGTATATATATATATATATATATATATATCCAGCATACGCCATAAATTCGTGAAAAATTTAAAATTTAATTAACAAAGCACAAATGATGTTATGAAAGTGCTGTTTGTACGAATGGCATCAAAAAAAGGGGCGAATTTTCTCTTTTTAAGAACAAAAAAAATTCGTTCAAAAATGACTGATAGGTGGCATTGCGGTGCATACACGAAGCTGATTTATGCAAATCAGGTTGACAATAAAACACCTAAATGCACATGAACTTTTCATTCGATGCCGGCATTATGCTATAATTGAAGGATAAAGCGTACATTATCAAGCTTTTTTATAAAAATCGCGAATCAGCAGCAGATATAATTGGGAAGCTCGTCACTACAAAAGAAGTAAAGAAGAAAAAAGGACCCATATCATCATCAGAAAAACTGAAACTTGTGAAGCGCTTGGGTAGCTTAGAAGATCGACCACGAAGAGGTAGAACTTCCTTGAGAGAAGGGCGTGTTGCAAGTGTTCAGAGTGTAATGGAGGATACGGTAGCAGAATCATTCACTGAAAGCTGCAGTGCTCGTGAAGGTGGAGAGATTTTAGGAGTGCCTGTAACATAGATTCCACGTATCCTTCATGGGATACTGCAGTTGTATTCTTACATATTACAGTCACTGCATGAGATCATCCCAGCAGATATCGTTGCAAGAGAATCGTTTGCTAAATGGGTTCTAACAAAGGTACAGCACGAGCCACAGTGGTTGTTTAACGGCTTATGAACAGACACAGCCCACTTTTTTCTACATGGGGAAGTCATTGCGCACAATAGTCGCATTTGGGCGACATAGAATCCCCGTGAATACGAGACAAAGCTGCTTCATTCTCCTCATGCAACAGTTTGGTGTGCTTTCACCGCCTCTTTTGTTGTCGTTCCGTTCTTATTTGAAGAGCGTTGCCAAAAAGCTGAGTGGAAAACATGCACAGTGACCACTGAAATGTACCTCAGTCTTTTGCGTGAAGAAGTTGTGCAAGACTTAGAGGAAAGAAGTGTACTTTCTAAAGAAAATTTCATGCAATATGGTGCGTCGCCCCACGCTGCCAACTCAGCAAAAACATTTCTTTTGTGAACGTTTGGTGAAGACGGAGTGATAAGTCGGGGCTGTAAGATCAAATGGCCCCCACAATCACCAGACTTGACTCCTGTAGAATTTTGCTGTGGGGTTATTTAAAATCCCTGGTGTACCGGTCTACCCTTTCAACACTGGCGAAACTTTAAGATGCCATTCAGCAGAGCGTGTCTGTGATTCCTCCAGACATGCTGTACTCAGCTGTCACAGGTGTTGTGACTCACCTTAGTTGCTGCATACAATCTAGTGGAAGTCATGTTGAACAACTTCATGTTGAACAAAATAAATCTTTAAAAATGCAGAATTGTATTAGTATTGTGTTAATTTGTTTAACTTATTAAATATCAGCTCCTCCTCTTGGTCATTTTTTGTACTAATTTTTTTTTTTGTTCTTAAGAAAACCAGCCTTTTTTCTGATTTTTTGATGCCATTCATGCAAACAAACTTTATTAATATCATTTGCTCTTCTTTAAATTAACTTTTAAAGTTTGCATGCATTTATCGCCACGCATGTATATATATATATATATATATATATATATATATATATATATATATATATATATATATATATATATATATATATATATATATATATATACATACATCCTTCATACAAGTGAATCTAATTATAATATTTCATCGTATTATGACCTAAAATTAATGAAACATGAAGCCTGTGAAGCATAATCTTGGTTAAAGACATAAAATTATTGATGTTTTCACACAGTTATTTGTCAAATTTATTTGCATAAGTACACTTTAATAATAAATATTTAGATAACAAGATTATTTTTTTAAATGTTGGTAAAAGTTTTCTAAAAATATCTAAATAAAAAGAATTTTTAAGCTACATTTATGTCGAAAATTTAACTGTGTTTTAAAAAAATGAGTTTTTTCTGTTCTTAATAATTAATTGTAACTGCATAATTTTACTTGAATAAATAACTTATGAAATTGAAAATTTTGTATTAGGAACTCATCAAGGCAATGGTAAATAATTTTTCAATAACAATTAACAATAAATAAATTTTAAAATTATTTTATATCAACTGATAACTTTATGAGTGATATTACAAATTAATCATTTTCTAAATTTCCTTTTAATAATTTATTTGTTATTCGTAATGATATCATATCAAATTATTTTATCTCTTATCATCACTGCTTTGATATTACTCTCATATATTATATTACATATAATTTCATTTAGCATCTTTTACCATATAACATATATGTGTTATCAATCAGACAAACATTTTCAACTAATGAAATTAGAAACGTTCATTTTGACGAAAATTTAAAAGTAATATTATTAGATGTATTTTACTCTAAAAATATATTTTCTCATGATATCTTTTTTGAATATATCAATAGTATGAACTTATTTTTTCAATTTATAATTTTATGTAGCATAAAAAGGAAAATGTTTAATTAATGGCAACAACTTTCACATACAAATACTAAACCTTCATATTTAAAAAGATATATAATCTAAATTTCATGTTTATTAAACTTTTAAAATTTATTCGCTAGAAAATACTTTCTTTTAGATTAAAAGATGGGCTTGCAAATATCTACTGCTCTTTAAATGAGATGCCTTATGTGAAGATTTCTTATGTTTATATACTCTTCTTTCAAATTCTTTGGAATTTCTTTATTTTTCTGTACTGTATTCTTGTGCTCCATCCCCAAACTGAGCTTTCTAGGAAAAGAGAATATTGAAAGTATACTAAACTAAGAATTTCAATTTTGAAAAGAAACTATTTCCATGAAAATTCACAGCTAAGAGTGAGTTCATGAAAAAAAAACATCAAACGTTCATTTCCGCTCTCAAGATTCAAATTCACACTGAAATACAACCTTCGTAAAAATTATATGAAGATTTTTTAGGAGATACTGTAAAGATAATATCTGATATTTCTTTTATCTACAACTAATTAATAATTGATTTGACTATTAAATGATTTAGCAATTAACATATTGCATCATGAAGCCGTTCTAAAATTAATAATAAATATGTAATATCACAAAATATAATATGGAATTAAAATATATTAAAAGAACCTAATATAATAAACTATCTTACTTCTTTAATTGTGAAAGTTAAGATTATAACAGAAAGAAAAGATTTATATATGTATTAGCCGCCCTAAAATACCAGAAATGATCATTAGCACTCAGTAATTTGTATAAAGAACATATACTTGTTGTGATCATCTTTATTTTCTATTAGTTCATTATATGTATATATATACAATTAGCATTAAATTTTAATAAAATATTAGTCAAATGCTAAACGGAGAGTAATAAATTTAAAATAGAAAATATAATAAGCAGTTATTTAAAAAATTTCAAAGAAACATAGAATTTCTGTGTTTCTCTTCAAATTAAAATGATAGTTACTCGAAAGAAATTTAGGAATAAATGATGTTCTATGTATGTATAATTTATAAAATGTTTTTTTTTAATTTGTAAAATTTACAGTTTTTTTTTTTTTTTTAAATTGCATCAGAAAGCAGAAATGTGTTTTCTTTATTGATAAGTGTAAATTCTAGTTGTGCTAAATGAATCATATTAAAGAATAACATTTCTGCAAAAGATATAGAAGGCATTTTTGATCTAAGTTTTCCCCCGATTATGACTAAATAATATAAATTAATTTTAAAAAAAATGCAATTTTGTTTCATCATTTATTTTTTGAACATTTGTTAGCTTTTAAATTTGTAATCTATTTCTGTTTTGTAGTAAAGACCCATTTTAATGAAAATGTATTCTATATGATAAAGCTTTTGAAATGTGCGACTATCCATTTTACAACACTATTTTCATAATGATTTTAAGTAATAAATCTGTCTTAGATAAGAAAATGTATTTGCAAGTAAAATAATGTAATACTGATAAATGAAAATGCTTAACATTTTACGTTGAAATGAAAAAAAAAGTATTTTTGATCATATTTTTAAGTTGTTAGCATTTTAATTGTAACTGAATACTCAATTCTCACACAATTGGTATTTAAATAAAATTTAAATGTTAATTACTTTTTAACCAAACAGAATAATAAAGGTTGCATTTTGACATAGCAAGGAACACTAAAGTAAGAATGGTTCATTATATCTTTTTCACAAATATACTCATAAAACGATGTTATTATTTTTTTTAAAAATTACGTCCTTATGTTGGCTCTTTTGAGCATAATAAGTCTTGCAGTCGAATAAAGAAAAGAAGTATCTCCAGGAGTGAAGAGCGTCTTGAAATGTGAAGATGAGCGGGCTTCCTGGAGGGCAGAACATTTCCAAAGATGCTCACCATCCATGTCAACGTGTTCTCTACATAAAATGCAGTCGGGTGAATCCACAAGCAATATGTGATATAGATGTTTCTGGAGAAAATCATGCCCAGTATGTAACCTGAAGTAGGAGACCCCTATAGAACTAGGTAGATCCCTGGGGATACATGAGCTCAGCAGGGTCCTCCAAGAGGCATCAACTGCATTCTCTTTGTAATAAATTCTTCACTGGTGATGACCCGTTTTAGAAGGAGTATGACATTTCTCAAGCCAGTAAGAGAATCTGGAGGGTTTAAAAAAGAAGCCTCTTTCGCGAGATTGCCTGCATTTTCATTACCATGCAAGCCGCAATGGCTAGGGATCCATTGTAAAGTAGTTTCCTTTCCCACAGACAGTAAAGTGTTAATGATGGTCTTACAGTTAAATTCTATAGATGCAGGTAGGAGAGTATAATTTACCACTGTATGAATGACAGCCTGACAGTCAACAAGAAGGACAAATTTCATTTCCGAGAAATCTAAAATTTTTTGGAGAGCCATGTAAATTGCATACATTTCTCCTTCAAAATTGTTAGAGTTTTCTCCCAAAGGCTCTTTGAGTTGGAAAAAATTGGAGAAGACACCAGCTCCCACTCTCCCAGTACTTCTCTCGGCTGATCCGTCAGTATAAATGTGCATCCAATTGTCGAGTGGGTACGATAAGATAGAGACGAAGGCTGTAACAGATTTAGGGTTAACCAGGGTGCACAACGAGGAGGCCTGTTACACTACACCTCACGATATAATTATAGTTCTAACAAATACACCCTAATAATTTAAATATATTATTTAATATATTGGACTGATTTTATTTGAATGATATGATTAGGCTTGTTTTTTTAAGAAAATGAGCAAATAAAAAGTATGTTGAATAAGTTAAAATATTTAATATAACATTTTTATAGGAAAATATTATATATTTCTAACACTTAACACCAATATTTAAATTGAGAGGTTTCAAAAAATGTGGGGTTTCCCTAAAGATTTATATATATTTCTTTTTATTTGTTTTGTCTGTTTTTACAGTGTCCCAATTTGTTCTTTGTGAATGTTTAATTTTTGTCAGGTTTAATTTTTAAGTAACAATTTAAAGCTTATTTCAACATAACGTATTTATAAAAGAGATATAATATAAAAAACTTAAAGATTTGAGTTATATTGCTTCTAAACTAAAATTCAAATGTTAAACATTAAGGTGCCACTTGGTCAAGCACGTGTTTCTATTTATTATGCATCAAATTATTCATATAAAATGTATATTAATAAATACTCACCTTCAGAAATACAATATAACTTGCTCCTTGAGTGAATTTTAATATCTCGTATCAAAACACCTAACGGTTAGCTATTTTATTGTTATTATAGAAATTTCCATTAAGCATATAAATATCAACATATTACACAGTAGTATTAAAATTTGAAGCCACACACATAACTAATTTTAATAAAATGGTTCACCTAAATTTTTGCATCATCATTTAAATCATTGTATAAGGAAGAAATTTACCAAAACAATTGTTCTATACGGATTTCAATTCGAATATTTTAAACTAGATTGCTAGAAAGTCAAAACTTTCTAGCAAAAGTATAGTGGAAGAAAGAACCTGAGAAAAATCCCAAAATCAACACCTGAAAACATCCCAATATTGAAATCACCTTAAATTTAAAATTTATGTTTGTCTTCTCTGAATTTTCACTTCCAGTTCCGATATTTTGCTAGCGGAAAAAAAACTTTCAACGAATTCGCAAGGAGCGTAAACTGGAAATTGGTAAAATTTCTCAGTTCTATCTTACAAATTCCTTTTTTTTACACAAATATTCGATGAATATCCTTACATTTTTATATTATTTATAATTTTTGTCCAGTATAACTATCTATCTATCTATCTATGTATATATATATACGAGGGTTACTCTGAAATTTTTGAGATACGCGCAGACGAGAATTTGCAAAATAAAAATAACGGTTTAATTTTAAAATACAAAGTATTTTAACACAAAAGACGATTTTTACTGACTTACTTCAACTTGCTTAGCGTAGAATAAATTTTAAACAGAAGAGAAAACGGAGCTGACGCGAGAACATTTTCGCGCTATGATTTTCTACGATTTTAAAGCAGGATTAAATCAAGAAGAATGCATTCAACGGTTGCAATTAGCATTTGGTGATGAATCTCCAGCTGGTGTTACTGTATTCAGATGGTTTAGATAATTTAGAAGAGGATGCAATTTTCTTCAGGATGAAGAACACACCGAAAGGTCACCGTCGGCAGTAAACCCGAATAATGTGTCTGCCATAAGAAAAATGTTAATGGATGATAATCACTGTACCTATCAAATGATACAGAAGGAGCTTAACATTGGATCCGCAGCCATACACAAAATCATTCATGATGAATTACATATGAAAAATGTAGGTTGCCGTTGGGTTCCCCATAATCTAACTGAGCACCAAAAAGAGGAACGTGTCAGAATCAGTAAAGGAACTCTTAAATTGCTAAATGATGGTGGCCAACGCATCATTTCTAAAATTGTAACAGGTGATGAAACGTACATACCATTTTTTTGACGTTCCAACACATCAAGAAAGCAAAGTATGGGTCCTTGAAGATGATCCCACGCCGAGAATGATGAAAAAACAACGCGCACTGAAAAAAGTGATGTTTGCCGTTTTCTTCAGAAGTACGGGATTGGTTAAAGCTATCAAGTTGGAAGGACGGAAGGCAATAACAGGAAACTGGTATAGCACTAAATGTCTTACAAAAATTCTACAAGAACTGAATGTTTGCGGACTAATGCTTCGCAATGGCAATGTATTTTCACATACAGCCGTATAAACAGTTGAGTTTAATTAACAAAAACAAATTAAAGTAATCGAACATCCGCCGTATTCACCTGATCTATCTATGTGCGACTTTTGGTAATCCTTTAATCAAAAAAGAACTTACGTGGACGTCGTTTTTGTTCAGAAGAAGAGATTAATATGGCAATAAATGCATTTTTTTAAAGTTACAACTATTTTTTTTACCAAAAAAAGTTGTATCTTTTAAAATTCCTTGTAAAATCATTTCTAAAAAAAATACACAAAAGTGTAAACTGCGAAAATTTAAAAATCGTAATCAATAATTATATCGATGAAATTATAAACATTCTCTAAAATATTTTGAATAATTATATTTTGCATTATAAATTAATCTATCGGACGTCCTCAAATTGTTTGTACTAACACTTTTAGTGTTGTTTCTCTGTTCAGGTGAAGTCACACCAGATTAATGAAACCTTGAAATTAATAAGGCTGGTAAAAAAATACAACTGTAGATAGTCTCCCTGACCAGTCCAAAACAGTCCAAGATGTGCTGAAGTGATGCCAGTTCTTGTCGGAATTTAGAGCAAAGCAGCAACCTCTGACTGCTTGTTGCCTGTCGTACCACAAATTTATTTAAATGAAATTCTTCTATAAAATATATTAATAGTTTGTAATAAAAATAGTTTAATTACTTTTAAGAATGTCAAATTTGATTCAATATTTTTTTGATTATTAAATAACGAGAACAAAGTATTTACTATTTACATAATAGCGCAAAAGTATTAATTTAAGTCATTATTTGATTGAAATATGTAATTTTACATAGTCAGTTTGATTTGTTAGACTAATAATATAACTTTTAAGTAATAAATGCAAGTGCGAATATTGAAAAAGATTAATATTAAAATTAAATATTGGTGTGAAACAATTAAAAATATCAAACGGAATCATGATTTCCTTATAACGTTCCTTTGATAAATGATTAATGTAGTGAAATTGATTTACCATTAAAATAATATTTTGTTTCAATATCATTAAAATTTAATTAATGCTTTAAAAGCTCAAAATTCTTTAAGATAATTCAATTATCAGAAGAAAAATCCTTCTCTTTCTTTAATTATTTTGCAATAAGTCACTTTTATTTTTCTTGTAAAATGCCTTCAGATTAAGTGTGATCTTTTAATTGAAAGTAACATTTGATGTTAAATTTTGAGTACTGTTGTTTGAAATATTTTGTGCACTTCGTCAATTCTTTTTAATTTGCAAAATAATTTAACTACGCATAATCTTTATTAAAATATTTTGTAAAATGTTAGTGAATAGAATTTAAAAAGAATGATTGAATTGATTAATTTTTCCTGAATGTTTGAATTTACTAGAAGGAATGTTTTGATTAATTTTTTTTCTGTTACTAGCAATATATTACGGTGTTTCATTCATTTCAAATTCACAAATGTATTTTAGAATACAAATTTAATTACATCTGTATTTCTAGGTGCAAGTTTTAACACATGAAATTTTTCCTTGAAAGCTCTCGAACTTTATATTTAATTAATCTTTATATTTTGCGAGTTATATTTATAGTTACGATAAATTGATTTTACATATACAAATATATAAATAAATTTTAAAAACAAAATTAGATTGTTAGTTAATTTTAAATTTCGCTTTATTAAATAAACATACAATTGTAGAAAATAGAGAAAAACTATATAATTTTAAAGTTGTTATTATTAAATAGAAACCTTAGTAGTCTGATGTATTTTTTTAAATTTTATTTTATTGTAATTTATGCGTATAATAACATCGATATAGGTAAAATGTATTCTATATCAGTATTAATTACGAAAAAAATAAAAATACATTATTTTTAGAAGCAAGAAATTTTGATTGATTATGTCTTAATTCAAGTTTAATTCATTTATAATGTTTCTTTAAACATTCTCATTAGTAGCAATTATAATTCTCTCAAATTCTTAAAAATGTTTTAAAAGTTCTAAGAAATCAGATTTGATGAAAAAAATGTTGCATTTTGTTGGACACAGAATTTTTTTTAAAACATTTAAGCAAATTAATAATACTAAATGAAGTGTTTAAATTAATTTACCTGTAAAATTCTGGCAAAATAGCTATGCACTATGCGAATGTTAAATCAATTTTCAATTGTTTTGTGTTTTTATTTTGTTTAATACTAAATGATTAAGTGAATTAATTTTCATTTACATGTAAAATTTTAAATCAAATTCAGCATTACTCTTTGGAATTATCTGAAGGAGCAAAAAAGAAATTATTGAAAACTATTTTAACACCAACCATTAAAAAATTAATCAAGCATTAAGGTTTATCCAAAGTGAATGCATAAAATTGACAAATGAGTCGTTAAGTTACCAAGTAATAATAAAATTGCTAAGACATTTAGAGAATCAAATAAAATTTTAAAAAAATATATAACATAAACAAGAATTGCTATTCATTAAAGGATCTTGAAATTGTACAATTTGGATAACAATGGAAACGTTGCTTTAACAACATCATTGTTACAAAAAGTAATTTTGTACTCTGGAGAGGAATATCAGTAAAGAATATTACAAACCCGGTTGAAATTCATGAAACTTCAGTCAACAACATGTACAATTACTGTACACTTTTCTGAATCTTAAAAATATAATGCTTACTGTGGGATATTTACTTATTGGCTTTAAGTGGAGTAAAACTGCACAATTGATTTTCATCGTTTTGTTTTGAAAAACTTACTTTTCTTGCAAATTGGTGACCTAAAATTATTATTTTAAAATTATCATTTCATACTTTGAGAGCATTCTAACATGAAGTGATTTCAAATCAATATTTGAGATTAGATTAAATAACATTTATGAATATTATTTATAGGAAAAGTCCTAAGATATATAAAGTATGACTAAATTTTTAACAGCCTTATTTCCATATTGAATAATTGTTTCAAAGAACATCGAAAAAAAAGTGTTTTTATAAATGGAAGAAGAATTAATTAACTAATTATAAATAGAAGAAGAATTTTTATATATTATTAATTTATTTCATATAAAACTATAACTTTGTCTGCTTCGTAAATTATTTCTTTTTTATTCCACTTATTAAAATTACCATTCGCTCACAATTTAATTTACTACAAATATTAATAGCATATTAAATCTACTAAAAATTACTACATTATATTACTTACTACAAGCATATTAAATCTACTAAATCTGTCCGTAATGTTCCGTCTGGGAATATTTACTATAGCACCACTGTCTCAGTGTGGATAAAATATGTAAACAGGCCGAAGACAAAACACTCCTCGACCAAACTTGATGCAAAATATTTTTCTCTATCTATTACCCGGCTAAAGCAGTGGTTATTAATGTTTCTGTATTGAAAATAAAGTTATGAATGTGAAGCATTTCTTGACTCAATTTAAACATACAATCCTCTAACAAAGCAAGAAACTTTGCGTTCGTGAAAGAAAATTTGGTGACACTCGACCCGGAGGTCTAGCTATTCAATATAGATAAATCGAAACGAGAAAAGATGAACACTTAAGCTTAATGGAAAAGTTAATTCGATGCAAAAGTGCTGTTGAAGGAAATATTACAAAATTGAGAACTTTGTTGCAGATAAAAAGGAAACTAATGTTACCAACACAATGGAACTTGAAGTGAAACTTAAGAGAATAGAGCTATACCAAAGGCTACTCGAGACATTAAGAGAGTAATATTACAAAATCATTGATTTTGAAGAAATTCCAGAAGTGGAAGTAGATATCGTGGCTAAATTTGATCGCCTCAAGAAATTAGAGGTAAGTTTACGAATTTTGCTCGAGTCATTGAAAGCTACTATAAATTTCCTAAATAATTCTTCCTTTCTTCTTCCAGTTTTCTCTGGAGCATAAACTGAGGTGAATTTTAATACTCAGTTCTATAATTTAATAATTAACAATCCTTAGTTAAATGATTCTCAATGATTATATTTTTTAAAAGCATCTTTGAAATCGGAAGATAAATTATTAGAATCGTTTGATGATAGATTTGAATGCTTATTTAAAGCTCTTGAAGAACGTTTTGAAAAATCAAAGTTTGATCGTTGATTTTCATATTTTAGTTCTATTAAATTATGATAAGATTCATCATGAATCTGCAAAGGAACTACGTTCTTTTGTAGATTGCATCAAGAAAAATGTAAAAGCATTAAAGGTTTTAAATTATGAACAAAATAAATTATCGAATATTTAATTAGTAAACATTATCCTTCAAAACTTTAACAGGGAAACAATTCCAATTTTCTTTAAAAAAATCTGAAGTACCTCAGTTTGATTCATTGATAACATTTATAGAAAAGCGTTCTATTTCTATAAAGTTATTAATAAAGCTAACACTAATAATGCTGAACAGAAATCGCTCGTTGCGCACACAAACTATTTTCATTCAAAACCATTATATAAGAATGTACATTCTTTTTTTAAATGCATTGTGTTTCAGTATAGGAATGTCAATGATCGAAATGATTTTATTAAACGTAATAATTTATGTAAAAACTTTCTTCATTCTCATTCCGATAAATGTAGGTCAAAATTTCAGTGCCAAGTGGCTGTAATAAGGCTCATAATTCACTGCTGCATCAGTCACAAAACGAAACAAAAGAAATTGATGATTCTTCGAAGGTCACAGTGCGGAAGTGATGTCGCGTCAGCAATATTAATACGCTGCTGTTATTAATCTGTTTTGCTAAACACTGCTTACATCTACATAAAAAATAAAAAGGAAGAAAGGATGAAAATGAAGTGTCTTTTAGACTCGGGTTTGCTTACTTTCAGAAAGTGGGGCAAGTAAATTGGAAACAAAATTAAAATCAAACAAAATATATATTTCTAGAGTATCTGGCGTATTGGTAATGGGAAAATATGCAGTAAATGCTGAAGTTTCAAATGGTAATGAAACATTTTTACATTTCTTAGAAATCATTACTTAGTTAGTGGTATCGTGCGTTATGGATTTAATTAATATTATTAAATTAGATATTTCTAATATATAAGAATACTATTGATTTGGCAGCTCCAGAATTATACATTCCAAGGGCAGTCAATTAGTTGTTTGGTAGTGAATTATTTTTAGAAATTTTAAAGATTGAACGAACATTAGATGGCAATTCATTACTACAAGTTAGTCACTTAGGATATTTAATCGCTAGATCGCTCCCGCAGTCCGATAATCAATCATATTGCTGTTTATTGAATGAATGAAATTTAGAATTATAATTTAAAAAGATTTGAATTAGAATCTATCCCAGGCGATAATAAAGATTCAATTAAAAGTGAAGAAGAAGTACTGTGTGAAGAACATTTCTGAATATATACACACGAGATGAGACTGGTAGATTTATAGTATGTTTCCATTGAAAGACACCTGCTTAAAGCGCTGATTATTAATATTTCTATATTGAAAATAAAATTATTAATGATGAATACTTCTTGACTCAATTTAAACATACAGTCCTCTAACAAAGCAAGAAAATTTACGATCGTGGAAATACAAGTAATGTTAGAACAATAGATTAAATTTATATTTAATAAAAAGTCATTCTCTTAACTATTTATGTGCATTTTGTTGTAAAAAGTATTATTAACATGTGTTCTATTATTAACATATATATATATAAATTATTATTAACATATTATATACTTAAGAAAACTTTTATATTTTACACTGAAGGAGCATAAAATGTTACAATTCATGGGAAAATGTTCCTTAGCATACTTTTAAGATGAATAAGAAAACCAATTTTCGATTGAAAGGAGGGTTCGTTTCCAGAAGGTGTTTAGATTTTTCCTTCCAAAATTCACCACACATGCCAGTAAAACCTGAGAGGAAATTCCTAGTAAACACATGAAGTTTATTCTGTTTTTGGTTGTAAACATGTTTTCAATTTTGAATTAATTTTTTCGTCTGGATAATAATCTATATTTGAACAAAATATTATATAGCAATAAAAATGAGAATAAAAATTTTGAATTTAATTATCTAATTATATCTTTCTAATGCAAAATAACATGAATTTGAAACAAAAGTTCAAAGTACTGAGATTTTCTTTCAAAATGATTTAAATATTGCTACAAACAGAAGGAAGAATCAGATGACATGGAAACAATGAATCTTGAAGACACATGAGCACAGATGCTAAAAGATAATTTTTCTCTAGAAGTATTATTTATTTTGTTTGCTATTAATTTATAGAACCATGGATATTCATGTGATGCAACATTAGTCTTATATTCACTATTATGAAATGGCAAATAGTTATAAATTGTTTCTTAAACGGAATTAAATATAAGATTAATTTTCAACTGTTGTTAATATTTAGAAATTGTTTCTTAAAAATGTAAGTGCTACTTTATTTAATTTAACCGGTAAATAAAAAACGCTAAAAAGCTTCAAAACTAAAAATCATGAAATATAGTTTATAAATGTTTTCATAAACGGAATTTAAAGCAAAAAAGAAATATCAAAGTAATGATACATAATATATATGCCTACCTAATGTTGGACATTTATATATATTTTCTTTTTTAGACACATTAATTGCTCAAGAATAAATAAGAGTAAGCGATTCAACAATTTTTTGAGAATAAAATTTTTACAAAGTGTTATTTTGTGAATTACTTATTGAACTAAATCAAATATGGTATAACGTACCTCATTAACCAATTAAAGTAGATTTAATTTCAAAATATACTTACCTAATTAATAAAATATGGTATATTTAGTTTTAAAAACTCCAATTTCTTTCCTTGTAAAATGATCATTAAAATATAAGAACACTTTTTATCAATCAAATAAATTTCATAAATAAGCAAAAAACATTTAAACAAAAACATAAAATATTAAAAGCATATATATATATATATATATATATATATATATATATATATATATATATATATATATATATATATATATATATAGATATATATATATATGAATGATATATATGAATGTATGTATGTATATATATATATATATACATAAACTTTTATAAAATGAATCTTAATCTAGGTGCCAGTTCTTACAATGGGTACACCTTTAAAGGCAAAGGACAATGCTTGTAAAGTACATATAAATAAAATTAATTATTAAATAAACAAAATTTTTGCGAAAACAAACAAAATGGCTTATGCAAAAATCAATTATAATTGACTGTTAGTGAAATACTCGTATGAATGTAAATAAAAAATGCTATTTAATGTAAGCTCATTCTTTTTAGAGAAAAAGTAACAATGAATTATTCTACTCTGAGCATTAATTGAATTACTTATTTGTTTTGAAATCTAATAGATGTTTTTCTCTCCTTGCGATAAATGATAATAATTAATTAATTTCAATACAGAGAAATCTGCTTAATAGACCTTGTATTGCCTAAATTTAAAAAGCAAGATTAATTTTTGAGCTTTGTTGATAGTGGTTACTATATTATTTTTAGTATGAATCGTGGTATCTTTAACCTAATTACTACAAGAGTCATGCCTTTCTATTGATAATATATAATGAAAAATCATTTCGTTAAATTTATATTTTAGATGTATATAAAGAGTTTGAATTTTTTTTTAAAAATCATTTAAGATATGATCAACGAATAACTGATATATTTTTGGCATATAAAATTTTTTCAAATTTTTCTATTTAAATAGTTTTTTCAGTAACATCGTATGTGGAACTAATCAGTTATTGATTCTTTCATTTCACTATAGTTTGGATTTTCTTCAAAACTTTAGGGATCAATCATTCCACTTGATGGCGGATTGCTTAAAATATGGTAATATGATTATGTGATATAACGTTCCTGGATCATTAAGTTTTGTGACTGATAAGGCGCGTGGTTCACCAAGAAGACCAAACACTGGTAACTAAAAAATCTGTATTACGAAAGCAATAGATGGAACTATTGCGCATAACATACATGATGTAAAATATTGTCTTTGTGGCATAACATACATGATCTAAAATATTGTCTTTGTCTTAATGGCATACGCATTAAAGTTCATTAACAGGAATCATAAAATGTTTTGCACCTATATAATAATTGATCATATAAACTTGAATTCTCTCACTTATATATTTATGAATTATTAAATTTTAAAATTTTCTGATTTTTATAACCAAAATGGGCAGTGATTCTCACATGCATAAATTATAATGGAGATGACAAAATTTATAATAGCGTACGTAATTTTAACAATGCAACCCATATGATTTATACTCAATAATAAGAATACATCATGCATAATTCGCAGATATAAAATTATAAATCGATAGAAAAATTATAAACTCTAGTGAATTCATTTATTTTGTAGCCACTTAAAATCACACTTAATTCAATGATTCCTTTTAGAAGCGTATTTTTATAAGAATTTATTGTTTTATTAGAAAAATTCAAACCAGCTTTTTTTCTAAATAAAAATATTATTTTTATTAAAATATTAATTAATGCAATTCACTATTTATAATTATAAATATTCATGGCGTGAGTCATGTATAGAATTTTTCGCTAGTCAACTCGCTTTCAACAATTTGTGCAACATTTTTACAGTTATATAGTATGTTTATATATTTTCGTTGAGAACGTTTCTGTTATAGGAATCTTCATTTCTGATTTTTATTACATTTATAAAAATAATTTACACTATAATTTTTCCTTAAAACTCATTGCAATAAAATGTACTTTTTATTGACACGAAATTGAAAGTTTAAAAAAATCATTAAAAACATTTTTCTTTATATTGAAGAAATGTATTTTTATTATCATATATTTTATCTTAATTTTTACAAAAGTAAAATTTTGAATATTCCTCAAGTAACTCATTCGGATAAATGTATAGATATTGTTTTTACTATGCAATTGATAGTTATCCAGAGAAAATTTCCATCCAGTTATTTTGATTCATAAAACATTCGTTGTTAGGAAATGAAATGTCTCTTTACTTGAATTCCCTTTGGGACATATTATCCTTCGAAGAAACATTTGCTTTTTCCTTAATATGATTGTGCTTATCAGAAAATATATCAAATCTTATCAGAAAATAGAACCATAATAAGTAATGAAATACTTGCAATTTTTTTCATGTATCAAGCTTACGCAAAAGTGATCTATTAATTCAGGCTTTAAAATATAGTGAAATGTTTTAAATAAATAAATTTTTGTGTCAAGTAATTTGATTTAAAGCAATGTAAAAATATCGATTAAAATTAATAGAATCACAACTCATTTTAATTTTCTAACAATTTTAAAATAAAAAGGAGTCGATTTATTATTAATTAAGCTCAAAATTTTAATTTCTTTTATATAAATTATTGAATACCAAGTAATACTTCCTTAAAAAACAACTTTTTACAATGTCTTATATTATTCAGATTTAAATGATTAGAAATATCAACATAAAAAATTTAAAAATGCAAGAATAAATACAACAATCATATGCTTAGCAATACATTTATCATGAAAGCAACGTACATAGAATTAATAAAATATGATTAATCTTAACTTTTTTTTTAAATCAATCAAATGATAAATGGAGAATATTAAAGTGAAAATACAAAATATAGTAAGCGAAAGGAATATATGTTCAGTTAATAGTTCAAAAGTAAAAAAAAAATATGGAATAAAAGGAAAATGAAGCGAAGTGCCAATATGGGCTACTTTTTCAAGGGATGTAAACCATATTGGCATAAATTATGGCTTTCCTGCATTGATTCCAGATTGAAATCTTAATGAAGCCAATATTTCCCAAAGCCACACTAATAATATTAAATCAAAATACCAGCCCAAAATAGATGTCAGGATAAAATATATTTTTTTCCAATGGTAGATTGTAGACAGTTACAACTGCAACAGAGTCTATTAATCTATTGTTCCCTAATACCAAGGAACCGGCCAGAACACCGCGACCTCTTAGACGCTGAGGCACAGGGGGTGGGCCATCATCGCACCCTCACGCATGCCATAATGACCCGTTTATAGGATAGGCATCATTCATACTTCATTCACACACACAAGGTAAGGACAAAGACAGGATTGAGAGAGAAAGAGAAAGTACATCCAATCCTGAACCGGGATTAGAACCCAGGACCTCCCTATCCGTAGTCAGGCACGCTAACCATTAGACAAGTTGGCCGGCACAGTCTGAAATATGAAACATATAAAATGCAATCATTCCCTTGCCTATTATGAAGTTTGACTACTTAAAGCATTTTGATGCAAAATTTCTCATGTTGTAAGGAAATAAAATCTGCTGAATAGGATTGTTATTGGCAAATGTGCCAATGAATGCAATAGTAATATTCCTATTTTTCATTATTATAAGAGATATTCCTATTTTTGAATCAGTCAATGAATGCAACAATGATACGACGTTTTTGGAGAAAGCCCTGGAAGAGAAAAATAAATAACTTATAAAAATAATGGTTGAATGAGATCATGCGGAAACCAGAAATGGTTTTCTGGGGAAATCTTTAGACTCCCGGAATTTCCCAAGCAAACATCAAACAGCTTCTTGAGAAACAGAATTTCTGAATTTCTTGAAAAATGGAGGAGAAAAAAAGCTTTCCAGATTATTTAACAAATGTACATGAAAAGTTAAATCTTCAGCGTTCCAAGCTTCCTTCAGAAAGGACAGAAATATTTTGCACCACCAAAAATCTTTTTTCTAAGAATATAATATTCAGATGAAAGAAATATAGTTAATAATTGAAGACAACATAAAGTTATCTAAAGACTAATTTTTATTAGATAAATTAAAATGCGGTTTTAAAATACTTCATTTAACGGCTCTTAAACCACAATATATTTTTATCGTTAATAACCTTTAATGTGCACTTGAGGACTTGTACATAAGTCAGATATAAATATGCTTATAATTCTGTTTTATTATGATTGCCTTGTTGTATTATGCATCATTTTGCACAATGGATGATCTCAATGCAACAAGCGTTATTTTAAAGTTGCATTTCATTAAGACATCTATTTTATAAATATCATATATGATACAATGAATTTACATTATGCATATAACTACGCAACATTTTGATGTAATACTGAAAAGTTATCGAGTATTTCTTGAAATTTCTGTTGTTTGAATTTTAATATGGAACATTTGTATGGATTCAAGTGCAAATAATAAAATTAAGTTATTGATACTCGGGTTTTTTTGCATTGAAATAGTATTACAATTTAATTAGCAATGAGATTGCAAAATTATAAAATAAACACTATATTGTGACTTAAAACGATATTAAATTTTACTTTATTTTGGAAATTCCATAACGTTTCAATAAAATATTTGACATTATGAGTTGAAATAGCTATAACAATTGTATTATGTTATGAATACAATGGTGTGTAACACATCTGTCGAATGTTACGAGGAGACACTGGATTTTGCGTTACAGACTGAATGTTCTGTGCTATGATTTGTGATGTGACTGAGCGATCAATCAATGCCATACACATAATTTGCCTGTCATCACGTGAAGAGGGTCACATTTATGGAATACATCGGCCGATCATACCCTCCTGCATCCAAAGATCACATGTTCACATTACAGTTCTTTGGTTTCTTTCATCACGATTAATGATTTCCCTGAAAGATAAACCACAATCTGGGTAGGCCACTATCTTTCGTCTGTCAAAATAGGGATCAAACAATAATAGGTACTTTCAACGAGGCATAATTGATCATTTTTTGGAAAAAAACTACCAGGAAATCACAATTGCCGAACTTTAAATGATCGAAACCTCCAAACCTTAAATAGCGCTTTGAAGTGACGTCACTTTCCCGTGTAATGTACGTCTGCACTGAAATTTTAATTATTTGCACACGTTACCTCCACTAATGCATGTTGTAAATTTCATGTAGTTTACATGCTTCCTTCAGGGTGTTTCGTTTACGGTGCTAGCATTATATAACTTAACGTTTCCGAGGTTAAACTCGCAATTTCATCTAGCTTCAAAAACACTCGGTGGATATACCTTCAGGAGAGAGATGAAACTCCGAAAACCTGTTAAAGTTAGGTATATTTTTTATCAAGTCTATTTGAATTTAAATGGACATATATCATAAGCATATTTTTGTTGAAAGTGACCGCATAGCCATAAGTGAGAGTGCATGATCATCTGCATAATTATAGAACCGGCCAGACACAGCGACCTCTTAGCCGCCGAGGATTTGCCCCGGGTGCACCACAGGGGGTGGGACACTTCTCACCCTCATACATGTCATAGGGACCAGTTTATAGGGTAGGCATCATTCATACTTCATTCAAACACAAGGAAAGGACCAAGACAGGGTAGAGAAAGTACATCCATCCCTGAACCGGGATTCGAACCCAGGACCAACCTATCCGGAGTCAGGCACGCTAGACAAGTTGGCAGGCCAGGATAAAATATAACTCAAAATATAATATTGAATCCAAAGATGAAATTATTAAATTTATGGTAATCGAACTCATATCCAGTTCCAAATGAGCAAAAATTGCAAATAAATGGAGGAAACCAATGTATAAATTTAATGACTAAGTATGAACACTATTCGCAATTCAAGCTCAAGTTTCTTATAAGACTTTCAAGGCTTGGGTTATCTTTCTGCACTTAAATTACGCGTTACTAATATATATATATATATATATATATATATATATAATATAATATAATATATATATATATATATAATATAATATAATATATATATATATATATAATATAATATAATATACATATATATAATATATATATATATAATATTTCCTCTATTAAGAGTATATTACTTTTCCCCATGCATATTTATTCTAATTTTTAAACTATATATGTATCTTTGCTTTTCCTTTTAATACGAACACTCTTGCACTCTTGGAGGAATTGCTCGAAGATTTTAAGGCATTGTTCTTCGTCATGTCAGAAAAGAGAGTTTATTCTGCATAACTGGCTATCTCCCTTTCGGTGAAGACGTGGTCTCTTTGCCTTCTTCTCATCATTTGCATCATATATTTAGTATTTTAGCAATTTTATATTTCTGCTTTCAATACTTTTCATATTTTGTCTTATTATTATGGGCCAATTCTTCTTTTGCTGCTTTTGCGCTGTCTAGATTTCCTGTATTGTATTGTAATTCATATTTTATTATATTGTATTTCCAGTACAGTATTCATTACTTTAATATATTTTTTTAACTTTTATACACTTTTATATATATATATATATATATATATATATATATATATATATATATATATATATATATATATATATATATATATATATATATATATATATATATATATATATATAAATATATATATATATATATATTGAAATATTCAGAAATTATTTAAATTAAATATCTCAATTTTAAGATGAAAATATATTAGACATGGAATCATTATATATAAAGGAAGAAAACAATTCTTAATTATTCGGTGTCATGCTTTGAAAACTTTGAGATAGCCTTATAAGAAATAATCTTAATATTGAAAACTATTGAAACTTTTAGTTTAAAAAATATTGCATATTTTGTATAGATTTTTTTTGCCTACAATCTACGTTTATTAATATGTCTGTCATTGGTATAACATGGAATATTCTAAAATGTATAAAAGTCTTCTCACTGGATAGGTTTAAATTAATTTTAAATAATTATTAGGTTTTCATAACAATAAAATTACCTTTAAATAATTATTAGCTACTTTTTATTCTATAATATATCATGTGACAAGGATTGTTAGAAATTTGTAATATATGATTAAGGCTTACGCGTATATTTCATTTAAATTATGACAGCCAAAAGTTGATAAACCTTATCTAACCAGCTTATAATGTTTGAAAATGTGACAGAACACATGTAAATCGTTAAGAATTCATGAATTAATTAAAGCATATTTATACCTTAGACTGAAAAAATAGGGGTATAATAGAGATACATCTCATATATGTCTTATTTTCTTTACTGCTAATTTTGTACGTTAATAACAAAATTATGATTGGAATACTCATATATTTCATAATGAATAACACGCTAATTAAGTATAAGAATATTTATAAAGATTAAATTTAATAAATAAATATAAATTTAATTATTAAAAATATTTTAATTGACAGCAGTATAATAATTCGCATAAATTTATTCAACTATGAAATAGGAAAATAATTGACACATATGTTTAACAGGAATACCATTGATATTTTTTCCATTTAGCGCTTAATTTGCATAAAATGATGTCGCAACTAGAAAATTGCTTAATAAAATCCGATATTTTTTTACATTATTAACGCGTTAAACATAATCTAATAAATTTAATTTATGTGATATTATTATGTGTATTAAGCAATGGAGCTGTTTTAATGATGATTTAAAACAAGATGAATTAGAATTAATCTTAAGAATTATGCGCTTTAAAAAATTTATTTTAATTTAAATTCAATCCATAAATATGAATTTTAAATTTAATATATTATAAGAAAAATGAGGAAAACCAAATCATTTAATTTGATTTCAAAACGTAAATATAATTTTCATTTAAATATTTTTTTTTAATTTCTTAACACATAATTTGTAAAACATAATTTGTATTGAAAATTTGTAAAAAATTACAAAAAAATATATTAAGAATAAAGATTGAGAGACACAGAATGCAAAAACAAAAACTGATTATAATTTCAATTGTTAATATAGAAAATAATTTTCATGAAGTGTTAAAAAAGTAAAATATTACTTTTGAATTCTGGTTTTCTATTTTTTTGTACATCAAGCTAGTAAATCCCAGCAAATATGAGTATACTTTTATTTCTGATACATTTTCTAGATTTTCTTCCATCATTTACTCCGTTTCCATTGTTCTCAGCTTAGATTAAAAAATTTAGTGCTCTTTCACTAACCCATTGTAGTAATTCTGAGCTATATGACAAGCAATAAATAAACTTTTAAACTGAGTATATTTTTCCATTTTCGTTAATTCTTGATGTATAAAATTGTATATACAAACTTTAATAACAATGAAGGATCAGTCCCTCTTATATATATATATATATATATATATATATATATATATATATATATATATATATATATATATATATATATATATATATATATATATATATATATATATATATATATATATATATATATATATATATATATATATATATATATATATATATATATATATATATATATATATATATATATATATAGATAGATAGATATCTGTGTGTGTATGTTCGTGTCGGATGGGGAGTGGCTATTCCGTAATTTAATTAAATTATTTTAACTAGACATATGTTTAATTAACACATATTTACAAATACAACAAATTTGGGATATTTATAATTAATCGTCGCAGTGGTAGAATAACCAAATGTATTTTAAAGTCATGGGGGAAGGAGATGCTCTTTTGCTGCTTTTAAACACAACGTCTTATATCGTCTTTGTCTTTAGATTTAATGTCGCTCGCAGGAGCAGTTGTAGCACTTCTCGAGCCCCTTCCAGAGTGGCACTTGAAATGTGACGTCGACAATTAAGTAGTTTACCAGTTCGGCTGTCCTAAAATCGGCTGGCCTCCCAGATGACTCTGCAACTATACAAAAATAACAGCAAAACATGGAAAGAAATAAGCAAATATGATAGTTCCCTGAAAAATTTTTTTATACATAACTTCTTATCAGCTTAGATCTGAAGCAAAGAAATGAGTCAGTTAATATTTTAGCTTCTTCTTAATCACATTTCGAATTCAAACTATCTTTCACCAAATCGACTTTAAATCTAACCAGCGTTCATAACGTTCTCGTCTTTTGGCATACTATATGTTTTAGAAATTCGGCAGAAATTGTAATACAGTCAGGTCCTTCATGATTTTTTTTCTTTGATAACATCGTAGGTATTGCCTCCTTTAACTTTAGTAACTCTGTAGGGTTCTAAATATTTTTGTTTTAGTTTTAAGTTAGGCCCAAACCGTCCATCTTTTGATAGCGACCAAATCGTTAACCCCATAATATTGTGGTTCTTTTCTTTTCAAATGATACGCCTTCCTGTTTATTTCTTGGATATTTAAAAATTGTTGTTTAGCATGATTTCGGAGTTCGTCTCTTTGAACGCCAAATTTAGTTTGAAATTCTATTTCAATCATTTTTTGAGATTACTAAGACCTCCAAATTTCATCTTCGTATCAAAATGTGTGGTACCTATGCTTCGTTAATATGTTCAATTAATCGTCTGCTGTAGTTCGTTCGTAAATTTATACCACTGAGCTAGATTCTCTAAAGAAAGTTTGGGAAGAACCAATATGATAGTTTGGTTGATCCTTTCAACTTGCCCGTTAGCTTTTTGCAGATCAATTCTGCAAAAAGTTTGTTTAATGATGTTTAATGTTGTTTTTAGAGCAATAATTTTCAAATTCACTAAAGAAGTAAAATATGTACCTCTATCAGAAATTATTTGGAATTGATTTCCAAAGACTGATTTTACAGCTACTTAATTCGATATGACTTCAGCAGATGTGGTTTTGTAGAAAAAATCTAAGCAAACATAGTGAATGTGCTAATAATTGTTAAAATATACTTCTAATTTTTATGTGTACTTTCTACAGGTAAAAAATGATCAATATGGTATGTATGTAACTGCACGTAATACAATCAATGGATGTAATAAGCCTTCCTTCTTTCCTCTTTTGTGATTCACAAGAATACAGTGAATGTATATAGGTATGCAATTTTCCAACTTCTCTCTAAGTTTGGGAATGAAATAAAAGTCCTCAATGCTTTTCTCTTGCTCTAATTCCAGCATGTCCTTTCTCATGTGAACTTCTAAAAATTTCTGTCTTCATACTTCTTGGCACAATTACTTATTCCTTATAATCAACAATTTTTATCAAAATAATCTTCATAACTAGAAGTTTTACATAATTCTTTTTTATTGTTTTTTTTCATCATCTTTATCTTGGGCTGATTTTAATTTCGGTATGATATTATCGCTTGAGATGAAACATTCGTTTACATTTTACATTACATACATTTTACATCTACTTAGTGCGTCGACCCGAACCATTGTTGTACCAGAACGATGCTCAATACTGTAATTAAATTCTTGGAGCAATGAAGCCCAATGAGCAACACCAGTTGACAAATCCCTTTCTTGCAAAATATTTCTAAATGGGAACTCTCAGACAATTTTAAATGGAATCCTAATAGATAAACACGGAATCTTATAACGCTTCAATAATTACAAGAACTTAAATTTAATACTTCAAGTTAGTACTTAATTCGAATACTTCTTTTCGGCATGTATTGTTTTTGGACTTATGCAAGATCGAAATTTTTATCATTTGGAAATTTTTATAGTAAAATAGCTCCATATCCTTTCATGCTGGCGTCATAATGCGTTTCAGTTTCGTAATTTGAGATGTATATACTTAACACAGGTTTTTCAGCTTACATTTATTTTTATTGATTAAAATAGTTTCTTTCCTTCCCCAAATTTAAATTTCCGATCTTTCCTTAAAGGTCAAGCAATAATGGAATATTTTGGGATAAATTTCCTGAAATATTCAGTCAGTCCTAAAAATCTATGAAACTGTTTCAAATTGCGTATGTCAGGGAAGTGAAGCACTGCTTTGATTTTAATAGTAGATGGAAAAAATTACCCTTCTTCGATGACCTGTCCTAAAAATCTGGTGATTTTTTTTTAAAAAAATGGGATTTTGAAAATTTATTTCTAGCCTACATTTGCTCTAACGATTTAAAACATTTTAAAGTCATTTGATTCATTCTTCAATTGAAGAAAACAAAATGATTAAATCGTCCATAATTGTTTATACAACACCATCATTAATCAGTAGTCGGAAAATAGTGTTAATAAATTTTTGAAATACGGCTACACGGTTGGACAATTACACAATCCAAAAAAAAAAATCTTAACAAATTAGTATTGGCCTTCATGAGTCTACACGGAAAAATCCATTTTTGAGATCGATTGTTAAACACACACGATTTCTGCAATTTATCCAATATAAGTTCAATAAGAGGGAGGAGAAATCTATCTTTTACAATTACTTTATTTAATCTTCGATAATCTATATACAAACGAGGTGTCCCGTCTTTTTTCTTTACTATTATTATTGGGCTACACTATTCTGAAGAATTGGGTTCTATTATACCTTGTTTTAACCAATTCATCATTTATCTATTTGAATTTCAACAATCTTTTTCACGGAAAACGGCAATTTATGGGATTGATGAAATATAGGCTCATTAATTTTTAACAAAATATCTAATTGAACACTTGTTGATCTTGTTGTACCTGGTACATAACTCGATACTAATTGTTGCTCCTTATATCTTTGAAAATATTCGGAACATTAAGTTCAATGTTCAATTCAACTTCCTTAAGAGTTAAGTCATTTGGAAGACTTGATAAAGTATTAATTTCTTTTACACATACATATTTATTTCTAATCATAGTTCCATTTTCATTAATTAAGATTTCACCCTGCATTAGTACATTAATTTCTATAATGGCATCATATGACATAACATCATTTTAAACCAGAAATATCTTATTCACACTTAAAATAATCTATTTTAACGGTTCTTATAAAATAGCCAAACGGCTTCAGTACACATTTACCAAAACTACTTTAAGAAGAATTTAACAGAGATAATTCTGAAATATTTAATTTATCAAAAATAGATTTATGAATCAAAGTTACTTGGCTTCCAGTGTCTATATTAGTGCATTAACATTCAAATTATTAATAATTACATCATTCAGTATCAGTATTAATTTTACAATAACATTCATTACGACTACTTCAGGTTTAGAAACAATTTCTAGGCACAGTGAAGCCTTGTGTCCAAAATTATTATATCGAAAACATTTAACACCCTTCTCTTTATGTTCACAAAATTTAGAAATATGATTTTTTTCACCAAAATTAAAACAAATTATATTTTTACGACCATCAAAATCACTGTATTTTATCTTTACAAAATAATCATTATATCTCATTTTATTTGCACTTTCGTTTTTAGAATTAATTCTGTTACTGTATTCATATTTTAATTTCGTTTTATCAAAATTTTTACATTTATCATAAGAATTATATTTTGTTTTCGTTTTATCTAAAGCATTTTTACTTTTAACAAAATTACTTTTTATTATTTCATCAAATTTAAGTTTTTCTTTAAATTCAATTAAATTTTTACATTCATACAAAATAACTTTGTTTTCTTGTCTATCATTTACTCCATTAATAACATAATGCATTAAAGCAGATTCTTCAATTTTACCGCAATTACACTACTCCTTCATGTTTAAAAAAAACTACTCTTGGACAGATTCAGAATAACGCATTTTCCTTTTACGCAAAAGATAATATAAGTTAGCTGAATTTATTTCAAACGAAAATTCGTCAATCAGGGATCGTCTCAATATTTGCCAAGAATTATTATGTGGTTCTGTTCGAACAAATAATAGAACATTTCCTCCCAATGATCTCTTAGCCATGACACACTTTTGTAAGTCTGATAAATTAAATAATTTCGACATGTCTTCAAAATGATCTATCCAATTAATTATATTTTAATGAGATTCTGAATTAAACTTAGTAATAGTGTTTTCGATATCTGCATAACTAATATTAACTCTTAGAATAACAGGATGTGCATAAAAATCATTTCCATAAATATTATCACTTTGCTTAGAATAGTCAATGATACTTGCTTTCTATTTATTTTGTGTTTCACTTCATTTTCTGAGTCCTCAGTGTCGGAAAATTACGAAATCTCGTCTTTAGTATTAGTTCTCATCTTTAGTTCCGAATTATCGTCCAGTTAATCGAAAACCCATGTATGTGATAATCCAAACATGCGATAGTCATTTCATTCTACTTCTGAGTTTTGTGGGATGGAGAGTGGCAAAGAAGTAATTTAATTAATTTATAATTCTTAACTAGACTTATGTTTACTTAACAAATATTTAAAAAGACAATATTATGTACAATTTCGGGATATTTGCAACTAATCGTCATTGTGGTAGAAACGTGAAATGATGTTTAAAATCATGGGGGGGGGGGAGGAGCAGACGTCTCGCTGCTATCAAAGCAACTGTGAATTATCAGATGAAATTTTTGACTTATTTTATTACTTTCAATAATTAAAACACTTGTATGAATTTATTGTTCTTTTAATCAGAAAGTTTAAAGTATTAGTCCTTTTAGTGAAAAAGATAAAGTTTCAATGATAACCACATTATCTGAAGAAACTAAATTTCCAAAAGTGGAACGATATCCCACGTGATACATAAATACTGGTAAATTTTTTTGAATAAACAAAAAGTTAAACAAATGCTTTATTTTGAGACATGAAAATAAATTTTCATTTGTGCCCATTAACCGTTAATAACTAATAACTAATAAACGTTAATATCATATCTTCTTTATTTTTTTTGCATTATTTTAGTTATTTTCTTTTAATATACAATTTCTAAATTTTTGAAATAAAATGGTTATTAATGTTAATTTATTTTACTAGGAAACAGATTTGAAACTTTTAAAAAACGAATTTAAGAAGATCAATTAAATATTTTAAAAATACTTTCAATCAATACATTTCTAATTGTGTTTGCTCTCAAGCTTATAGCATAATATTGACTGAAAATTTAAGTGAATATTATTATTTTTTTGACAACCAGTTAAATGTTTACGAGGGAGATCCCCAAAGCTTTTTTGTGTTTGTTGAGTGGGCACACAAGTTACCTTATTTTTAATAGGATTTAAAAATATACCTAGGTCTCATTGGTGCACAGATGACATAGATTCCCTTTTTTTTCGTGTACCTAAATTTTATCAAGGACAAGGTTCTGTGGGACCCTCGTCTATTTTTTTAACATTTTAGATACTTTCAGTTTCATGGGGATTGTCTAACTCTATTAAATAATCTCGAGATTAGAAGCTAACACTGTTTATGAGATCGATATCTCTATTAAGTCCGGATAATATAAAATAATTAATTTTTAGTATACATTAAACCATTAAACTTCAGTTTCCATTGAAGGTAAACGTAATTTAAAAAAAATTCAAGTAGCTAAAACAAAATGCAAGCAAAAAATAAAAATTTTTATACATTATATATATATATATATATTTATATATATATATATATATATATATATATATATTGCTTAGAAATAATTAAATAAATTTGATGGTGCTTTTGCAAATCACATAAGAATAATTTGTATTTTTCTACTATATTTATATCAATTGTAAAATTTCTGACACATCATGCTAGGAAAAATATTTTTGTGTTTACTGTGCATGTTTTAAAAAACTGTTGTTAAATGATTATATTTTTATTCCTATAAAACAAGTACTTAATATTGCTTACTGTTATTGTAATTTTCTACATTTTATCAAATAAAAGTGAATTTTGAGAAACTCTTTGGAAATAACCTAGAAATTAAAATTTCAAACAAATGCATTTCTTTGAAATTTAAAAAAAGCTAAATGCTATCGGTGAAAATGATTTCCTTAAAGAAATGCACGATAGTTTTTAATCTATTCCTTGTCGTACTGTATATAAGTGACATAATTCTATCAGCATGTTACAATTATTATTATATCTATAAAAATAAAGTATAAATTTTATAGGAATCTGATATTACAATTTGAATACATAATTTGTATATTTTTATGGAATGTATAAAGTATTTTGCTATTTAAACAAAATATAATTAACAATATTTGTTATACCTTATGGAGAATATGATCTTACAATTGGTTAGGTATAACCATAGATAATAAGCAAATGTAAACAAAAAAGGGAATATTAGTATGCTTTAAAACAAATATTGATAAAAATTTTAACAAAATAATTTTTGAAAAATTACCCACGTGTTAGAATAATATAGATTATTCATAAAATTAAATAATATATGTACTTAGTTATTCTTAATGATGTTACATAGATAATTATTAACCATAAATATGAAAGGAATATTGATAACTTAAATTCGAATGAAGAGGAAAAGTAATATAAAAAATTAGTTAATCGAATTTTCCCGGTTATTATATAAAATATTATATAATGCAATATTTAATTACCTATCGCACATTAATATTTACGTTAAACTTTAAAGAATTCATTTTAGTTGATTGCATGCCATTGATATGGAATATATATAAATAATTCATCTGAAAACAATAGCATACAATAACATTACTTTATCAGACAATGATAAAATTGATAAATAGCATGCAAATTATCAGACTGAAAGATAAATAAAATTAAATGCATATTAAATATCTTAAAAGTTTTAAATTCTACAAAAACACACACAGAGATAATTGCAAGAGTAATTAGTTTATATTTTATAAATATTTCCAATTCAAATACCGTTTTTTCATTAATATCAGATACTTTTATCCCTTTTATTACCAATTATTCCTATACATTTCTTAATTTAATATATTAAAATTTTCTGTAATTATAATGCATCCAATAGCTTCATTTCAAAAACATTTGTCTTTTAAAAATTTTTCATTTTTGATTTAATTTATGAAAGGTTTTAATTAGTAAATAATTGTCTCAACAGTAATAAAAATTATAGATATTTAATATCTTTAATAGTTAATATGATGTTTTAAAGTAATAACTATTTTGAAAATAATTTAAATAATAATTATATAAAGCAAATATCTGAACATTGTACTAGAATATTAATTAATTCAAAGCGTATATACTTAAACCAAATTAATTTAAATAACATTTAACTACAAATACCTTTTTTACTGTCAATTTAAAACTATCTAATAAATTACCCATTTTTAAATTTAATAATAATTCCAAAAAAGGGATCATTAAGAACGCTAGTTAATGCATTGCATTCAAATCGGATTTTAATTTTTTAAAGGGAACATTTATTGTTAGATTGGAAGCTCCAAATGAAATACAACTTCATGTGCAGAAACTAAAACATATTAATAAGGGAAACGTATAATATAAAAAAATCTTTAATATACTATAAAAATGAATAATATAAAAAATGTAATATAAGAAACGTACAAAATATAAAAAAAACTTTAAATTACTATTAACTAAATATCATTTATTAAATATGTTTGGGTATTGAAATAATATTAAACAAATACTTTAAATAATAATTTAATCATTAAAAGAGTTTATTTTCAAATATAATAAAATACTTCTAATTGGTACATAATATGATAGTTTGAATAAAATGTTTTAAGGGTTCTATATTCAAAATCTATTAATGAAAATAATTTGAATTTTTTTTGATAAAAAATGTTCAATATTTTTTAATCTTTAAACAAGATTACATTTCAGCATGTAAGATAGTTTTATCATTTATAGAATTTCATATATTGAATGTTATTGTTAAAAATATTATTATTTACATTAAAATATTTTTAATATAAATGGATTTATGATGAAATGAAAATAATGAAACGAAATGATGATAAATAGATTTCAGCAATAAAATACTTAGAAAGTCTTTTAAGAATTACACAATTTGTAATTTTGAGAGATTGAGGTATTCAATATTATATAAAATTTATTCATTAATATTTGTATATAGTTTTTCTATACATTTTATTTTTATGTTAAATGAGAACAAAACTATTTTTAACATGATTTTCATTATTTTTACGCTCAATTAAGTAAACTAAGAAGAGTTTAAGTAAAATAAATAGAGTTTAGTCTGATTAAATATTTAAAAACATTAATTTGAATATAATTAAAAAATATATTTTACTTTTAAACTACACTCTAAATGTAGAAAGATTTTGTGTCTACAAAAGAAAATTTCTTTTTTCATTTTTTCAACAGGCAGAAAATTCTTAAATGTAGCAATAATATTTCAAAATAAATGAAACAATCTGAATTAAACAGAAAAAATTTCAAACTAATTAAGCGACGCCTTATGTATTGTAAATTGTCTGCACATGTCAAAGCATTTTTCTAATTTTTAAAAAAATATTGTTAAAAAATATAATATTATTCTGACAGTAAACTATAAAAAATTGAAAAATGTAACAAAAATGCATTTAAAATGTATTTTACAATTTCAAATTTTCAAAGTTTCATATTTTCAAACTTTTGAGAACATCTATATAACACGCATGTGAAATTATTTCAAAAATAAAAGTTTTCTGAAAGTGTAGTTTAGGCAGGTATTTTATTCACACAACTATATATTTTAATGTATTATTAACTTTTTTTTATGAAATTTAGATTTCTATCTTTACATCATACGTAAAATTTAGACTTTTATTCGAATTTTTGCATACTCAAAATTCATAACAATGCACATAATAATTTCTGTGAAGTATTAAAGTTTGAAACTTTTATATAAAAATCTGGAAAACATTTAAATGTACATTTTATGACGTTTAGAATAAACTATATATTATTTATAAAATTGAAAATATATATATTTTTCTTATATGTATATCGTTATACTAAAAATTAATATCAATGAACTAAGCATTGCTAAATATACTTGTTGTTAACGTATGAAGTCGTTAATCATGTGAATTAAGTTAATATGAAATTCCAAACATATTTTCGTAATTTTATAAATGTAGAAATAAATTTAAGCTAAAATGTAAGTGCTAAAATACATCGTTCTTGAGACCTAAAATTAAAGTTAATTAATGTAATATATATATATATATATATATATATATATATATATATATATATATATATATATATATATATATATATATATATATATATATATATATATATATATATATATATATATATATATATATATATATATATATATATATATATATATATATATATATATTTGTTAGATATTTAATGCTGACATAAGATTCATAGCAATTTTACTATTGATTTTCTATTCTTATACCCTCATTTCTAAAATTTAATGATAAAGTCGTAAAATGAAAAAAAAATCAACAAATACTGCTTTGATTGACACAAAGTTTGGCAGGAAAGTGGCATATATATTTATGTATAAAATAAAATCAATAATTATATACAGAAACGAAACAAAATCATGTATAATGTGAAAATAAACTGCATAAAATGAAAAAAAGGACATTAATAGGGTATGTGATCTCCCTAAAATGTATACTAAATTTAAACCTGTTGTCCATGCTTTGAATTAGGTGGTCAACCTCTGCAGAATTAAGCAATAGCCGTTCTTCTTCCAGAGCAATTTCCAACTCAAAAAGAGTGGCTGAAGATGGGAAACGTGAAGATATAGCACGACCAAGAGCATCTCAAATATTTTCAATGGGATTAAGGTCGGCTGAATTTGCTAGCCACACCATACGTGTAATCTCTTCACTATCCAGGTAGTCATCGACGATGTCAGCTCTATTGGGACGTGCGTTATCGTCCATTAAAACAAAAATAGGGCCAACTTCTGCAGCGTACAATCTCACAATGGGTTTTAGAACTTCATCTCGATACCAGACAACCATCACAGAACGCGTTAAAGGTGTGCATGTCAGTGTAGCCTAATGAAAGCTCTTCCCACACCATAATGCTTACGCCTTAGAATGTGTGATGTTCGGTGACGTTTTGGAGATGATTGTGTGTTCCTTGTTCTCGCCATATCCGTTTTACTCTTGTCATCTGGATCCAGAGCAAATCTTGACTCATCAGTAAACATGACATTGCGCAAGTCAGACAGTCCAATTGACATGTTCCCGGCACCACTTCAATCATGCCCCTCTTGATTGGACGGATAGACAAACACAAAACTTGAAGTACCTAGTCATATAGTTTATTCATAAGTAATCTTCGGCGTACAGAAGCTGCAGATATCACCTTACCAATGGATGCTGTAACCATAGATGTCCCATGTGTGGAGGTCACTCTGCGATTATTCTTGGCTAAAATCGTAATTTATGGATCTTCCCTTTATAATCCTTATGTGACCGGCCACGGGAGTTCGGACAACTCTCTATGTGGTTTGGAATTGTTTCCATAAACGTGAAATTACATAATGATAAACGCTGAAGGAAAGAGCAACGTGTGAGATCGACTGTCCTTCTTCAATGTGCCCCACAGCACGCCAGCGCTCAGAATGTTCTATTCGTCTTCTGGAGGTCATAGAAACACGCATGTCTTAAAAGCAAATTGTGCGAAAGTTTTAGTCACCTTCTATCTGCGCCTACAATCAAATTCTGTAACCCATTATAAAGCTGGTATCTTATAAGATTGCCCTCTTTGCATATTTCTTGACATGAAAGCGCACTTGGCAGTTACCTAACATATTTGCATATTTCCATCTACCTCTGCAGTGATTTGCACCCTCTTCAATTCTAATTGGCTTCCGGAAATTATCATTTCCCTTTCCAATCTTAACTTTTGGAGGTGTGTGTATATTTAACAAAGGCTTTGTACAAATATTTTTAGAAATTTTTACCTGTGTTATATCAAACAATAATTTTTGCATCTGAATCTTGCATTAAGTCATATAATGTTTATTAATTTTTGTGCGAACTTTGTTGATAATTGTAATATTTATATAAAATCATGCAATAATTTTTCATGTATGCCAAAATGATAAATTATATTTTTGAATACTTAAAAACACACATTAGTGCCAAAGTGATAAATTATGTTTTTGAATATTTAAAAACACACATTATATATGTTAATTAAAAAATAATAAAAATATTCCGTTTTCAGAGAAGTACATAATAGTTTTGTACTTAATATTTTAAATACTGTTACATTTTCTTGAATTTTGAGATTTTATGTTTTTAATGTCATGTTTAAACATTACTTGCAACAGTAACTTTATAATGTACCGAAAGATCACTAACAGAATTCATAAGTAGATGTAATTAGTATTCACATCTAGGAATGAAAGAAGAAAAGAGCATAAGAGCATGGAGCTGCTAATTTGTTACCTTAATTCAGATTTTAAAGAAGAACATTTTGACATTTATTTGTATAACAAAAATATTTATACATTAAAACCAAATCTTAATTTATGTCTTTTCTAACAAATTTACATTTGGTACACCAATAACGATTAATAGTTTGCATTAAATATAATTATTCCACTTGGAAATAAAAATAGAGAATCCAATTGTACTATTTTAATAGTTAATATTTTATTTTATTAATAATGATAGAATAGCTTCCATTTGAATAAATATTTAATAACGATTAATCAAATATTTTTTGATATTTTTGAATATAATAAGGAAATTGCATTACAATTTTCATCTTAGAAATGAAAAGTTAAAAATTAATAAGAAATTTTAATAATGCATCCAATATTAGAATATATACAATCAATATTCACATAAGAAAGTTATTTGTATTTCCTGAAATGAAAGCATATGTTGTTTTTAATTTTCTTAAAATAAAAATATTTATTAACATTATTTTTACTATAATTATTTATATACAAATTTTACTTTTATAATATTATTATAAAAATAAAATTTGTATATATATAATTATAGTAAAAATAATGTTGATATATATTTTGTAAAGAGTAGAGATTTTTTCAAATTAAACATTTAAAAATTTGCTTATAAACTTAATTTTTTATTGCAAACATTTAAATGTTTAAAACCTTTTAAATTACTTTTTACTATTTACTTCTTATGAAAACATTAGATTTTTTGTAGTTTGTAATATAAATCTAACTTTTTGTTCTTAGAATTTCTCCAAGAATCACAAATTCTTTTCTTGTGAAACAGATTTTCTGGTATCTAAAAATACAATAGGGTAAAAATAGTATGTATATAAATACATAAAATACAGTACAGGAAAAATACAGAGAGATATAAACCTACTACGATAAGACCTACCTACGATAAGAGAAGAGAGTTTTTAATTTACTACATGATGAATTGCATATTTTGTAAACTTGTTAACTCAAATGTGTTATTAAGTATTACTATTAATTTCATACACATTATTTATTCAAAATTAAATATTTATTCATTATACTACAGATACAATATTTATTCAAACATTCAGATACATTATTTATTCAAAATGAAAGAATTGATTTTCGTGATTCTGTACTTCTAAAGAAAAATAAACCCAATTACTACTAAGTCATTACTTAGTAGAAATTGGGTTTATTTTTCTTTTAATTTTTAGTTCATATTTTATTGAGGAAAAATTCAAAGTTTTAATTAAATTTTTTGAAAAAATTTTTATAAATTTAAAAATATTATGAATAATTTACCTCATAGAATATTGTTCATAAATTACATTGTAAGCTTGAGTAAATCTATCTCAAATTAATTTCTGATCACTTATTGATTATTCCTTGAAATGAAAAATAGGTACATCATTTTATTAACATTTGTATTGTTCATGTGTTACTCATTTTATTAGTTTTACGGGTTTCTTAAAGTTTTACGCTTTCTTTTAGACACAGATTTAAATAGTAAAATAAATTATTTGAAAGTATTTTTCAAATACAATATTTGTGAATATTGTAAGGATTTTAACATATGCATCAAAGATAATTATTCCGACAATATTTGTATAATGAGCTTTAATTGGGAATTCATAGTAATAATACTTAATTATGTTGTCCTTACAATGAATATTTTCCTAAGTATGCTCAATTATAAGTTGTACATAATCCTCAGCTTTGTATTAAATTCAATTAATTGATGAATATAATTTAATTTTTTATTAAGAGTGATAAATATATCTAGAAATGATATTAAAAACATACATTTATGGGAATGAATTATGCAATATTCAACTAGTTTTTATGTCCTATTTTTATTATTTAAGAAAGCAGAGAAACGTTATGATATATAAAAATAAATTAGAGAAAATGGGTTCAAATTTTCTTAACTATCAATAAAAATAATTACTGAATAAAATAAAATAAAACTTTTGCTTTTTTTATGAAAACTACATAAATAAATAGTTATACTTATCATACATTAATATATGCATAAATTGGATGTACCTGCATAACAAAAGTTATATTGGTTCCATAATAGTGCATTAAATTAATTATACCAAATATGACAATTTCTTTAAAATATATAAGAAAAATTTAAATATTAAGACAGACATTTATTTACTTAGAATTATTTCAACTTTTGATTATTAAATAATACATATATTACTAGAGAAAGAAATTTTATAATCTGAAGTAATTAGAATGATTTCGTGTTTTGCATTGAAATATATTATTCTATTTATAAAAATATTAAAAAGAAAAATATCTAAAATAAAAAATAGCAAAAATATATTTCATTGAATAAAATAACCGTTTCAATTAATTCATTAAATACATTCAAATTTGTAAAAAAGAAATTTAAATCACTCAATTTTTTAGAATATTCTAATATATGCAAAAATTTTAATACTTTGCATGTACTAGAATATTCTAAATTCTAGTACATGCAAAGTACTAGAATTTCCTTTACAAAGGAAATTTCAAAAGCGCAATTTAAATACAATTGTATAGAGATAAGTTCCACGTTCACTCTTAATTATAAAAAAATATGATGTATAAGTAACAGATTATCTAAAATTGCTTTCAAAAATTACCAGAAATTCATAATTATTTTGGGATAAATCAATTCCTTCTGAACTTTTTCCTTACGCCTCGAGAATTACAACAAAATGGGAGTAAGGAAATCAAATGTCTTAAGAGTTATAATAGTCTCTAAAATATGATGTTTTGCTCATTCATATTGCTAGATTTGAGGGCAGCATTATGTAAAATTTAGTTAACTTATACGTTTTGAGAAAATGTTAAGTTTTGTATGTAATGTTAATAAGTAGTTTGAAACGTTGTTTCAAATTAATTTTTACATTATCATGAAAAACAAATTTGAAATCTAAAAAATGTCGTAAATTTTTCAACACCATAAATAAGACTTTAATTTGTAAATAATAAAACTAAGCTTGATCACATCAATGGTTAAGAAATAATTTTTATTTTTCTGCAATGCTATGAAATGTGTGGGGAATAAATAGGTTCTTAGACGTATTTACGAAAATTAATATGCAATACATAATATGATGTTGGTGAATAATACGGATCTGTCCAAAGATTATTTCAACAAGGGAAATTAAATATATATGATCTGCATTTCCCAGTGAGTTAAAATTTGAGTGTCAGTACTGAAATCTGATGTGTCAATTAATTTTAACAATATGCAGGTTTCGGGCTTTTCAAAGGCTTAAGTACAAATGCTCAACTTTAAAAGTGTTTTTGGTGAAAGTTTGTGGAATATACATATATAAATAAGAAAATTGGATTAGGTTAAATTTTATTTATGTATTTTCATAGTAGTGGATTCCAGAAACAAATGTCTCTTGACGACGGTTTAGAATAACAATAGTTTGTGTATCCATCAGAGGTGGAACTCATAGAATAAAAAATTCGGCTAATATTGACAGTCTTTCACTTGGCATCCTCTCACAATTAATAGAGTGAATAGTAAGAATTATTTGTACAAGTATTGTCCCGATATATTTTTTGTTAATTTCTCAGTTCCGACATATTTTATGTTAATTGATACAATGATACTGCTTTTCAATATCAATATATTACCAAACATATAGATATTACCAAACAAACTTTTCTTACAGTAATCAATAATTTTATTCATTTTAGGGATTTTATCCAGTTTAATGAATATAAATTTTGATCTTAATTTTTAATATCTTCTTTTGTATCTATATATCTATATCTATCTATCTATCTATCTATCTATCTATCTATATATATATATATATATATCTATATATATATATATATATATATATATATATATATATATATATATATATATATATATATATATATATATATATATATATATATATATATATACTATTTACTGCTTATATGTAATAGATATTATATTCAATATATTTTTTTTGAAAATTTCTTTTATTAATATAACACTGTATTTTTTTTTATTTACATCTTATTTACGTTTTGGTTTACTGTGCTCAATTATCATATGTTATCATTCATTAAGTTTATTAATATTTTTTGTCTATTTTGAACATTCAGAAATTAAAATTCATAAAACTCTATTGAGTCAATGTAGGTTTATCATACATAATATGTGCTCTAAAATCACATATATTTGAATGCATTTCCTCTAAACATATTTAAATGGAAAGCAGTACAATCATTAATTCAACAAAAGATAATTACAAGAATATTTAATGCAAACAATGACCTATGTTCATAAAATATTAATATTTCGACAAATAAACTGAATAATTCGAGCTCTAAGAGAGAAAACAATAGAGCTACGTTTAGTGGTACTATATAATATATAAGTATGCAAATGTTTCCTACAGTAAATTACATTTCAATGTATGTATGGGTACATATAGCATCCTCTGTACATTGAATAAGTAATTGATGGGTTTTTACGCATAAATTTTTAAGTGAATCTAATGTAAAAGTAACTTCTTTGGAGCTGTAAAAGAATATGGTATAAAAATGCTAATTTGTATTTATATTAAAAATAATTCAAAATTATTAGTTGTCTGCAAATATAAAATAAATGGTAACAATAGTTTACTTTTCCTTAAAACTATTGTATTCTAAGTTTTCTTACTTTCAATTTCACTACGGTTTGTATTGAATTAACTACTGACTTCCCCAACAGTTTGACTTCATAAAAAATCGAAAACATTTATTCATAAAATATAGGAGTTGATTTAAATTGCAAAAACTTTTTATCATATTTTTCATTCGTAAGTACAAAAAAACACTTCATTCCTTATAGCAAAATTTTACAAATTAGTATAAATGGATGTAAGCTCGAGTAACAGCTTATAATCTCATCTTATTGTAATATCATCTTATGCATTTAATTACATTTAAATTAGTTAATTAAAAATGAATTTTTCCATTAGTTATATATATATATATATATATATATATATATATATATATATATATATATATATATATATATATATATATATATATATATATATAATTGTTTCAAGAATTATTCAGGGAAGGATTAAAATATTACAACATAATGGATTACTCTAATAACTAATATATTACACACAATAACAGAATCGCTTAAATTTAAAAAATCTCAACTAACGATTTCAAATAAAACGAACCAGTTCTTTTTAAGCTTTGAATAACTCCGCAATTTTAATTTATAAACAATATACAAAATAAGCTCAATTTGTAAATAACGTAACATAATATTTGCACCAATAGTTTTAAAATATTAATAATATTTAAACCTGAATGATATTTTGTAGTATATTTTATTACAAAATACACAAAACTACATTAGTTTAGCGGTACAATACTTAAAACATTCTTCAGACCACTTATTTTGCAATAAACGACAAAGGCTCAGACAATGCTCTCCATTTTTTTTGAAATATCCAATTAAATTAATAAGTATAACTTTTTTTCTAAATCTGACCAAATATTCAAAGCAAATTTAGTTAATATGAATGTTTTTATTAATAAGACATCAGAGGAAGCATTTCAAACTTCAATAAACTCTTGTTCAAAACAGATGAAATAAAATATGATTAATTAAAACAATAAATGACATCAAAGTTAGTAGATTTTCTTTCTTTAAATAAGAAAATGCTTTAGGCAATAAAAATTCTTCGTATTAGCTATCAATATATTGTTTGATTTCACTTTAAAATGGAGAGTATTCATTTCGCCTTATTACATTACAAACTTTTTTTTTTCCTTATTAAATCTTCAATTTATTTTACGTTTGCTAAAAGTATATTTAATTTTATACATTTGAAATGAGATACATGCGCGCGCGCGCGTGTGGTTAGTTTTATATATATATATATTTTTCATCTTACACACACACACAAGCGATTTAAGAACACATTTGAGTAGTATTAAATTTGATACTTTTCTATGAATTATCTATTTAATTTTTTAAAATATAATTACAGACGTTAATTTAATATTCATGATGGTAAAAGATATATGCATTAAAATGCATGCAATTAAATAATAAATGCTAAAATATTTTTACATTGTTCTAATTTAACTCAAGTAGATAAATAGACTAAAAGTAGATAAGTAATATTTAATTTGCATTAATGTAACATGCTTATGTAAATATATGTATACTATGTTTATGAACTTAGAGTTTCTATGTAGAAGATTAAACGCTTCTTTTAATTTACACGATGGAAATAATATACAATGGTGTGATTAACATGATTGGGTGTTCACGGGATAGGTAAATATAGCGGCATCTAAAATGTTTTTAACCTAAAATGTGTTTCTTAACCTAAAATGTTAAGAAACATACCTACAATTTTAACGAAAAAAATTGTAGTTATGTTTCTTATAAAAAAGTTTATCTGAACTCTTCTTCTAGGTGAAATGTTTTGATAACTTATGTTAAAAGGAGAAAATATTTTAAATTTTTCGTTTCTGACTTTGAGAGAGGGCCTATTGTAGTTTAAAAAATTGCATTTTATTATATTGTATTATTGTTGACCACGTTGACCAACATGCAATGAAATATACAATATCGACTGAGATATATAAATGGTGGATATAGAGCCATTATATAGAACACAACGCTAGATATATCAGCAATTTTTTATAACTAGCTGTCATGAAAGTGGATATAATACTCGCATGACTTTAAGGAATCACATTACCAGGTCAATACTATTAAATCAAGATATTAGTGATTACAAGACTACTAGTGTCACTGTGAATAATTTGACGATGTTTTAAAGTCTTCCTTGTGATTTTAACTATGCATTTCACTGCCTTGACTAATATCGTATCTGTATGATAGATAGAAGTGACTGTCATCAACATTAAGTTCAAATGCATATAAGTAATGTGATATTATATTTCCAGAAGAATCCTTGTTATACTTAATGCATGAGGATACTCACGCTCATGGTTCAAGGCAGCGTGGACAAACTGCTATCGTTCGTCTGACAAGGACAAATTTATAAGCTGGAATGATTTAACGCCATGCGTTTTGGATAATTTCGATTATAATTGCATTATTGTGGTGGCATCGATGAGAAAGCATATCGCTGGTTTGCTTTCTATATTGCCACAGAAGTTATTCATCAGCAATACTGGCATAAGGTGTGGCTAAATACATGTTTCTAATAATTTTTGCTTCCGTATTGACATCATTTTTAAAGCTAGTCATGATATTATTGCTATGTAGAAGACGCGACTATTCTTTAGTCAAATTGTGCAACCACTTATGATTCTGTAAACGCTTATAACCAGTTTCCAATAATATACGGAACATTTTTGAGAAAATAATTGTTTAGTTAATGCCTCAGTAAATATAATCTCTGAATCTCTCATTAAAATGTGTACAGTATTTTATACGTTGACTGACTTATAATATTATGCCGATAGTTAAAATCTGTGAACTATAACTCCATCTTGAACCTGCCTGAACAGCGGTAACCTGCAAAACATATAATCCCTGTTTGACTCAATGACCATTTGCATAAATACAATTATTATTTTTATAGGTTGTTGTTTTAGATACTAATTGTGGCCAAAATTTATATATAGAAAAATTTAATACTTTGTTTTTTCTAGTACAACATATAGTATCATATGGTTAATTGCTTTTTCTCTAAGTATCAAAACTTTATTTTCCAGTATAAAAATAAATAGAGAAATATTTTACTATTCTAATTTTTAATTAATCAAGGATTAAAATTACTCTGAATTTTTATGTGCCACAGATTTTTGATTCATTCGAATATACGAAATTAGTCTGCAGTTGCAAATAAATATTTTCTGTAATATACACCAGTAAATTTAGATTTCAGAATGTATTGTATACATGATAATGTAATGGAATTTAAGTTCCCAGAAACGTTATACTACCTACTTTTGAGGACACTTAAACTGTAACATATTTTTCTAGTACAATGAAAAATCTTTGTAAAGTATTTAATAATTTTCAGTTATATATAAATAGTAAAGAAATGATAAGAGAACTTTGTTAAATTTGATAAATGCTATTTATTTATAGTATTTAATAGAATGACTAAACATTTTAGAAAACCGATATAATATGCCCCTTTTTCACTTACTAAATAAATATAATTATAAAAAATGACTTAAGCATTTAAATCAAGAAATGTTTAAATATAGATAACTAATTTAAAACTTATGAAAAATGTATGTCCCAAAAATAGCATTGCAAGTATCTGTACATGTTTGAAACAAAAAAAACATATTATAATAAAATTCTCTTTAATTTTGAAAGAACTATTTTTATTTGAATGGAGTTTATTTTTACAAGTTGCAGTAATTTATTTGCAATCATAAATTGTGGAAGTACTTGTTCGTTTTATGAGTAAAATGAAAAATATAAAAGGGTAGTAATATTGAAATAAATGAAGACACTTTTTGTTATTTTCAATTTTAAATAATGTTATTCAATGTTTATTTAAAGAGAAAGTATTGAGGTACATGATGAATGAAATTCATATATAATGGTGCTTTATAATGCCACTAAATAACTGATTTTTGCTTATACAAAAATTTTCTTTTTTATATTTTGTTATATAAAAGTTACGAATAAATTTTACTTAATTAAAGATGTATTACATTTTAGACAATAATTAATTCCAAAATAAGTCACATCTTATTTTTTATTAATAAAAATGTTTTTCTATAAAAAATAACACAAAAATGTGTCTTTTAATTGAAGTATTTCTGGAATATTATAATTTTATCATTCATTTTTCTTGCATTAACTTTACACATATGGCAATGTAAACATAGTAAAAAGTAAC
>CM057814.1:18156106-18386106 GCA_030067965.1 Latrodectus elegans
TGCTGTAATTTTGCAGAAATATTAGTTCGAAGTTCTCAAAAGCTATTGAAATAATATGAAATATATTTTGAATGTTTTATGCTTCGATACATGTAATATCAGAAATATTTTACTCTTATTATCATGGCCCAACTTCAAAAAGTTGTGTAGCTTAGTATTTATGGTAAAATTATGACACAAGTTTGAAAATAAGAATTTATTTCATTCAAGTTTTAATTTTTATTCAATTTTAATGCATTTAATTAAATTGTTTCATCAATTTCACTCTTATTAGCTATTATAATGCCATCAATCTTAATAGAAAAAGTATAAAACTTTTAAATGCAAAGAATATCATTTATGGATATTTTTTTAATACTTATAACTTTCTGTATTTTTCGTTTTATTATAAGTTTCAGTTTACTACAATTTTTTTTTAAATTTATTATTCCCAACCAAATGTTATTAATTTTAGATATTTTAAAACAATTGTTTAAAAGATTATTCATGATTAAATTTCATTAAAAGGTTAATTGATTATTAATCCAATTTATTAAAAGACGTGAATTTAAATTGAAAATAGTATTTATTTTTGACGCAAAATATATTTTATTAAGTATTAAATAAATGGTTTAATAAAGATTAGGTTCTTTAATAAACATTATTTGTTTATTTATTTAAATTTTTTAAGTATTTTTAATTAGTATTTGATGGAAAAATTTCATTATTTCAATAAAAAATGTCTTAGTTAAAATACTAAAAACTTACTTGATAAATAACATGGAGTGAGAAGCCGAGGATTATAAAAAAAAAGAATATTTTTTCCGAAAAAATATTACAAATCTAAGGATATATGTTTTGAATGGCTTCTCCATAACAGTTCAAGGTAAATAATATTATAATTGAAACACTGGCATGAAGTGGAATTTTTTAAGGAAAAATGTAATGGTTTTAAGGAAAACTAGAATGATGCATATTCCGTCACAGATAAAAATTTAGGGTGCCTGACTTCTAATTTTGAACTCTTTACACGAATATTACTTTAGACAAAAGACAGGACTTGAAGGAATTTCTAAAACGTGAACATCACTGATTACAGCGTGGGAAGAAATAGAATTAAAGATGTTAAACTTGTTAATAAATAATAGATTACCATATAAAAAGTAATAAGGCAGACATGCTTGCAAAATTTCTGAACAAATATTTGCTTCCAAGGCAAATTTTCATTTGATATCAAAAATAAATACTTGACTAATAAAATAAAACTTGTTAATAAATAATAGATTACCATAAAAAGTAATAAGGCAGACATTCTTGGAAAATATCTGGACAAATATTTGCTTTCAAGGCAAATTTTCATTTGATATCAAAAATAAATACTTGACATCATTATTTCATGATAAAATTCATGATAAAAGTTTCTATAATTTTGAATATATTTTGATAAATACTTAATTATATATTTTTATATACATAATTCTTTAATTCTTGAATGTAATTTAACTTAATATGAAGAGACGATAAGCATATTAATACTTAATGAAATAACTTTAATAAAGTTCTATAAAATATGAGTGTTCATTATTATAACGAAATCATTTAATAAGGCATTTAGTTAGACAAAAGAAAACATGTTGAAAAATAAAATTTCCCTTTTGTAGTTTTATTTTAATTATTAATATATTTTTGTTATACATTTATTTATATATATATATTATGTTTCCTTCAACGGTTTGCATATTTTCGTTTAATTCATAGGATGGAAGGGCTTTTATTTTTAAATTAATCAACATAATATTTTATATAAAACAGGAATGATTAAGCATTTTCTCCTTTGTTTTAAATCATATCGAAATAATGATTAATTAATTGGAGTAATGAATAATTTACTAGTAACATTCATATATTTTTACTCATACAACATTTTTTGTGTGCTACTTTATTAAAAAGAAAAATGTGAGAAACGCAAGAGCGTATACACTTAACTTAATGTTTTATTTTCAATGCTTAATTCAACTACATTAACTATCTGTAAAATGAAGAGTACAAGAAAATAGTGATTGCTGCAAGAAATGTATGTAAAACTTTTATTTTGTTAAAAGACCAAAATTACTTATATTTTCACTAAAAAAATCCATTTTTCTTCTGAAAAAGTCAAAAAAACATTAAAATTGAAAATAAATAATAAGGTTTAAAAGAAACAGTTAAGATTAAAATTCAGTTTTTGTTTGCAAAATCGAGTAGAAAAACAAATTCCTAATAGCCTATTTACTATGAACTCCAAATCAATATTTTCTAAAAACAATTAACATAGATTCATTCATATGAGATTGAAAAAAAAAAAAAAAAAACGTTTGGCCGAAATATAAAGTAATTGGTAAAGTGTATCGAAATGTTGAAACTAAGCACGAACCAACATATACTTTCTGAATTTACATTTTTTCATCTTATATTAAATTATAGTTTGTAATCAGTGACTTACTTACAAAATATACTATATAAATTAAAAACATGTCAAAATAAATTGTTATAAATGAAGATGACATTGACATCGATCTATTATTTTTTCAATTTTAAATTATTAAAACTAGAAATAATCTATGTACTACTTTGCGTACAACATTCCTGGTTAACCTGTCTTTCTCTAACACGAAGAGATTTGATGGTTTTCCTACACGTGAGCAGGCAACATATTGTTGTCCATGTGAGAAACATGTGTTTTCCAAATCCAAACCGCAAATAGACATTGTTTGGCCTTCAAATGTATTTATGGTTACCGCAAAAGTTAAACAAATTGGAAATTGGAGCCTTTTAAACGGTATTGGAGATTTTGACGCTATCAGTGGAATACGCAGAAACAGCACGATATCTCCTTTAAATTTTCCCGTCAAAATTGTTGCTTCGAGAATATTTTCGGTCATTTCTTTTATGACTAAACATGCACCGTTACATAATTGAGGTGGGTTTAAATTACGTAGAAGAATAATTGATGTACCAATTTTCAATTGAAGATTGTGTGGGTTCATTCCTGGCATATTCAGATAATTCAAAAATTCAGTCGATAAGTTTACGGCTTCGTTTTCATCATTAACTGTGTCGATTGATTTAAAAGACATCCAATCACCGGGCATCCGGCAGCAAGAAACGTTGATGTTAACGAAATTAACTTCGATATACATCTGTTGTATATGGAAGTTAATTTCGCACACATCAACGTTTCAGTCAATATATCCGGAAAGACACTCGGAATTAGTTCTTTTCTCGTTTCAACAACAGTGTAGATATTATCTGGTAATTTTATGTATTGTGTATTTTGTTGCAGTTCACAATTTCACCAATTCCAATGTCCAGTGATTGGTTAGAAAATACTTGTGCCGATCGATCATTTTGCAATTGTACTCGCATATTCATGTCTCAACACTTGCCCATAAAAACGATTGTTTTAAGCATGCGTTAATCTCATTGGCAAAAGAAGAGTGAGGAATAAATGGTAAAATCTGCCGAAAAGGCAACTTAAATGCTGAATGTGCTGTTCGTCCACCATCTAACAAAGTTGCAGCGATGTCTGAAGATGCATTTGCCAAATCAATTTTCTGTTGGGATCATATCTTTGCAAGAATTAATGATAGTAAGAATGTCTTACCGGTTCCACCTGGTACGTCTAAGTAAAAGAAGTCACCTTAGTCAGCATCAACGGTCAGTATTATCCCATTAAAAATATTTTTGCTACGCTGTCAGTAATGGCTCATTATTCGTAATAATTGTAGCTAAGTCAACGTCATTATACTGTTTTTCTCGTTGAAAATCAGTGTTAACTATGTTGGCAGCCGTGCGATCAGGTAATGGCATTCCATAATGACTTAGTGGCAAATTTTGAATTAAAATACATAAATCTTCGATCAATCCTAACGCTTCATTATACGTCTCTGGGGTGAAATCTAAATTTGGACATTGATTTGTTCATCTAATTCCATGCAGTATATCTTCAGTCATATAATTCTTATATTTTTCCCCACAGAGTGGATGATTGTGTTGGAAAACATGTTGTCAAAATTATTGCCTAACATTTGACGAATATTATTCGGTGTGAATGTCAACGCAGTATCAGCAAATGTCAAGTCCTAATGATTATCTGCTTCCAGTAGTTGCAAGTCGCAACATGCATCTTGATATGTATTGAACACTCGACCTTTCATAGTTCGCAAATATTCGAAGGATGTTGGTCCAGGAATATTCACCAGCAATAAATGCAAAAAGAAGCATTCACGTTGTATAGGATGTACAGTGTAAAGTCATCCTAAAGTCTTATTTTTAAATATGCTTGGGATCGATGGAAGTGGTTTCCTTGCTTACGTGGCTCCCACTTTTTCCTTATTTTATTCCATGTAAAATAGCGTGGAGCATCGGTATATAATCATGTTATTGCGAATTGCCGAATACATCAGATGTTTGACATAATGTAAGGAATTCCAGTTAGTGTCGTTTTCGGTTTTTCAAATGCTCTTTGGAGAATATTTTCTTTGGTAAAATATACTCGTTGACCGTTTTCAAGATGTTCTACAAGATGCTGTACAGAAGGTTCTCTCACGTGCGTGGGAAAACTGAAAATAGGCCAGATAGCTTTGCTCTGCTGCTTAAATTTCTACCCATCTGGTATCTTGCTATTTCATCATTTTTGTTTCTATTTTGTACTTCAAATACGGCCAAATATCTCTCTTTATTAACATATTTACAAATATACTTAATGGATTTGACGTAACTGCAAAACTCGATATTAATCTGAGCCTTATACGCTTTTGAAAGCAATGGTAAATATATAACTACCCACTGATTATCAATTTCAACTTCATATCTAGAATTCGCATTGTAAATGTGTGACTACCATTCTCAGGGTCTCTACGGTGATAGAATGGATAACCATCGATATCTGTAATAGTATCAATGGTAAAGGGTTTCGAGAAACGTTTCTTACTCCTTCCATCTTCCATGCATGGTTTTGTCACGTTAAAAGTGCCACACGGTTCGTGGATCATGTGACTGGTAACAATATCAAACAATTCTGAGTCAGTTAGTGGATCTAGAATTTCGGCACAAATTATTTGGTCAATTTCTTCGGGACGGATTTTATATTCAAGCCAAACCAAAATATGAGAAAGAGGCAAATCTCACTTTTGCCTCTCAATAGAATACAGTCTGCAACATGTATTACCAAAAATTGAATATTTTACTATTAAAGCAATTGAAGTTTTTAACTTTTGTTTGAACACACATGCAACAATACCGAAACGATGTATTGATTAATGGATTGATAATAACAAACTTTTTATTTATTCCCAATTTGGATTACACGTAAATGTAATAAACAAATCTGTTTAAGCGTAATGACGTACATAAGTCATCACATCTTGTATGTATTCCTGCATGCTATGTGGACTGCCTATATAGCTTGAAGGTAAAATACATGCAGTTCCGTTGACATTGGCGTTTAAATTTTAATCGACGTTTCCGATGATAGCATCTCGTAAATGGATATATTCCTCTAATCTTAATTTAGCCTGGTTGTATCTAATATACCGTAAACGTTCAATTTCGATCTTAGCAAACACAATTACAACGTATTGATAAACAATTGACGCTATCGAAGATATAATAATCTTGTTTAAGTCTAATAATCAATCTATGCGCGTAGTAGTTCATTGAACTAACTTTTTATTGATTTCATTACCTAAAAAAATGAATTATTAAATTGTCAGAAAAATTAAGAGTAAGAAATTAAAATCACCAAAATAAGGAATTAAATAGTATAGATTATTAAACGAATCAGTGATTGACGCACTCTGTTTGATAATGATGTGATATTCATCCTGCCCTTGCCAGAATATTAGGGGATACTGAAGTGCGTCATACGAACCATGAAAGTCTGAAATTATATGAACAGTGCTGTCTCGACGTATGATTTTGAGGTATCTGCTGTTATTTGAATCATCAACCATAACAACAGCAACTTCACCAAGGGTTGTCTTGTTGAACTTGCCAGCCTGTTCTCCTGAAGGTATTTTGTCGGCTTTGATGACAATTTGATAAATATCATTTCTTAATTGAGGTGATATTCTTTAAAATAATTGGATAATTTGATTATAATTTTCAAAAAAAGATTTCCAAAGATTCCACAATTGATCTCTCTTTTGCTTGTTCGATGAAACTATGCAGACACCGAGTTGTCACGCGTTCCTCACAACTATCCATAAAATAAGTTTGAAGGAACTTTAGATCAACATTAGGCATTGACATTAATGACCCAATCTTGTGGTACACTTGGCCTTGGATTTTGAATGTAGTTTCAAAATTATTTCCATCAGTTGTGAGATCGCAAATTTTAGTTGCGCCAAAAGACGTCATTTGGAAGCAAGAATTGAATTTGCGTATCTTATGTAAAAATAATTTTGAACCGTTTGATTCGCAAGCAAGAAATGATTTTAAATGTTTCGGTGGAATAGAAAGAAGTGCCAGTAATTTTCTAGATGCACAACACATACCAGTCGTTCCATTGCCGAATTTTAACGCTTGACAATATTGGCAAATTTTATCCATTTCACCAATTATAATTTTATGATGTTCAGAGTAATTGATATTTGGTACATATTCGAACGCAAGGCGAACGAATAATGCACGTTTTTATACACGGTTGATTTGTTGTCGCTCTCTGACGCGTTCTTTAAATGCGGCTATGTGCCGTTCTCGCGCCGATCTTGTAATCAATATATTATGTCGTAGACGTTCATCACGCATTTCTCGAGACTGTTTTCGGCGAATTTCTGCTTTTCTGATTCAATGAGCTGCGATTCTTGCTGCAATTTGTTCTTCAGATTCATCACTTCTATTAGCATGAATACATCGTGCATTTTTATTATACTGATTGTTAACGTTAGTTTTTTCCGCGGCATTATACTGAAATTAAAAAATATAAAAGAATTTATCTTTTAAGTAAATAAATTAAATGAAAATGCACGGCTAAATGAATTAATAATTATCAAATTATAAAAAAAATAATAATAATCAAATTATAAAAAAAATTAATAAAAATCAAATCATTATTATTAATTATTATTAATTTTTAATTAATAATAATTAATAATAATCAATTATTATAATTAATAATAATCAAATAAAAAATAAAAGGCTATATAAATACTTATATATTTTCGATGTGGTATGAAAATTAGTAGAGAAAACACGGTTGATTAATAAAATATTTTAAAAAATAAAATAAAATTTTATTATTTATAATATTAAAAATATTCAAACTGAGCACTGCACGATAATAACACAATGCAAATTATGAAAATGACTCCGAAAATTGTTATTGGATGATTATGTTGAGAATATGAACGAAAATAACGTATGATTGTATTTAGAACTTAAACGAAAATGACTGGGAATTAAACAATATAATTCAGATGAAAAATATGTGAACAAAACTGTTCGTGATATGATTGATCAAATACATCATGAAAATGTGTGTAAATTCTATATTCAACCCTGCGCTTGCTCGCTCACGTTAATTCTCAAAGATTGTATAATCTAGAAATATAAACACGAACCATCTGCCGAATACCTGTGCGACTTAGATGCTAAAACGACATCTATTATTAATTTATAGAACTGTCCATTAAAAAACACTAATGTCGTATAATTAATATTTAATTAACAATAATAAATTTTGAATAAAATCTTTTCTATCTTTTCAGTTGGACCATATTATATATGGTTACAAACACGCGCTTGCACGCCCACTTTAATTCTAGAAGACTGTATGATCTAGAAATATAAACACGACACCATCTACCGAATACCCGTGCAACTTAGATGCTAAATCGCCATCTATTAGGAATTTATAGAACTAACCGATAAATAAACACTAATGTCATATAATAAGCATTTCATTTGCAATAATAAAAAAATATTGAGATCAATAATTAAGATAAAAATTATTCTATCTTTTAAGTTGGATCATATTATAAATGGTTACAAAATTTCATCAAAATCCGTTCAGTAGTTTTCGGAGTTAATTGCGAATATGCATCGTGACACGAAAGTTTCATAAAATAAGAAAAAAAGTAAGTGTGTATGAACATAAATATTCTAAAGGATTGAAAGAAATAAACATAAAATAAAATAAAAATATTAAAATAATATTGTCATTTCTGTTAATTTGTAATGATAATAAAATTGCTGAGAATTTTGAATCAGAAATACAAAAGGGAAATTAGAAGCATTATATTTTAGTTTCAATATATATTTATAACTAAAAGTATAAATTCATATACTTATTTACGAAAGAAATTATAAACGTTCATATCTGATACATATAATTTTATATATATAATATTAATGAATCTAAGATAAGATATGACACAAAACAGGATATATAATTATTTCTTGATATGAAATTAACTATGTTTACCTTTATGGTGTTACATATAAAATTTTTAAGTAATCCTCGTATTTTTTATTACAAAAGAATCATTAACATAAATATCTCATTTTCATTGATGTTGATTAGGTTTTATTTAAAATTAATTTTTCATTTTCGTAATCAAAAGTAACTTTTATAATTTTTATTTTATTTACAGCAATAATAGAATATTTGCATTACATTTGCAAGAACAGATTATAATATCGATAATTTTAATAGACAACAATAATCGATTACTTGCATCATGCAAATAAGATTTCTTTTTCGTTTTAGACAAATTTACTAAAAGTTATGCTGTCATATTAACAATACTATTTCTGTGAAATTCAGTTTATTCATTAACTAAATTCACTTTTATTCAATAACACTTTACAAAATCCTAGATAAATTAAAAATGTATAGTCAAACTATTTATGATTAATATAAAATCAGCAAAACTTTGATTGCATCGGTATGAAAAAATTGTTATTTTACAGTTTTAATAGTTTCTAATTAAATATTTATTTGTAATTGTTAAACATCCTCTTTTTTATAAAATAGCTTAAGATTATCCTGAATATATTTTATCTTTATCGTTTTTCCATCATATATTGTTTTTGTATATAACATTAAAATTAAAAAAATATATAAGCAAATGTAACATATTGTAAAATAAATTTAATGAAAGTGGTTATTTTTCCAATTATTGTTCTCAATTTATGTTAGCTTATTTTATAAAAATTTGCTTATATATTCAGTTTTGTATTTTTACTTACAATACTCATAAAATATTCATAGGTTTTTTTATCTATAAATAGAAAATATAATATATTTTATTATATAAATATATATAAAATTGTTCTGTGTAATTTATTTCACGGTCACTTAAATTATAATAAATGTTACTTTAGTCGTAACATTTCTACCATACCTTCAAATGGTGTAAATAAGAGCTATTGTATTTGTTAATGCCATTTTATTATATAAAATGTAGTTGTATGTCTTACAATTTGATTAATTACGTTAAAATAGAAGAGCATATGACAAAAAATTTGAAAGCCATTGTGAAATATTTGAACAACGTCTATAAATTATCATCTTGGAGGATTTTTTACAAATAACGGGACATACTCACAAGTGGTAATTCAAAATTAAATAACTTTTTAGACAGTTAGATGTAGGCAACAATCACATTAATACAAATCACACAAACATTTCTTTTTTGTTTCAGAGGTTGGCAAAAGCGGACCAAAAGAAAGCGGGACCTTACCACAAGAGCATTGTACAGCGCTTCAGGGTTCGTGTCAATTGAGAGTTGAATAAAGCAACCACTTAATGAACATAAGACTTTTATTCGTAAAATTTCCACTAGATATAAGAAATTTTAGCTGTAACAATTACAATTATACAGCTACAATTCGTCAATAAGAAACAGCTTCCAATCACAGATTTCAAATATCTCAGACAGAGAATAGCTTCTCTAAACTAGCAGTCACGACAAATCGTCTTCACTCACTGACTGTCTTCACAATACTGTCCGACTTCTATGTCGGGCTGCGGTATTTACATCTAACTTGGTAGCGAAATCTACCAGTTTCGCCAAGGTTCTGGAAGCTTCTAGGCTATCTCGCTAAATATTGGTCATAGAGCTTAGGTGATGGATGTTTCCAGAAGTATCTATGTCTCGCAAAGTCGTCAAGAATCTCACCAACTGTCGCCAAGTTTCCTCTCCAAAACATCGCCAAGTCACCAAATCATTAGAAAACCCGCTTTTAACGTCTAAATAATGCAATTTTTCCCAAAAATGTGAGTATTTCCGGTCTGTCTGAGATATTTTAAGACAAATACAATTAGTATTTATAAATTTGTAACATTATAGAGAAGAGCTATTAAAGCTATTTTTTTCTGAAATAATTAATTTAACGCTAAAAATTAATGTATTAATTATTTAGGTAATTTTTATTTTGTGTACCTTTTTTAATGTTATAACAAGAATAAAATATAATATTCTAGTTTAAGTAATATATAAAAATGTATGATTAACTTTTATTGCTTCCAGCAACATGGTACATTTATATATAATATTTTACAACTATGAGAGTGAATTTAATTGAAACATTTTTGAAATGATGATTAAATTTAATGGGTTATTGGAAAATCCTCATTTAAGAACCCCACTCCATCTGTTTCTATTCTCACTCAAACTCAATCGATAATTATTGCTTGAGAACACACACAATTTCTATATTTCAAATAATATAACAAAGATTTTATCATTTTTCATAGCTACAAATTTAATCATATATTATAACCATAGCTATATAAATATTTTTATGCAATACTAAATAAAAAATTGATTTTATTTCAAATGCTTTTAATCTAAACACATTGCTTATGAACATCAATTCAAAATAGAAAATGCAATCAAGGAAAATCCTAATGTTTGTTTGTTTAATAATGCATTTTAGATCTTTTACTTTAAATTTTATTCACAAACAAAACAATTATTCTCTATATAATAAACGTAAATATTCATAAATTTTAAAGTATTCATGCATCATGAATATTTGCATTTATATGTTATGAAACTAACCTATTACATAAATATACTAAAATATATTCGATTTTTTTGCTTATTTATCAGTACTTTTACAGTAAAATATGTGCATATTGCTTTAAATTAATTAATTTAAAATTGTAGTTGAGTATCATTTTAAAGTACATATATTCAGTTTCCTCTTCACATTTTAAGGTTTCAATCATAATTTCATCATTTTAAGCTATTATTCATTGATATTTTATTCTCTAATATTTCCTTTCTCAAAAGAATTGTAAAACTTTTCTAATTAAAGAAATAAGCTATTCCAAATTATGCTCTTTAAAGTGTTCGATTTCTTAAAGAAATCTGAGGAGAAAAAGAAATTTCTGAAATTAAAGCCCTTATATTTAGGTAGTCATTCATTTCAGTAATTCCACTCAATTTTTCAAGATGATTGAATGTATCATATTTAAGATTCTTTTAAGTCTTATTAGAAACCAAATAAAAATGTATCATTAGTTAATTCATTTTTAAAATATAAAAGTTGAATTTCAGTCTTTACCTTTATATAAATTGAAGATATCTATTTTATACTTATAATTAGACGTTTAATTAGAGGTATTGTTCGACATTTAATTCTTTATAAAAAATAATTTATTTCAAAGTACATCAAAGAGGAAATAACTTATGAAAACGAGAAAATTTTAATGTTGTGAAATCCAAATAGATTTTTCCATATTTAGCATTTGAGGAATAAAATGTGTAAATACAAATTATGATTTTTAAAGAAATTTTGAAGTCATTTTCTCGTAATTAATCTGTTAATTTCTCATTAGTATACAAATGTATGTTTAATCACTTAGTTAATATTTAGTTATTTAAACAATCTCTAATATATTTAAATTAAAATACCACCAAGCAATACAGTATGTAACGTGACTCTTTTTAATCTATAATTTCGAACAAACATGAATCAGACTATATTACTTGTTTAGAGAAGAATTAGTGAAATAATTATGAAATCCATAAGAAAAAATTAGAATTTATTACAACACTTTTTATGTAAAAAAGAATGACATCATTTTGTGGTTTTTATATTTGTCTTTGCAATATTAGTTTGAGTTTTAAGCTCCTTTGTTTTTTCCTGGAAAAGCGAAAGAAGTTTCGGCTGATCGTATAAAACTGTTACTTACTTTTAGGATAAGCGATCTTCTATTCCGCAAAATGCTTATGATTGTTTTATAATACTTGAATGTTAGTTCTATCAATAAATAACTGCAATATATAACACATCTATTTCATTTTTAGTGGATTAAAATAACTTTTTATAGATCAGAAAAATCCTAACTATACAATTTATGGTAACAAAGAATGATAGTAAGAAGTATAATTATTAAAAAACTAATATGTCTTCATCTAAAGTTTTATTTTATGTAATTTTATACAGTTACCAAAATAAAATTTTTAATAAATTTTGACAATTTTTTGCCAGATGTTGTAGAATTGATGTAAATTACTTATTGTTTAAAATAAAACTTTGATAACAACGGTATAAACAAAAGAGATTTTTTAATTAATTGATTTTCATTTAAAGTATTTACAAATGTTCTTCTAATTTCTTGCCATTATTGCAATGTTTTTAGAATTTGTTCATCGAAGATTTTTATCTGTGTATTTTACGAATTCTCAAATTTTTATTTTAAGAAAAATAATTCTATTAGTAATATTTATTTAGTTGCTTATTTGAGCAAATTATCTGAATATGAAATATTCTTTAAATGAAATAACTTTGGGTATTATATTGTCATGCAAGTTTGAGATGTTATGTTACATTTAGAAACCGAACATTTTTCTGTAATTTAATTTTTACTCTCACGTACATAGCAAAATATTAATCTAATAGGAACATTTATATAAGATTACTTTTATAACATACATAAAATCCTATATTAATTAGTTTACATGTAAAAAAGTTATTTATGGGAAGCATAAGGGCAGTAAATTGACGACGAAATTTTGATTTAGGCCATACTGAGGCAAAAGTAATATTTCTTTTACTAATCTTCTTTGATAAAAATCTTGAAATTTAAATAAATTTTATTTTTTCCATTTAAAGTACTGTTTAATATTTACAACATTTGCTAAATTAATTTTGTTACTGATTATTTTAAAAGTTAACTTTTAATAAATCATTAATAGTATTTATCTAAACAGAAAATATATCAATGGAAAGTAATAAAATGATTCATATTATTTACTTATTTTGGTCTAAAATAAAAGTTAGTTAAAGTAAAATAAACTTAATTTTCCCGAAGAAAAATTTATCTAAATAAATAAAAATACTGCAATACAAAGAAAGCAATTAGTTCAAATTATTTATTTACATTTGTTTAAAATTATAATTTATGTTAAGTAACATAAACTTATGTTTGGTAAATAAAAATTGAGTTTAAATTTTATTTGAAAATATAAAATCAGTAGTTAAAAACATTTTTTGCCAAGTTAATTATAATAATATAAAATTGACTCTTTTTGAATGGAATAAGTTTCCAATAAATAGGAAAGCTTGACTATATTTTCCTGACTATATTTTATTATGACTTATTCTGGAAAAATATTTATTTCAAATTGAAGAAAAAATTGACATTTTGTATTCAAACTATATTTTATACGTATTTATTAAAAGTAAAATAAACCTGCACTTTTTGCAAGTTTGAGCTTTAATTTTGAATTTATTTTATAATTTCTTTTAAAATTATTCATTTTACATAAAAAAAAGTTTATTTATAATAAGAGTGATCGTGCTTACATTAAATTCGCTTTTTTTTAAAAATAATTCTAAATACAGAATATTATTTTAGCTGTTAATAATGCAAAATAATTTATAACATTATCTACGTCAATTTTTAATCAAATTGGTTTTAAATTCAAAAATGTATCTCTCTTACCGAATACTTTTTAGTTGTAGTTTGTGTACTCTAGTTCCCACACAATTTAAAACAGTTTCAAAACTTTCAAATTTTCTCTAGCCTTGATGCACTTTAGATGGTCTGTAACTTATTGATGAATTTAATTGATATGACGCGCAATCATAAGGTTTTTTGAGATTATGCTTCTTTTTTATTGAAACGTGAAAAAGTGCCTTGACATAATTGAAAACATAGTTGCTGATTTAATAATAAAAACAGAATAATACGAAATAGATTGGAGTTAAATAAATCCACATATTTAACTGAAGAATGATATGCAATAAGATAATTCAGTCACATTAAATTATTTAGCTTTAAAACAATGTCCGTTAATTGCATTAACAGAGTTTTGCTTTTTTATTCCCGAATGACATTTATAAAGGAGAAATTATATTAAAGAAACACCTCTGTGATCAATACTGTAAAGAAGAGGGTAAAAATATATTCAATTTACTCACTTAACTGCGTAATTTACTTGTTGCAGGTTATTTAAAACTTAACTATTCATTTTATACAAACTTCTTCAATTTTCTTTTATAAACACGATTATATTTAACCCATAAATGTACCTTAATCATAAGTAACATGATAATTCAGTCACATGATTGTATATATATATATATATATATATATATATATATATATATATATATATATATATATATATATATATATATATATATATATATATATATATATATATATATATATATATATATATATATATATATATATATATATATATATATATATATATATATATATATTTATATATATATATATATATATATATATATATATATATATATATATATATATATATATATATATATATATATATATATATATATATATATATATATATATATATATACACATATATATATATACATATATATACATATATATACCACAGGTTTAACTTTAAATAACAAATTAAAATTATAATGTGAAGGGTATTTTTGTAAAACAAATATTTGCTGTTAGTAACAAACTTAAAAACAATTTTATATGCTTACTTTATATGAAAAATTTGCTCATTAATGATTTTATTTAATTATATATCTGTGATTTTCCTAACTAAACACGTTCTTAAAATTAAAAAAAGAAGTGTCTTAAACTTGTTTTTATCTAATTGTCATGAAAAATAAATTAATATGATTATTTGAATTATTACAAAAAAGGTTGATATGAAATTATTACAATACAATATTGACAATAAAGAAACACTTCGTGTTGTCAATTTACAGTCGAATGATATTATATATGCCAATTAGAATAAAAATATTTCGAACTAATGTGGTTCATGAAAGTTATAAATCCTTATTATTACCTTAATTAGTAGGAAATTCCATCTAATATTAAAATAGCTTATTGAATATTTCAGTTAAATTAAAGTTTTTTATAATCTGATATTTTTTAATAATATTTTAGTTAATAATATAAATTTTTAGTGTTTCTAAGCAAATTTAGTTATTCACTCACACTCCGAATTATTTGCAAAATAATTTGAATAATGAGCTTCATTTTCCTTGAAATACTAATAATCACAAATAAATCTCGTAAATTTTTTGCTAAAGTTGTATAAAATATTTTTTTGTTAAAAATCTTTTTGAATAGCCTTTATATAAAAGACATTTCAAATAAGTGCATTTAGGGAAAAAACTCTTGCCAGACACAAATCTATAAAAAAATTTTCTCAGTATCTTAAATCCTTTTTATACACTTTTTTTTTGATTTCATACAAAATATTCTCCGGAAATATAAAGTCATTGATGTGAACTGTCTGCAGAGTCATTTTATAAATATTAAATGTCCCATCACGAGTCCAAACAAATGTATTCTGGCGAAATAAGAAATATGTAAAAGTGTTTCAAATGCAAACCAAACAAAACATTTATTTCCATACTTACACAATGTATAAATTCAAACGCAACATTTCATTTTATGGAATTTTATACTTGAAGTATACTTTATGCCTTATGATAAGGAAAATTCAAAATTATTTACATAATTATTGTGAAAATATAGAAATATAAATTTAAATTTATGCATTTAATATTTTTGACATTAATTGACATTACTGTTTTAAACAAGCATTTATTAAACAATAAATAATCTTTTGGAATTTCTGTTTACTTTATTTCATGCGTTGACCTAGTAATCATCATTTGTTTACTAATGAGCAAGTATCTACGTCACCCTGTTCAGCCAAGAGCTCTGTTCTTTTTTGAGGAGAGATATTGTGCATGAATAGTATGCGGAAAATCAGCGTGGAACTGTTCTAATTGTAAGTAAAACGATAATAGACTCGGGTATAAAATCATGTGACGGGCCATAAAGTCTTTTCCTTGTGTCCGAAATGCACTGTAACTAAAGCTGCTCCTACCCACATTCTGTTCTGCATTGGCTTAAACAAAAGCAAGCTGTTCTCGTTGTCTGAGTCTGTGCTCCATTGGTTTATGGCGTTCAGGCTCATGGACCTATTTTGATGATATTGTCAACCAGGAGTCATAAGCTACAATGACAACAACAACACAAGTATATATGATCTATTTTACAGCTGAAGATAGAAAAATTGGGTTAATGCAGTACAGTCTATTTCTAGAAGATCTCACCTCTTCCTACATATTTTTCTACCTATTCACGTTGGGCACGGAGTTCTATTTCAACAGAAAAGTGTAAGCTTCCTTACTGCATGTTATGTTAATTTTTACTGCATGTTATGTTACTAGCTTTACACATTTCCTTTTTATCCTAGTTTTATAGATTTATATTTTGTAGGGATAACTTGTAATTTTGTTAATCGTAAACTTAGATGCATCTACATACCTTAATTAATAAAAGTTATAACACCATTTATATTACTTAACTGCAATTTTCACGTATTTATGTACGGTAATTTACTGTAAGTTTAGATAAAATTTTTACAAAAACATTGACATTATTTATATAATATATTTTTGATCTTGACATAAATGTCTTTAAGTTTCTATTTTAAGGTATCGCTATAGATTATAATCTTATTTTGAGAAAAAAACCTACTTGTGTATCAGGTTAGGAAAATAGTTGAGGTCTATGATTATACACTGTTGAAAATTTTAACAAAAATATATGCACATTAATAGAAAGATAATGAAACAAAATTGTATGCCTTTTAAATCTATTTAAAAGACATAGATACACTTTGGACGCTTTATAAACTAGCATTTTCAGAAAATTTGTATATTTTTGAGTATAGACTAATCCAAAATAATATTTTCTAAAATTTAAGAAATAAACTAACCTCATTTAAGGATACACAAGGAATCATTTACATGCGTCATAAGCCACTTTTAATACAGATTTCTTTTCAGCTTTTACGTCTACTTTTAGTACACTCATTCCAAATTTATAGAACTCATTTTCATTGAGAAATAAACTTTGTGATTAAAGTTAATAATCAAATAGCTTTGGCATTTTTATAGACACTTAACATTAAAATTTCTTTGCTTTAATGTAGTAAGAGTATTTTTAAATTAGTTTTATCGCATTCATTTGGTGCTGACTGAGTTTTCTTTAAATTACTGTCAATTATTTTCGAAATTAAAATATATCATATTTTCAAAAAAGTGTAAATTGGAATCATATTTTAAAAGCAGCGTTTTTCGTTCAAATCACTAAAATTACGATTAAAAAAAACCAACCACTTTTTTTTTTTTTCATTGAAAATACCACCTTTTCATGGAAAATATTTTGATTTCTTTTTCAATGTAAACGGTTATTTCTATGATTTTAAAACTAATATGTATGTATATATACATATATAGATATATTACGTTTTTATTACAGTTCTTGCTATTATTGTTTTAAATATTTGGATATACTTCTAAATTATTCTTAAGTTAAAATACCCATTCTCTTGATTAATATTTTTGTAGTTGATATTGTTTTGATTCATTTTGTATAATATGTTCATTATTTTGATTCATTTTGTAAAATTTGTTTTATTTCTTAAATACATTTTAAGCTTTTAAAATATTGAGAAACTTCTTTTATGATCTTAAATCAAATTGCAAGGACCTAATATTATGTCACAATAAGAAATGATTTTGTATTGCCTTTAGAGAATAGTATATCAAAAAAAAGCATAAAATTAATAAATAATAATTATATAGACCATAAATATAAATTTGTTATATATAAAAAAAGAAAATAATTGACAATTAAAAAAATGTTTTTCTCCCTTCACTTTTCAATGATTCTTGTGCAACTTTGTGATTTAGTAGCCTCAACTTCTAGCAGATTAGTTTGTATTCATTTTCTTATGATACCATGGAAGCATATCATCAAATGTTTTGACACAGAAATATTTTGCAAATTGTGTTTATTAAACAAGAACATAGTTTAAAAATTTATTATTTTTCTAGAAAAGTTTTCAATGCTTCTAGTGTAAAATATAATGCGAAAAAAAAGCTTGTGTCAATATTTGTAATATAAATTAAAGTGAGGTTTATTTAATTATTCTAATTAATGTAATAAAATGTTTCATAAATGGAAAAAAAATATTTATCTAAGAAAAAAATAATTAAGACTTGAAGCCGTAAGTTGTGTCATAAAATTTTCAGAAAACTTATTGAGTTCTGAGATATGTACTTATGATCTTGATGAAATTTAATTTCACTAGAATTAACTTTTTATAAATTTAGTATTTCGACAAATAGTTTCTTGCAAACTACTTTAAAGTTGCAGAAATAGATAAAAATTAGTTGTTCATTTACTTCTCTACCATTTTAGGTTAATAACAAGTAATCTAATTGGGTTCATAGCAAGTAATTCCTCATGTGAGTTTTTCTTACTTTTATTTAAAATAAAGCAATTTCTAATTAAATTTAGCTATAATTTTTTTATTGCAGAATTAAAATTATTATAATAACATCAAAAATGTTTGTATTAAAACAAAGATTTATATTATTTTTATTTTGTAATCTATCTAAAACTTTTTATACTTAAATGACATTGACCGCATATAAAAAATAAATTTCTTGCAATATATTGTATCAAGCACTCATGAAATTTTCTTTTTAAAATCCTAAAATAAGAGCATTTTAAAGAAGGAATTAAATTTCCGCTATGAATTCAAGTTTATTTAAATTATATTATTGTTAAAAATGATGAATCATTTTTACAATTAAGCTTGACTTTAAAATCTGTTTCACTGTCGCAATTATTTTCAATACTCACGTGACATATGTATACATTTTGACTCTAAAATCATTTGTTACAACGAAAAGGAGTTCGGATTACAGGAAGGAAAAAGTGTAGTTAAATATCCTATGCAAAAACTTATTAAAAATCTACTGCAAAGGAAATTTTTTATAAAAACAATAAATATATTGGAAACTTATATTTTTATTCAATAAAAAGTGCCTAAAATATATGCATAAATGTATAATATATTACAAACAGTTTGGTGAAAATTTCTTTAGAATTAATGTGCAAGGGTCAGAAGTTTGCAGAATTATATAATACGCTCACGTATAGGTGCAAACATAAATAGTTGGATACAAGTTTAAAGTTTTACAACACTTCAAAACTTAGAGGACAGTTTTCAGGAGAGACAAAACAAATACGTGATGCGCATGCTGAAGACCATATTAAAAATAAGATTTTCCTACTTTTTGCCTCTTGAGCATTTTCATTGGATTATCTCCTAATGCATTAATTAGAACTTTTTACGTAAAGTAAAAGCTTTTTAAAAGTTTTCTCTCTTATTTTTTCAGATTCAGTTAGGTATTAGAGTTTGTAAAATTCCAGTAATTCATTTAAAAGCTATTTATAAGGAATCAATTAAATTTAAATCTAATTTCTTTAATATTCTTATTTAAAACTAATTTTAAATAAGTCACATTTTGTTTCTGCGATACTATATTTCTTCAACTACTTTACCTTTTAATACTTTTTTAAAATTTTTTATAATTACTGATGCATATAATGAAAAACAGAATTGTTTGAAAATATTTATATGTTAAGAATTTGAATGAAAATTATTTAACTTAACTGAACTTAAAAAAGATTTTACAATTTTAAAAAAAAAAAAAAAAAAAAAAAGATCAGATCCATTTCACTTTTGCTATTGTTGTTCTGGTGTGCCAACTAGGCAAGCAAATTGGAGTGCTCTGCTCCACTTTTCCACCTGAATCGTATTTGCTGTGAAGTCCGACGTCTTCAGTACATGCACATGGCTAGGGACCTTATAGTTTAGGCAACCATTCACACCTCATTCACACACAAGGAAAGGACAAATACAGGATAGAGAGAGAGAGAAAGTACATATGTGCCTGAACCGGGATTCGAAACTAGGACCGGATTGGGGATAGGGATATCCGTAGTCAGGCACGCTGACCACTAGACAAGTTGGCCGGCATTTTTGCTTTTAATTTCGTTTTATCATATACAGTTGTCTGAATGGTTGATGATATTGTGTAGTTATACATTAACTCAAAAATCAAATTTTAATGAAAATATTATTTATTTGTTAATTAAAATTTGTACACTAGAAATTGTGAATGATATTTTTAAATGAATATTTTCATTATATCATGAAGCATAAATGTCAACAATGGAAATTTAAACAAATGGAATTTTTTTAAAGATATTGAGAATGCTGTTTAAATTAATCTAAGTTGTTAAAGTACATACAGCAAATTGTTTTAACTTATTTATACAATTTAATAGCCTAAATCATACAACAAAATATGATATTGTGAAACTTAAAATGTTGATGTATTGATAAAAAAAATGAATGAATGTTCATTTCATGTTCATAATTTCAGCTCCTGCCTTTTTACTTTTTAAATTTCTAAGACTTTTCTTGAATGTCATGTGAGAAATTGTCAAATAATCAAGGAAATATCTAAAAGATTGAATTCTTTAAAAAGTTCTTAAGACAATATTTAGTTTGACTTTCCATCATTTCTTGTTGAAAAGTTTAGCATTTTGAAAAGGAAATAGATGAATTCAGAAAGGAGCTTTACGTATCACAATTGTGTGTTATTTTTTTTTCTTTTCCAGATTGTCTATTGATTTCTTCTATACCTTCTAATTAAGAAATAGTAAACTTATACAAGAATCTGTCAATACTAAAAACACTACTAAATCATAAAATAAATGTAAAATTACGATTAATCTTATGTATGTTTTATGTAGAAAGTGCTAAAATTATTTTCGATTTATAAATTTATAACAATATGATGTTGCATTATATAAGATTTGAGACTGGTATTTACAAGAAGGTATTAGTTTTAACATTCCCAAATCCAGTGAGATTTTTCAATCTTTTGAGTATTTCTTTTAATACATGCAAAATTAAAAAAATGAATCGCTTATATACTATTCTAAAATTTCTAATTAAAGCAATGTACAAAATCTATGCCAACGCAGCAAAAATTAACTCAATATTTAGTCTTTATTGCTCTAGTTACAAAACTGTGTAAAAAATTCCTTTATGCCAGGAAAATTAAATTAAATTTAAAAAGTTTGGGAATCACGCATATTTAGGGGTTCATGAATATAACTGCACCATAATTTTAAGTACGCAAAATTTAAAATCCCGTCGCCAGAACTTCCATTATATCTAACAACAATAAATAAAATACTGTAGGAAATCAGGTAATGAAGAGTTTGTTTAGTGCCATCATATTAATACTTCACGAAGTAACTTAAATCTTCACAAATTTTTAAAGCTGACTCTATGAATCATAGTGTGAAATAAGCAGTCTTATAATCGCTTTCTAAATATGGAAGTTTACAGTCATCATTATTGATTCAGAAAGAGACAAAGTTAAAGAACGTCCAGATCAGAAAATTTATATAATTACTGAGTATAAAATGTCAAGACGTTATGAGCTGCATAAGGTATTTATAATCTCGCAGATAAAAGTTTTCACAAATTCAGAAAAAGAAAAGTTGTTTACCAGTGACTTTAATAAACTAAAAAATGGAGAATATGAAATCAGATATTGTATAATATTTACGTGTATATTTATAGTATATATACTAAAGGGTATATTATTCTGTTACACTGTGTACCAAATATAACAATTATACAGATAAGTTTTTCTATTATATTATATACAAAAAGTTTCATTGAAATATTGCATATTGCCACACAGTGTATAATATATTAATGCATTTTAATTTTTATAACAAGTAACCCCATATTTTTCTGCAAAAACATCAAATAAATCTTTTTGAAGGTTGCCTGTAACTTTATGGATTAATAATATCTTTCAAAACAGTTTTTAAAATATTGTTTCATATTTGCTAGCATTGTAATTTATTTAGTTTTATGTAAACAGTACAATAAAACTTCTGCGCTTTCAATCAAAATCTTTTTGTAATTCCTAAACATTAAATTGTACACTTGATAATTATATATGCAGTGAAAACAATAGAATAAATAATCCATTAGTATAAAGGCTCAGTATATTTTTCTACTTTCGTAAAATAAATATTACATTCATCACTGTCAATGGGTTATGAAAATTATGCTTATGCTTTCAAACACGTTATAGAATTAACTACAAAATTAATCATATATATATGATTAATTTTGTAGTTAATTGTTTACTTAATTGAGAAAAAATAAAATCCAATTATTTATTTAATTGAGATCATTATTTACGGATATATATATATATATATATATATATATATATATATATATATATATATATATATATATATATATATATATATATATATATATATCAGTAAATAATGATCTCAATTAAATAAATAATTAGATTCATATTATTGAAGTTAATATATTATATCATTAGATACATAATTAATAGAAAATATATTAATTCATTACCATAAATTATAAATTAATTATCTAAAGAAAACTGATATTGATAATAATCAATTATATGGCCTCACAAGAAAATTTATTCAAAGATAAAATTTAGCAGTGTTTTTAATTTTTAGAGATTTTCATCATTTTTAAGGATTACATCAAAGTCTGAGCCATTAACCTAATTTTAATTAGACACCTTATTTTCAATCATACTTTTTCATTGAGCCCTCCCCCACATACAATAAAATATATACAATAGCAATATATTTTGAATATTTTGGCTCTAAACCTACATTATGAGCTTAGTTTTCAACCTTACCAATTACCAAAAATGCGGAAATTTATTGACAACACAAATCTTCAGATTAACAAAACAAGAATCCGGGATCTCTTTATTGCTCTTGCGTCCACTATCTAGAGCATTCTAACGGTTTTCGCAGAAGTTCCAATTTGATTCGAACATTCTAGAATGTTGATAAGATGCCGGCTCCAATCTATGCAAATTCGTGCAAATGTTTTATCATAGGGTGAAGGGGCATGTTCAGTAATACGAGTTGATCATTCTATCGTAATGGAATCTAATGAGAATATCCATGTTATACATGTTTTCATGTTAATTGCAAATCTCCGTATTAAATATTCACCTCAAAATATTCATTTAAATTCAGGATAATTGTTAAACAGGCATTAGTGAGTATTAGACGATAGTCAACCATCATTAAGCATACGGATGAGTATGGTTCCGAAAATAAGATCAAGAAAATATTCTCAATAATACTTAAATTTTGGATTTACCAGTACTGAAGTAAATGAAGAATAAGTGCGAATTTCATCAATGTTTGACAGCATGAAACCTAATAAACTTAAGCAAAATTTGAAAACGCTTTATATTAGAAAGCTAACAAACCATGAAAATTTTCAGAATTAAAATAAAAAATTATATTAAAAACAAAAACCATTTTTTTTAAATATACGGCTGGCCTTCCTAAATGAAACACCCTGAAGGAAGCATGCAAATAACATGAAGTTTACAACATACATTAGTGGATGTGAGATATGCAAATGATTAGAATTTCAGTGCAAATGCTCTTCACGCGTGACTGTGATGCCACTTCAAAGCACTATTTAAAGTTTGAAGATTTCGACAATTTCAATTGTTTTTCTTGTGTGTTTTTTTAAAACCATCAATTATGCCTCGTAGAAAACAGCGATCGTTTTCAATCAAGTATCCAAGCTCGATATATGAAGGATACTGGTCTACTGAGATTGTTGATTATCTTTCAGGAAAATCGGTAGTTGTGTTGGACAATACAAAACAATTCTAATTCAGACATGTGACAGTTGGATGCAGGAGGGTTCGACTAATTGAAGTGCTCGATTGCATCCACCTCTTTCCACCACTTCACGTGATGACAGTCAAATTGTGCACATGACAGTGACGGACCACTCAGTCACATCACGAATCATAGCACAGCACAATCAATCTGGAAAGATTCATCTAGTGACTACGCGTACCATTTGCTACTATTTACAGCAGAGTGGTCTGTCTGCAGTACGTCCATTGCTTCATCTATCCTGGTAACTGAACCACAGACATCCCAAGCGCCAATGGCACGATGAAAGAAGGTTTTGAATTTCAGATTAAATTGACTTCACTGACTAGTCCCGCTTTTGTCTGCAACACTAAGATGGTCGCACTCGATTCTAGAGACACCAGAGGGTGAAGAAGCTGAACAGCTGCGTTATGCACCGCACCACTGGCCTGCACCGAGTATTATGGTATGAGGCGGTATTGGATATCACACTCACACTCCTCTAAAGCATATGGCCGGTACTTTAAACAGCCAATGCTACATATCCAATGTATTGAAGCCAGTTGTCCTTCATTACCTTCAGTAAAACCAATTTCAAAAGGATAATGCGTGACCACATGTGGCACGCATCATACAACAATCGCTAGATTGAATTGCTTAGCTGACCGGCTAGCTCTCCGGATCTTTCCCAACTAGAAAACATGTGGTTCATGATTGCGCAAAGATTGACCCTGGTAAAATCCCCAGCTGCCGCACGAAATCACCTTTTGCAAACGTGTTGAAGCTGCTTGGTGTGCTGTACGCCAAGAATACATCCAAAGTCTTTTTGAATCAATGCAGAGCCATGCGGCAGCGATGATCACCAATAATGGCTGCTACTGTGATTTTGGCAGGAACTACATTTCACAGATGTCGGTAAATTTAATTAATTAATACTTGGTCAGCAACATGTTACGTACAAAAGAAGTTTTGTTGTGATATCTATTGTCTTTCTTGGTGTTGCAATTTATGTTGCAAGTAATTTATTTGCATGTGAAGAATAAACTTTATTATTGACTTTTAAAAAATTTCATATAAAATTGGCAGATTGATAAAAACATACACCATTGTTGAAGAACATATTTTGTCAGCAGCAATTGAGATTGTAGTATTTTTGGTGATAATTTTGCAAAAGTATTGCTTTCAATACCTGTTTCAAATGTTACTGCTTACAGTAGAATTGGTGAAATTTCTAAAAATATGCAGTATCATTTTCCCCCCATTGATTTGAGACAAATTATTTTCAATAGAACTTGGTGAGGATACAGATAGTAATAGAAATGCTAATTTCATTGTCTATATTCCGTTTTGTAATGATATTTCAGTATTAGAAGCGCATTTTAGCAAACCAATAGATCACAACCCATTAACTAATTTTATTAACGAGGCAAGCTCAGAATAGAATAAAATTGCTTAGAGGAGTTCTCTTCAAGGGATTACCTTCGATATCCAGAAATATCCTAAGTTCACTAACACTACAGTGTATCTGGACACATTGCATGATCCACAGAGGAGCTCTAGCTTCCAAAGAAATGAATCCTGTCTGAATAATATGCTAATTATTATTGAAACCGTAATATATATATATATATATATATATATATATATATAGATATATATATATATATATATATATGTAATGATATTTCAGTATTAGAAGCGCATTTTAGCAAACCAATAGATCACAACCCATTAACTAATTTTATTAACGAGGCAAGCTCAGAATAGAATAAAATTGCTTAGAGGAGTTCTCTTCAAGGGATTACCTTCGATATCCAGAAATATCCTAAGTTCACTAACACTACAGTGTATCTGGACACATTGCATGATCCACAGAGGAGCTCTAGCTTCCAAAGAAATGAATCCTGTCTGAATAATATGCTAATTATTATTGAAACCGTAATATATATATATATATATATATATATATGTAATGATATTTCAGTATTAGAAGCGCATTTTAGCAAACCAATAGATCACAACCCATTAACTAATTTTATTAACGAGGCAAGCTCAGAATAGAATAAAATTGCTTAGAGGAGTTCTCTTCAAGGGATTACCTTCGATATCCAGAAATATCCTAAGTTCACTAACACTACAGTGTATCTGGACACATTGCATGATCCACAGAGGAGCTCTAGCTTCCAAAGAAATGAATCCTGTCTGAATAATATGCTAATTATTATTGAAACCGTAATATATATATATATATATTGACTATAAACTGCTTTATAACTGCTATTGTAATCATTCTATGTCATTTAGCTATACTGGTAATGAATTTTAATGAACATTTCCTTGATGACGACAAACTGATAGGAAATTACGAGTGGGTTAGGTATTCATTTCTTATTATTCTCGAAGGACTATCAATTCTCAATTAAGAAACCTTAATAAACTTCCCGACATGTGTCGAAACTAAAATACAATTTAGTAATAAATCACTCTTTGAAAAGAGCTGAAAAAAAAAAGAAGTTTTCAACACTAAAAAAAGACTATTTCGCATATTCTGTTACCATTTCTAACAACCACCGTTTGTGAAACTGGATTTTCTGTGATAAAATATAAATTTCACTTAAATATAAAGAAAGAACAGTGAGGGGCTGTTTCCAATATTAAACTTTCCTTCAAATAGCCGTGATTTTCTATACAGGACAAAGAAAGATATAAATATTTATTAAATTGGTTACTAATTTAGTGTGTTTCGATTAAGTAAGTTTTCATTTAGTAAGTTATCTTAATTTTGTAAATTAATTATTACATATTATGTCGAAATGTATATATGTGTGTGTGACAAAAAACTTGCTTTCCTTTCGATCTGCTATTATAATTTTTTAAATAATATTTTCTGATAAGCACTCGCCTCACAATTTGAGAATCGTTGGGTTACAGGATTATATATTGAGTAATTTTATTTACAGTAAGTGATATATTTTGTGGTGTCATAATACTTTATCATTTTTATAATAGAGCACAAACGTACTTTTAGTTTTTAACTTTATTTATGTTTTCTTGCTCTATTAAGCAATAAAACTTTTTAAATGATCCAAATTTTTCATTTCCAAATTAATTTAGGAAATAAGAAGGATATTTATTTCTCACTAACATTAAAATAGTCGTAAATAGTCCACTACCTCGTTTTATCTATCTTTCTTCTTTTTTTTTAATAATCATCCTTCTAAAAATTAAAGCATACTTCAACATAGTTTTTATAATTATTGATTACATCAATGATATTGTTTTAAAAAATTTTAATAAAAATTTATTGTGCACTTAAATGATTATACTAACATTTAAAAATAATACAAACTAAAAAAATACTTTATCTATTTTTATGTTTTTTAACATTTTATTCATAGTTACACATTTTGGATTTAAGCCAGGTTTTTATGCTGTTCTGAATAAAAACATTACACTGCTTTTGCTGACATTATATTTTTCCATTTAAATTTCCTGTCTTAAGAATAAATGACTTGCTGAAAATACAGAGGATCAAATATATGAGAGTCAAGGAAACACATATTTCACTGCTTAAAAATAAGGTTATAGTTAGGACTCAACACGACAAAATTTAGAAATGTTTATGTAAATATATTTGACTTATCAATATGTTAATAGGAATTCAATCGTTGATTTTCTAAATAATAATATTTTAGCAATAAGTATTTTCATTTATTTTTATTAAAATTATGTACACATACGAATAATTTTTTGAAAGCGAAAAGGTGTTTTGTTGGTCTGTTGTAAGCGGTAGTTATTAATTCATTTTAAGTATTCCTAGAAAAATTTCTATCTCATTTTGTAATTGGAAAAAAAAATAATATGCAAGGTTGTACTAAATATTATTAGAATGCAATTTTAAGTTATCTTGTTTGTAAATATGTTTATGTTTGTAGATAATTTAAAACACATTATAAAGTGAAAAAATATATGAAATATTTATTTTTTTAATATTTATAAATTATTTAAACAAAATTAAAGAATCCTATTATAATTAATCACATTATAATAATGAACAGCTCTATTGAACAAATAAAAATGTGATCAAATTTCAATCTGAAAGACAATGATAGAATTTTTTTATGGAAGCAAAATATATAAATATATATAAATTAAAAAAATATAAAGTAAAAAAAAATTAAGTAAACTTAAAAAATTTTAATTATTATTCAAAAACATTTTAATTATTACTTAAAAATAAATGAAAACTGATATTTTGATTATAAAAAAATTACATTTATTTATAAGCAGATTTTTTTTCAAATTCACAAGGAGAATTGTTAATGGTAAAAAATACATTAATTTATTGTTTTCGATTGATTCACTGAACTCTTTTTCCCTAAAAGTTTTTCTTTTGAATAAAATAAACATTTATAGACAATTCTTTTAAGTGAAAGAATCTCAGTAAATCCAAGTGACCAAAATTTCTGAAAGGACTTAAAGCGACTTAAAGCATTGAATCATCTGTGAAGTTTTCCATATCTTTATGAGAAGCTTCTGAAATAAAGAAGTCATGGTTGAAAAGAATTTTTCTATTTCAGATTAAGTTTACAAATATTATTGAAAAAACATCACACATTGAAAAGAAATGAAAGGGAAAACTTTTGATCAATTCCTTGATTTTCTTTAAAAGAGCTACAAAGTTATACAGTTTAACATGAATATAAGTTCATAAATATTAGTAAATATACATAATATATTCAAGCAACTGAAAAATCCTATACTTATAGAAAGAAATTTGTTATGGTTATATTCTTTTGTGATATTCAATAATAATAGGATCGTTATCGAGTTCTACTATTTAAATCATAGCATCTTAATGATAAGATATTTACATTTTTTATTTCCAATGACAGGGCAAATGCAAGAAATAACACAAATAAAACACAATGAAAAATCACAAAATAGACTTGACATTAAGACAGGACAGGTGAATATAGTACATAAAAGTAAACGAGATGACTGGAGTTATTGCCCCAAAAGTTCTCTGGCTTGCCAATAAAGGGATGATTCAGTGCAACATGCAGTGCAGCAACAGGTGGAGGTGAGTTTTATTCATGGGCTCTGCCAAGTTACAGAGCGGACAGTTTGGTTGCAGAGTTTCTATGAGATGCAAAGAAGACCTTCTTCCTAGTGGTGCAGCCGGGAAACGTATTTCATTCGGTGAAGTGGTCTACAGCTTCAGGCATGTTTTCTCGTCACCACCACTTTTATAAATTACATGCTATTACTTATAAAATTAGTAGGAAAATGAATTTCCAAGTGTTGCGGTATAATGCTGATTGCTATTTTAAGGAATGTATTTAACGACATATCATATTTAAATATTAAAAAGAAGTAAAGTATATTTTATTGAAACATTATGATAAAATATTTATTTAATCAATAGATTATAGAAGATGAAGCTCCGTGGTATAGTTGTGGCTCTTCACTTAAAAGGCACAGGTCTATTTGTATCATATATCGGTCTTCGGGCTAGGCAAATTCCACTCAGCCCTTTATTAGATCTGAGTACCAACTATAACTGATCTCATAATAAAACTGAATACCAACCTTTTTAAAACAAATGACTGAGTGCTCTCACGTTAAGCTGACAATCTGACCTGAAAATATGCTTCCTATTCCATGATCCTCAGTCATGAAAACAGGTATGAACACTTTAGGCCTTCGCCCGCATATGGACTGTTATGCCACTGATTTAGTTTTTAGTTTAATTGTGAGGTGAAATATTCTTGCTAATAAAAAATAATTGACAAAAAATGCATGTATTACAAAATTGAACTTTCTAATATTCTTAATTCTGTATAAACTAGAAATTACGGATATTTTTCTAATACAACATGTAACCTTGTCTGGTGTGCATGAGAATGGACAAACAAGCAGAAGTAGATAACTTTTATTAACGAGGACAATTACTCCAAACAAGAATAAGAGGGTTCGATACTTTCTCTTTCCAAATGGGGATCCATTACACATAGAAATTCCGACTATTTTTCCCAGTTTTAAATACAAGCCTTATTTGAAATTTGAGCCCGAGACCAGTCGAAGACAACAGAGGATTATAACCAACATATAGAATGTATAAATTTATAATCCTTCAAATAGACACATGAAGTATCATACTGCTTAAAAATGGGATGCACGCAGTTAGTCGGTAGTAACTGAGCATATAATAATTTCAGTTTTTATAAGAAATATTAAAATCACAATATACATGCCGAGTAAATGGAAATATTCATAGTTACATCGATTATGAACAAATATTTATCTTCATAACCAATGTATCTATACTCCATGTATGACGAATGTAAAAAAAAATATACGCGGATAGATTGTTTGGTATCTTAATTAATTTAAATCTTTAAAAGTTATAAGTTTGTCAGTTTCCAAAAACTGGCAAAAATTTTAGCTCGTATATTTCATCGTGTATTCTTTTAAATGTGTACACAAAATCAAAATAAAATACTTAATTAAAATTTTTTGAAGATTTACAGAATATAATCATAGAATTAGAAATTATTTCAAATAATGAATACAATATTAATTAAGAGAATGTTATAATAATGGTAGTAATTCCTTCATTTATATTATAATATTTCATATTAAAAATACTTAAAATTTTTATTTTCACTTATTCAATATTTAAATATGATGAAATTTGCTTACAATAAAAAATATATGAAAGAAGCTTTCACTTTTTGTATACATTATTATTTTTTCATAATTACAACCACTCTATTTCATTTTAATTTCACACTATACATTCGCATTATATCTTAATCGCATAAAGATAATAATTAACGCTCTCTATTTTAATCATAATTATAGTTATAATTGTTAATTTTTTTTCAATTAGTGTCACATTTTTCTGTCTAATATCAAAGGTAACCCAATGCACTTGTAAAAACCACCAGTAAAAAAGTCTTATGTTTAATTACAATATAGTTATTTATATACAATTTTTGTTTTATAATTGTAATTATAAAACAAAAATTATAGTTAATAAACTTTTTGTTTTATAATTATAATTTTTTTATAGTTTTATATTTTATCAAAGAAAAGTATATTGTAATTTGTCAAGAAATGCAAATTTTTTTTTCCATTGGAGATCAAATAATAAAATTTTTGCTATTTTTGCTTAAATATAATGATGTACTTTAATAAGGCTGGAATGTGCAAAAGAATTACGTTTGAAATTCTGAGGTCAGATCACTTTCTGACTATAATTAATTGAATATGAGAAACTTTTTGATTAAGTCTTCGTATCATGAAATAAAAAGAGAAAATTCTTTGATATTCTGAACATTGTTAGTAAAATTCATGTATTTTCTGAATTGAGAACATAATTGCATATCTTAGAAGATTAAAGAAACAATCTAGTTCATATTCTTGTATTTAAAAATATAATTAACCTCACAGCTGCTAGCAGAAAAAGAAAATTTCCATGAAATTATTTCAAAACTTATTTCTACCATTAAGTAATATCACATTTTACTACATTAAATATGTGATCTTTCATCACATAATAATGAATTATTTTTACTCAAATAAAAAATTCAATATTTAAATATTAAAAAACATGGGAAACAATTTCTAAGTAAGTCTTAAATTTTGTTAAAATCGATGCTTGCATCTATTATTTCGTTAATATTTAAAAGACAAGTTCTTAAATTTATCATCTTAATGCTGTCATTTTTATGCTACGAAATGCGATTGTATTTTCAGTTCACGTTCTTTGAAAATGAGAAAATAACATAACCTACATTAAATTAGATATTTCTGAAATGTGAATAGTGAGAATATTTAAGATTTATGCCTATGATATCACAAGGTATAATAATAATAATATCATAATTGTATTATTTCTTGCATTGGATGTATGTTGTTATAATCATTTTTAAATTACATAATTTTATGTAATTATTATTTTACATACGGAATTTATAAATGAAAGTGTTTCCAATCTAAATGCAATAAAAATTATTTCAACATTAAATTATATAATAAATCATTTTAAATTTGACTGTACTGTTTCTACATACTTACAATCTGCTGATATAAGAAATAATACATTAAATCGATTTGCTCGTTAGGTCGATTTAAAAAGACGTTAGTCTTATAAGCAATATTTCATTTTATTCTTGTTTATTTAATTCTTAGCTGTCATTATTTCAATTTAAAACTTTAATTTTCTTTTTATTCAGATTTCTTTTATAAAAAAACTTTACCTAATATTTGAAAAAAAAATAGACCAATTGATACTAAAAAAACAAAGAAAAAAGTATTTTTTTAAAAATATCAATAACATGTCATTTATTATGATTTATTTCTTTTTATCATAATTTTGTTGAGAGATACAAGGGTCGTGATGATCTTGTGGTTAGGTCATCTGCTTCAATCCGGAAGGGGCAGATTTCATTCCCAATGCTGCCAAAGACTCACTGAGAACATGTGATACACGTGCTCATTAAAATTGTTTGAATAATTCAAAAATTCTGTCATTTAACAGCTATCATGGGTGTAATGGTCTGGAACAAATTTCCTACCCCTCCATATTAATGTTGAGGGAGTGGATTTTCTGGTGGTGCCATCTATTGGAGGAGCTTAGAGGAAAATTGTAGTTTCCCCTTCGTTGAGTTCAGTTTAAAAGGAAAGATGATTTATTTATCAAATTTAACTATTGACTTAAATTCCTATAGCCAATAGCATGGTGATCTCAGCTTGTTCAAGTATCATAAGTAACAACAGACAGAATGATACAAAATTAAGCTAATATTCTCCATATAAAAAAACAATTAAATTTCGTGTGCAATTTTAAAATAGGGCAATTCTACAATTTTACAAAAACACTTTTCATTGATAAATGTTACTTATACGTACTTCCATTATCAATCTGGAAGTATTATGCACATTTCCAATAGCGAAATGTATTATCTGAATTTTATTTATTTATTTTTTGCAGAGAATTTTCATATAAATATTCTCGTGCCAATTTGCTCAAAACAATTTGCTTTACGTGCAAGTTTGAATATTTGTATAATTTTAAATATATTTTAAAGTAATTAAACTCGGATGGTAATTTAAATACACTTACAATATTACAAAAAAATATCATTAACCAATATTAATTACACATAATTCTAAAGAAATTTGGAAATAATTAGTAAAATTCCATAAGGAAAATTGTTATCTGTATTTTGGTTGGAAGCATCCCTTATTTCAATGTTTCCTCGTGGCTGATGTGGACAACTTGCCTAACCAGCAAGTTTGAAACAATTTTCTGACTCGAAGAAAGTGAGAATATCATATAAAACATACAGTTTATCATAAGATATTCATTGAAATGTCTGAAACATGTGAAGTAGACACCGCTCGTTTTGAATTTCTCCCTTTCCTTGAACAGGCTGCCGGATAGAAATTTTATTAGGATACAAGATATAAATTTGAGGAAATGTAAATTTGGTAAGCAAGAAACAATTTTAAATGTGCATTGGATTTCTGAGCAAGAAATAAATTTAAGAAGTTTCCAATGGTTATATTATATGTATGTATTGAAACATGTATAAATAATGAATGTGAAATAATATATTTTGCAATTTTTATCAAAAAAAAAAAAAAAAAAAGATTTAAGAAATGATTATTTCAATTTTTGCATTTTTAATCAATGATATAAACTGCAACTATACAGTTTATTTAAGATTAAATAAAAGAATGCAAAACACAGACCATCCAACTTTTCATTTTAAAATTATAATACTAATAATTTCTAGAGCAAACAATGTGATTCATTTTATGTTAACGCTAAAAACACAATAAGTATTAACAAAAAAATAATATATCAATATGTTATACTTTAAAGAATCTGTTAAACATTAATATTTTTCTCTTTTCTTTGTTCATTAATCTGTTATCTATTGTTTTTATTTCATATATTTTAAAAACCTATTGAGAAAGTATTATTAAAATGGCTTTTGTATTTTACTGAGTTCCTTTAAAATCTGCTTTGAGCTCTAAAAATAAAACGTTTCCTGACCAAAATTCAATTTATTCAATAACTTTTAAGTTGAAAAATATTAAAAATCTAAATATTAATATACATTCTAATAAAATGATTATAAAAATGTTTTCTTTACCACATAAATTTTATTTTATATTACAAAAAGGAGTAAGAATACAAAAAAACAAATTAGTTATTTTACAAAGCAAGGACATTAAATTTAAAGCAGTAATAAATTAAAATTTACCGAACTATGTAATGTTTTCATACTATCCATTTCTGTCGATTTTTTTATTGAGATTATAATGAGTTTAATGAGTTTACAATCAAATTTACTTACTTCATCTTTGAAAAACATTTATTTCCAAATTGAAACTAAAATACATACATATATATATATATATATATATATATATATATATATATATATATATATATATATATATATATATATATATATATATATATATATATATATATATATATATATATATATATATATATATATGTGTGGGTGTGGGTGTGTGTTTGTGTGTGTATATTTATGTCTTTTAAGAAAAATCAGTTTATTGCAGAGAGGCTCTATAGCAATTTTATTTATAAATTTCTGTAAGGTGTTTCCTCCTAAAATTTGAATTTATCTCTTAGCATAATTTCAGTGTATGCCCCAAAAGTTTGTTTTATTTATAAAATCGTGACAAAAAGCTTAAACAATTCGAAGAATTTCATTTCGGTATAAAATGTTTAATTTAATTTCAGTCAACATTATATAATTTTCTGAGACATTTGCATTATTTCTCGCCCTTTATAAAGTATTGGTATGGTTAAAATGATGTAAGTCGTATAGAGGGAAGATAATAATATTTTTAATATAATTCATGGATATATTGAAATATTTGCAGGAATGTTATTGCAAAATTTCCAAATCCTCTGCGAGTGTAAGTCAACAAAGTCTAAATTACTTGAGTACAACCCTTACAAAGCAATTGAAAATTAAAAAAAAACCTCTTAATTTGCATAGCTATAAGAGTAACAACTATATAAAATTGTTTTTCTTATAGTTCAGTTTGAGATATTTTCCAAGAATATTTGATTAATTTAATTTATCAAAGTTTTTATAAGCCATTTTTCATAGCTTTTATAAATAATTTTCTTTTCAACTCATTTCATTGAATACATCTTACAGTATAACTACATATCTCATGTTCCCTTGTAAAGATTAATTCAATTTATTTACTGAATGCTAACAAAATAGCAGAATAAAGTATGAATTAGAGCAAACTAAAATTTCTTAGCTTTGAAAATATTAAACAACTGATTCAAAAAAACGTATCGTAATGAGTTTCTATCACATCATACTTTTAAAGCTAGTAAACAGCTTTACAAAACTTATTTTATTAAATGTACCCTGGGTTTATAAAATTGAGCAAATAGTCATTCAGTGTTTAACCATCTATTTGTACATAACGAAAGATATATATTTGTATCTATCTACCTATATATATATATATATATATATATATATATATATATATATATATATATATATATATATATATATATATATATATATATATATATATATATATATATATATATATATATATATATATATATATATATATGTATATATTGATTTATTGTCATTTCTACATATTATTCTTTATTTCCCAAATTTTGGCGAAAGTTATTGCCAGATACTTTATCACTTGGAACTTTTGGAAATTGATCAACCATCTCACGTATGATGTATAACATAAATAAATGGATGCATCTTTCAAGTTTTACAATTACATAAAATTTAAAGAGAATTTTATAAAGAAACACAAATACGTGAAATAAATGATAAGTGAAAATATATTAGAATAAAAATTGAGTTTACAAATTTTCTGCAGTTATTTAAGCTTATGAATAATTTTAAGCATATTGTTATATATATATATATATATATATATATATATATATATATATATAATATAATATAATTCAAAATCAAACGATAGTACACAATAAACTTACGAATAAATAAATGAAATATTAATCTTATTTACATATTTAAAAAAAATTATTAATAGCTTAAATACTGATGCAAATATTTTAAATCTTTTGTTTAGAAAATGACTATCCTACATTCTTAAAAGGAAATTTTATTAATCTGAAAAATAAAATGTATATATATATATATATATATATATGTGTGTGTGTGTGTGTGTGTGTGTGTGTGTGTGTGTGTGTGTGTGTGTGTGTGTGTGTGTGTGTGTGTGTGTGTGTGTATGTGTGTGTGTGTGAGTGTGTGTGTTACGGTGAACGAAATCTGGAGAAAGTCAACATTCACATAGTCGCTTGGTGTAAGTCTGAAATATTTGCAAAATACCCTTATTTCTGACTTTCACCGGTGAGTGTCGACATTCACCATACACTAATAGTGAATGTTGAAAATGTCCGAGATTAATAGTTTTTTCTCCTTAATTGTGTCTCGATAAAATTTTCGCCTCTCTTTCTGAGAGGAATAACTAAGAACTTGAAACACATAATTTTTTTCAAAATGAGAAAGGAAAATAATAGAAGTTAAACTTACTTAATTATACTGTACGTTCTGAATTAGAAAATAAAATAATGGTAATAAAAAACTTACTAAATTATGTGAATCAAGTCTTATTTATTGCAACAACTTAAACTATCATGGCACTTTGAGTTGCACAAGAGGCCCTTGCTTTTACAACTGCAATTGTGGAACACTTCTTTTTGCAATGACAGAGTGTATAGTCTGTCCCACTGCTTCTTGAATTAGCTGTAGCTGCTACTCTCAGCGAAATATCTTGAAAAGAAGTCTTATCTATGGAAAGGAGGTTTTCTTTATAAATTTTGAACTAATTACATGTGCAAAGCTGCTTGAGGGTACCATTTTCCTTTGCAAGTTTATAGAAGTCGAAGTCTTCTATTCCAATAACATCCTCTAACACATTTCGGTTATTTGTACGACCACGGTCGACATCAGAGGCTTGTATTCGTACAGTATCACCAATTTGAGCCGGAGGAAATTGATGTTGTGAGGTTCGCGAAATTTTTGTTGCTTGCAGTAGAAGATTCTTTTTCGCGGCAGCTCTTTTTATAGAAGTTAACTCGTGTTTTTCATTCAGAACTTGATGTGATGACGTGGTAGATTGCAAGTCCTCTTAAATATTTTTCTTCGAAATTTAGTTTTTGGTTTGACCACCGCTCAAATATTTTTAAGGAGTATTACCAGTTTCATCAAGCTGTTCTTTCGTTTCAAAAGTATTGGCTGCTCTTTGGTTTATTCTTCAAGTTGTTCCTTGGTTTCGATACTTGCGATTTGTTCACTAGGCAAAAAAGACGATAAAAAGGCCTCTTTTTGCTTGAATGCCATACATGGCTTCATTAGGACTTTGGCGTATTCCTTCGTGGTATGTATACACCAGCCAACTCCCCTGTACCTAACCCAAGAAGGGTTCTACCAGTTTAGATAGGAGTTGCTAGAAAGAATAAAAAAAAGTAACACCGCCAGGGGCACCACCCCCACAACAGTTTCGAACTATGTACGCAACAGCTCCAGACACCTCTGCTGCCTCTGGTGTCCCCAATTGACAAGTTCATGGGACATCAAAACAAAGTGCGTTACAATAAAACATTGGCACAGTGGAAATTACAAGGTATACAATTTAACATAAAGGTATTCAATTTAGCTTAGGCAAACATGCAAGATAATAAGGAGAAGTTAGTAAAGTTTAAAAAAAAAGTGAGCTAATGTACAAACTGTGTAAAACAAAACAATAGTTAGTAAAATTAGAAAAGTAAAGGTTATTATATGTTGCACAGAGCTACAAGGCACTCTGTACTTGTTCATCATCGTCCAGGAGGTCCAATTCTCCTTGCTGGTCATCCTCCTCTTCTTGGTAATGTGGAATAAACAGTTCTCTGTGATTTATTAAAAAGTTTATTAAAGCAATCACTTTGGTTCTTGAATGGACATTGTTTACAATGTTTCTGGTCCATTCCCTTGTTAGATGGGCACTAGGCCTGGTGAAATGCCATGAGCTCGTGATTGGGCAGTCAGTCGTGTAGTGAATCGGGTTCGCTATGTCCCCGCAGGTATTCACTTGGGAGGGCACCTATTCTGTGCAGGTAAGTCGGGAAGGGGCCATGCCCTGTAATAAACAGGGTTAGTGTTCATGGAAAATTGAACAAAGGGTAAGCCTTCTGACCATTTATTTATATTGTTATCATTCATCCATATAGTTAGCATATTCTGTGCATCTTGATTGGCCTTTTCAACTGAGCTTTATGTTTGACTGCGACTAGGCTTTCCATGAACAATTCCTAATTGTGTTAACATAATACTGTATATTCGTTTCTCCTTGTAATAATGGAGCAATTAACTTATCTTCATCATTATTTTTTAAGACGTTAAAACATTTCAATCGTCTGTAATCCAAATGTGTGTTACATCTAATTTTAACAGAAACTACTTCAGAAAGTATTTTAGAGTACTTTTCTCGCGAAAAATAAAATCAATTGTCGTCTCGTGTACCCGTAATTGATACATTTAACCTTTTGAGAGAAAAAAAAAACATGATTTACTGCAGATTTTATTCTGTATAAATACGGAAATCAGAAAAATATTAAGAGAACTTTACTCTTACCATCAAACCTTGCATATGCGTTAGACTGACAAAGCTGACTGACTCCACCAGCACAAAGCATTTGACTGGAAACAGCCAGTTGCCTCTTCGTCGGCTCTTCTCTTTTCGACTTCCACCAGAGAATATCTATGATTGTCGACATACACCGGTGTGGGTTTGGTGCTTGTTGACATTCACCGGTGAATGGTGAATGTCAACATTCTCTGATTTCTCTGATTGATCTATATATATACATATATATATATATATATATATATATATATATATATATATATATATATATATATATATATATATATATATATATATATATATATATATATAATATATATATTTATATATTATATATATAAATCAAGAAAAACACCATAACACAAGTCAATTTAAAAGCAATAAAGAATATTAGAATATTAAATTACAAAAACATGTCAATTTTTGTAAGACACAGGGATCAAAATTTACTTGTTAATTTTCAGTTTGAAAAAAAATCAGTTTATTTTCCAATTTAATTTCTCATCATTATAAAAAATACTTTGTTTTCCAATTTTCTTTTCCATTTCATTATATTGATGATTTTATTATTTTTAATAGCCTGAATTTGAAGTATATATTAGATTTATTTATCCTAACGAGTCAATTCTTGCTAAATCTAATATTAACAGTCATAATTCTGACATTTTAGATTTGGACATTGATATTAAGGTTGATTTAAATTATATTAACATTTATGACAAAAAAACACATATAATTTTAAAGTAAATAAGTTAATATTTTGGAACTCCAATATCTCTAATAAAATCTATGGAAATAATGTAATTAGTGAAATAAACCTCAATTATATGGTACATGCAATAATTTTGATGATATTGGAAAACAGATTAAATATTTAATTTTAAGACTTAAAACAATAATATTCCAATTAAATTTATTTTTAAATATGTAGCAAGTATGTAATCACTTATAAGATTGAAGTATTGTAGATTTTAAATCTTCAGAAGGTTCATCCCATTATTGAATTTCTTATATAAAAATCCTGAAGACACTTACTATTATTTTTAAACTTTTTTAATTTCGTTTAACTTCACTTATTAAACTAATATAATTTTTACTATATAATTTTTTAAATTTAAATGGGAGAAGAGATTGTAAAAATGATTTTTATTAATTTTTCAGATTTTGTCTTAAATTTATTTTTACATTTCTAATTATATATATATACAGGGTGTCCACTGAAGTCCCTTGCCACATTCTTAACTTTGGAGCGTCTGCTGCTATATTTATAAAAGTGGTGTCTAGGTATAGTAAAGCAACCATGCACTAGTGAATAAAACAGACTACAGCGCCACCTGGTGGAAAAGAGCGGAGATAGCTTTCATATTTTGAAAATGAGATAGAGAAAAAAAGTGATTTACAAAGTTTCCTCAATTTAGTACGAAAAGATACATTGTAGGCATTAATGTGAAGAATACAACGGTTAAAACACGCATTTCTTTTTTCGTGCTGTGACGTAACACATCGTACGCGTGCATAATTATAAAAAAACAAAAATCGTTTTCTTACTTACATTTTTTACTTTTATTTCGAAATGGGAAGAACGGATGTATTAAAAATAATTCCAACATTTTTAATGCAGTATGCAAATACGTAAGAAACGTCACGCCTGTTCACCTGAGACAGCTATAAAAGTGTCTCCTTCTTGGGGCTTTAGTATGTTGATGCTCATGATCATGGCTGAGTATAAGTTGAATATTGTGAGATGGATTTACTGTACGGTGAATGTCGACGCAAGGCACGATCAGCAGCAAGGTTGTACCGCCAACGTTTCCCTGCAGGCCCACATCTTTCTCATCAAACCATCCTAACTGTTGTAAAACGTTTAAGGGAGACAGGTTGCATTACTAGTCAAAATCGATCTGGCAGACCAGCTAAGGTAGGATGGCAAGTTCAACCGGATGAGGTATTAGCATATTCACTCGCATATCCGAAATGCAGCGTAACAGAGATCAGTCAACGCTGTGGCTTCTTCAAAAGTCAGGTTTGGAAATTCCTAAGAGAATCAGCTGCTCATCCATACCGACCTACGCCTGAACAGGTTTTAATGGATGGGGATGCCGAGAGATTCTATTCATGGTGCAACTTAGTCATGAATCAGATACAGATCCAGCCAACATTCTTGGCAGATATAATGTGGACGGATGAGGCATGCTTTTCACGGAATGGTATGTACAATAGGCAAAACACCCATTACTGGGCCCTGGAAAATTCTAAATGTTTCGTCGGAGTTCAACATCAAAAGCGGTATGCTATTACCGTTTGGTGTGCAATTTACAATAACCAGCTGATAGGCCCAATATTCTACAATAGCATGATAACGGATGCACAATATTTATGATTGCCGCAGAATGTATTACCCAATTTTGTGGAGAACATGCCGTTGTTTAATCTTAAAAATCTATGGTTTCAACATGACGACGCGTCTGCTCACAAGATATCCCCAGTGAAGCAGTACCTCGTCAAGGAATTTGGCAACCAAATACCAGGGTATGGCGGTTTCAAAGAGCAACGCTCTCCAGATCGAACTCCACTGGAATTTTTCCTTTCAGGATACTTGAAACAGCAGGTGTATGCGAACCCTCCACAAAATTTACAGGACCTTAAACGACACATTACGGTAGCGTGTTCCAACGTGTGCAACTTAATCTTCAAACAAGAATCCAAATGAGCATTTAAGCTTACAGTTGGAAGTTTGAACATCTTAAATAAAGTATATCATTATAATTATTTCCTTTTTTTCTTTCTTTGATAGTTTTCTGACGCTACAGCACGAAACAATAAATGCCTGTTTTAACCGTTGTATTCTTCACATTAATGAATACAATGTATCTTTTTGTACTAAATCCAGGATGCTCTACAACTTTGTAAAATCATTTTTCTCTCTATCATGTTCCGTTTTTAAGATAGGAATGCTAACTCCGCTGTTTTCCACCAGGTGGCGATGTAGTCAGTTTTATTCAGTAGCGCATGGGTGCTTTACTAAACCTAGAAATAGATACTCTTTTTATGAATATAGCAGCAGCCGTTCCGAAGTTAAGAGGGTGGCAAGAGACTTTAGTGGATACACTGTATATATATATATATATATATATATATATATTTATATATGTATGAAAATCCACATATTTATATATTTCACACTTGTTATTTTGTCTCCCTTAGTCATTATTTTAGAAATAAATTAAAATTTATGAAATAAAGAATATTTTATTTTTTTAGAAGTAAAGTACATTTTTGCAGCGTTTTATATAAATTTATTATCAGTTGCATGCACTTTTTAAATTAATATTAATTGCATTTTTTTTTCCTATCCAAGATTAATTCGTTTTAATTTTACAATTCCGATGATGCAAAATTATTTCTTTTTGATTTTGGCTTGGTATAGAATGATGTTTTATATACATTAGCATTTGAATATGATTTCAATGCCTTTAAACTTTTTTAAAAATGTCTGAACGTGACTGAATAAGATAATTAATTCAATATTACTGAAATTAATTATAGTCTAAATTTAAGTGCTATGTCCTATGAAATGGCTTCGAAAATATTTTTATATTATTCTTATCATAAAATACTGAATTAGAAATGGGAAGATAATGATCACGTAAGACTTGCAATACCCCATTAATACAGCGTTTTATAATGATTCGTTCTATATATATAATATATCTATATTACACACACACACACATATATATATACATATGTATACATACATATATATATATATATATATATATATATATATATATATATATATATATATATATATATATATATATATATATATGTATGTATGTATGTATGTATGTATGTATATATATATATATATATATATATATATATATATATATATATATATATATATATATATATATATATATATATATATATATATATATATATATATATATATATATATATATTGCACCTTAAAACTTTATGTTGAAATGGGAATAAATAATATATCAATAATTATTTCTCTGATAACATTTTTTTAAATAGATATGTTCATGTTATTTATAATTCATATGTTTTCAAATTAAAAAAATATTTAAATATATTGAAACTGGGATTGAGTAATATAGCGTGTTATAAATGGCATAAAAATTACAACATCTATATATTCATGATATAATGATATATATTCGTAAAGTTGTGTCACAGTTTCAAGTCCTGACTGTTACGACTGTCTAGCTCAGTGGTGGGGAAACTTTTTTTAAGACTGGCCATTTGTAATAAGTAGACGATCGTAGCAGGCCAACAAATAATGTTTAATCGTTAAAAAATTTATGTATTCTATAAACAAATACATTTATTATTACATACACTTATTATTTAAATAGTAAAAAAGCAAAAGGTAAAAAATTATAAGCACAAAGTATAAAATGAATTTAGTGTAGTTCTTGATGTGAAGCATTATCACTTTATTTTCTGGTGTCATTACTGATTGATGGTGCATGAGAAAAATGAAATTGTGTCTGCTTTATCAAAATTTCATCATAGTCCGGTTCCATTTTCGAACCAGAAATTCTTAAAACTGATGAAAGGTGCTCATCTGTAATTCTGTTTCTTAAAGAAGTTTTCCTAAACTTCATTGTTGAAAAGATTTGTTCGCATATATAAGATGAGCCGAACATTGTCATTATCTTCATTGCATGAGTAATTCAATTTGGGAAATTATCTGGACTTTTTGAATCTTATTGTTTGATATAGTGAATTTTAAAGATTGTATTCTTGGAAAATGAGGAAAATCAGATTTAGAGATCTGATTAGCAAATAATAATAACTGTAATTTGAAACTCTTCAGGTATTGCCAAATATCATGAAATAAAATATGTATGCAAATATCGCCGCGGGTAGTGTTTATGCGGGTCGTCACATTACGAAGTAAGAAAGCGTTCAAACATTCTCACGACGGCACTCTTAAACGGGCCGGATTAAACTTTTCTGCGGGCCGTAGTTTCCCCATCACTGGTCTAGCTGAACACTTACACTACATTGGCATCTTAAATTTATCCGACTTTCTGCTCTGCAACTTGGCAGAGCCCACGAATCGGACCCACCTCCACCGCTTTACTGCACTGCATGGCATTTCTGAATCATAGCCTAATTGGCAAGCCAGAGAACTTTTGGGACAATGACTCCGATCATCTCGCTTACGTTTATGTACTGTATTCACCTGTCCTGTCTTCGTCTCATGTTTATTTTGGGATTTTTCATGTGTTTTATTTGTATTATTCCTTACATTTGCCCTGTCATTGGAAATAAAAAATATTAATGATGTTGATTACAAAAATATTTTTTTAGCTTTAACAGTAGATGATTGAAATGCTCTGTCAAAAATTCATTTATTATTGAAATTGTTGTTGTTGTTGTAGTGTAACAATTGCAAAGAGAAAAAAAAAAGAAAAGAAAATAGAAAAAGATAATTACATTAATTAAGATCAATTATTAAGAAAATTGTATTACTAACTAAACACATATGATGTACAATAATTTTCTCAGAATATTTGAAATATTAATTTAAAATAGTACAATGTACATGATTGTTTTAAAGTATTTTATGTATAAATTTAACGCCAACTTGAGATTAGATTTAATTACTAAAAGAATGATAACAATATCAGCCTGTATTTTTATTAAAAAGTTATTCTAAAAATCATAAGCATATTTAATAAAATTTTTTAACGTTTTTCTTTTCTAAAATATGAGGATTATTCACTGTTTTCTTCTTTATAAAGTTAAATATAAATTTGTGATACTATAGAAATGTCTTTTTATCTCTTACACAAAAATTATGAGTTTGATTCTTAGTTGTTTATATTTATGAATTTATTTATAAGCTGTTTCATTATATATAACTTAATCCTATCTATAATGAACACGTGTTTTAATCTGAGACATAAAATGATAATCCAATTGTATAACTTATTATCTTATATACTAAACTCTATTTACACGTTCTTATAAAATATTATATTATATAATTTTATTCACATAAATGAAAGACGTTGATATTTCTCTAAAAATATACATTGATAGAAATATATGTGCATTGATAGAAGTTAAGTAGAATATTCTAAAGATAATATTATTCCTTCAGGAAAACGAAAGTTCAAAGCACTTAGTAATATATTCTTATCTTCTCAAATATCTCACAGAGAAAATACCTAGAATTCAATTCCATTTTCTGTGCCACTGCTAAAGGACATAGAGTTGTTTTTGAAAGTATTTGTGCTTTCCGGTTTGCTTTCTAGCATCAAGTTGTGGCAACCACTTGAAAAATGTCAAAGCCTTCAGGTAAAACAATACATTCCTATCCTTAAGGTTACGTTTTTAGTTAAACCTCAGTGACTTGAAAAAAAAAATGATTGAAATCCTTTTATAGTTTTTGCAATTCTACATCAATATTACATTAGTTGAAACTCAGTGATTGGAAGAAAAAAAATACTTTTGGATATTTTAAATTTTATATCATTGTTTTGGACGAGAGTCAATTTTTAATTAACTAGATTTTTTATGCAAAAGTATTAGAATTACTTGAGTATTATATTGATAGAGAGACATAGTTTATATAAGCATATGTTTGTTTTCAATTCTCTGTAATATTATTTATCTTCATGTATCTATATGTAGTTATTTGGAATTCTCTTTTTAAGGCTCCTTCGAATATTGTATGAAAATAAAATAAAATCAATTAAAATTTTCAAAATATTATTATAAATTTTAAAAATGTTATTATATAAGAATTTGAAAATAATTACAAATAAATAGTTTATTCAATATACAAAATATAACTGAATCAAGCTAACTCCTAACTAATTTTAATAAACTAAATTACAAAAAAAAAGTGACAATAACGCATACATTTTTGTAGACTTTTTTTCATTCTTTTTCATAGTTGCAAATTATAAAAGGGAAATTATAATTTTTAAAGACGTTAACATTGAAAATAATTTATGAAACTCCAAATCTTGGGCATAAAAGTTTTAAAAAATATAAAAAATAGAAATACTGCTGTTTGTGTGTGAACAATTTATTATGAAAAAAAACCTTTTTTATAAAAAAATAAATATTTGAAATATAAATGTTTATTTTCTGTTTCTAAGTGATTATTATATTAGAAAAGATTCTGGCTCTAGAAAAAATATATAATGATGCTGCTCATTAAATCGGCAAAGAAATAGAATAAAATTGAAATGTAAAAATTACATTACATTGTTAAATGATCGTTTACTTGCAGTTAATTTGGTCGTTTAGAACGAGAAGAATGATCTAATATATTTTAACTAGGCAAAAACAAACAAGAAAACATAGAAAAAGTGTTAAAAGTTTTGACTCAGTGGAAAAAATGCCGATAAAAGTTTAAAATAATATTTTATTATTATTATGGTAATATTTATGTCACAGTGTAATTTTGAATTCCAGATAGAGATGTAGGAAAAGCTTACCCCCGAAATGCATTAGCTATCCTACTAGAAATTTAAAACATAGATATTTATGTTTTATGAGCAAAACAAAATATATTTTGTAAAACAATTCTAAAAGCATTTTCACAATTTATGAAAAAAAAAATTGTTTGAAGACTTCAATCAGAGTGAGCAATATCACATTGAAAGTTCGTCAGAAAATAATCATTCTGAAAATCAATGACTAAAACAACGCACTTAAAAAAAAGAATACAAATCTGATATATGTGTAAATGTAAAAAATCCAGAAAGATCTAATTATTTATGTAACAATATTTTAATGTGTTTAAATAGGTAAAGTTTCAAGTAAATATAAGTAAATACCGGCCTAGTTTATTTTGACATGAAATTGTTTTTATAAGTATAATAATCAAAATTGTTTTCTATTTTCCTGGAATTTTAGTTGCACAAATATTATAAGCATCTTCCTACAAAGTCACCCACGAGGGCATTCCCTCCCCAGATTGCGCTCTTAAAGGTAACGTCCACTGCGTGGGCCTCACCTCCCGCTATCGCTTTTCAGTGTTAATAAAAAGATAAATAAAAGTGGGAAGTGACGCATATGCTTAGAGTTGATGGATTGTCTTGTCTGGTTTGTTCCGGTTTCGAGCCAAGAGACTTCCAGAAGATCGACCACAACGTTGGTTAGGCAGAGTGATAACCCGTCTGTTAAGAAAACGGCTACTGTTGTGTTTTCCAGGCCCAACATGGGTGTCTCGTTGCCTCCCTGTGATGGGTTTGATACGCAGTGGACACCAAAAACCTTACACTGGCTTCGCGAGTAAGCTGTCCGCCTGCAGCGTCAAAATATTATAACTATAGTTTATTGATTTTTCACACACACACACATATTATTGAAAAAATGTAAATAAAAGTACACAGTATGTTTACTGAATTTAAATATTAAAAATTAAACACATTTATTTACTTATCCAGATAATTCTTTGAAATTTGGTGAATAATTGATGACAGCACTTTCAGTAATTCTTTGAGATGCTACTTAGTCAATACCAATCGGTGTTCAGATTTTACGAATTTTAAAGTTGATTTAAAGGAATCACGTAAGTACGTTGCTCCGAATATTGAAATAATTAAAAAAAACAGCCTTTATTAGTTCAGGATACTTCCATTCTAGAGATGTTCTCGGAGAATTATGCAATCAATCTGTATGAATTGTAGAATTTGAGAATCAACCCTGAAAAGTTCAATAAGACCGATTTTTTTTTTTTTACTCAATATTTTCGGAGCTTCATCAGAAATGCTTACAAGCTTATTGCTCTTCTAACAAAGAAATCAAATTCAACAAAATGTATGAAAATTGCCAATTGCGGAAGATCTGTGATATAAACCGATTTGTCAAGATATCAGCTGATTGCAATACAGTTCTTCAAATCATCTTTTAAATTATATTTGAGATGTATTAATTGCAGTTATGCGTCCTTCGGTTGTGTGTCTCGAGAGGAACTCAAATTCTCCCTTTGAAGATTAAAGTTAAAATTTTAAAATCACAAATATTAATTGATATGTTTTAGGAAAAATATCTAATATGGTTCAGTTAATACCAAAAATTAATTTATTTTACAGAAATGGTTTTAATGTTTTCAATAAATGGATATTTGATACTGAAATTAATTTTAATATTTCATTTAATGTAAATATTAAATTTTATTTACAAAAGTTAATTTGACAGAAATTATACATAAAATGCATTATATCGGGGAGTAAAAAATTAATAATAAATAAAAATGTATTAAAAATAGCTGAATTAAATATTCAGCTTTATATATTAACTTTATATATTTTTACTTAAAAAATTTGTGAAAGAATTTTGAAATAATTTAATATATTTGTGATTTAATGAAACGAAAGAAAATATTGAATACAAAATGTATGTAAATAAAAATGTATTTTGCCTTCGATTTTTAATATTTAACTAACATTCTTGTTTTTATAATACAATCCTTGTAATATCTGATCAAATACTGAAATCATTTATGTTTTTGTGGAGGCAGATATTTTTTCTGATATAATTAAAATACATAAGAGATAACTTTTACCGAGCAGCAAAAAAAAAAATAAAAGGCAAACAGTTTCATTTTCATTTTACAAAACGTTTTCTACGGTAAAGAAAACATTTTTTAGTTAAAATCATTACGATTATGTAAAACATAAGATCATACTCTACAACAAAATCATGCAGCAAAATTAAGATATTAATAATTAAAATTAATAAATACATTCATTAATTAAGTAATGTTTTGTAGTAAAATTTACAGTAAAGTAATTTTATCCAAATAATTTGTAAATTTCAATGTTTAGAACTGAATATATATAAAACATTTAGTTACTGTGAGTTCCAAATCTCCATACGATGAACTTTGCAAATAGGATTAACTAATACCATTTACTAAAAACTGCAAAATTTTAGTATACATGAATAAGTCAAATAATTATAAATTAAAACCGAAATTACCATGTATATTTATGCAACTTGGATACAAAGAACAGAATTTATTTTTGATAAATATATAAAAAGGATTTTTAGAATGTTTGAAAATTTTAAATAATGTTTCAATCACACTTTTATTTATCCACGTAAGAAAGAAAAAATAATAATTTCATTTATAATAGAAAACATGTTTGAAAATCAATATTACGATAGTTTGTTTTACTGTAACTTAAACAACATTAGTATATTGCAATCATTAAAACTTTTTAATTAGTATTGCATAAATTTCCATTGAATAATTACTATGATGTATGATTATAAACTTAAATATATAAAATATTAATTACACACTTTTAGAAATATTCAATTGATAAGTCTCTCTTGATAAACACCCACCATATTACACGTCATTTAATATATACTGCTCTAACAATAATCGCAAATGTTCTTAACAGCTCAAAAAAGAAAATGTATTTTAATGCATTGCGTACAGAGCCCATGTATCCATAAAAATATCTAGAAGTCTGAGCACGTTAAAGCCAAAGTATGCGTAAGAAACATTTAAATGTTAACTGAAGCAATATATTCTTTGTAGCATTCAGACAAGTTGGATTACGATACTAACATATGCTTTAAGAAAAATGCTTCCTCAATCTGATTACTAGTCTGAAACTAAATTTCGCTTTGATTCTTTGTTTGATTGCCTGATTGAGTAACTCTTTTGTTACAACAAATAATTAAGTAAGATGAAGAGAGAAAAGTTTAAAGATAAACATCCTCATACAGCGCGAAGGAAAATTTATTTCAAATAAACTACCAATATTTCCGATATTTGAAAAAAGGATAACACATTAATGAATTAATGAATCAACATAAGCATGTACACAAAATGCTAAATGAATATTGTTCATCAATAAAATATTTCATGTATATGTTATCTTTCTCGACAGTCTTTCGTCAAAGAAATTTAGAAATTTTTAGCAAAAAAGAAAACAAATTATTAATTTTAACGAATGCTTTTGGAACAATACATTTCTCGAAATTTACAGTGCACATTTAACTAAATTCAAACATACTTAATTACATAAAGATATATTTCAAGTTAATTTAACAATCTACAAATTTTATGAAAATTAATTTCAACACTAGTGACATTTCAACAAACTTACAAAAATAGGGATTGTAATACTTCAAAACTGTTTCAGAATTTCAAAACATTATGCGCATGTTTATATATATTTGCATGGATATCATTAAATTATCAATTTATTAATTATACTTCATAATTGCTTAACCTATAGCTATAATATATTAATATATTTATCAATCTATGTAAATATCTTGTAAATATATGTTCTTTCCTTTTGGAAACATATATGCTGCATGTATGTAATTTGGAAATTGAGTATTTTTGGGTATTTATTTCACTGGTTCACTAAACATTGGTATGAATAAATAATAATTTTTCACAAATTGATAGAAATAGTTTCTTATCTCATAATATTTTGTAAGAAATTATTTTAATTGTGAAGAAAAAGCTTACATATATTTTAAGAGTATGTGTTAAAGTGTTATTACTTCATATCAAACATATTTGTCTTCATGTATTTTGTAAATTACTATCCATTTGAAATTCTTTTTATACATTTTTGAACATAGTTAATACTTATTTAAGATACTAGTGAAACGCATATTGTTTTCAGTTACCAAATTTTCACAATGCATTACATAAAGGAGTACAACATGATACTTGTCTTTAATAGAATATGTATTCATTTTCAGTTTTTACAAATTTTTAACTGACTGAATGTTCATAAATATTTCGTAATGATTCAGAAATTTTAAATTTCTTATTATTTTTCAAACTAAATTTCATTTTCTATTTTGCTGATGTTAATGATGTTACTAAAATATTATTTTTTTACATTTGTCATAATTAATACGTTTGCTACCGTTCTGTTATCAAGAATATATCAACAATTTAAACTGAATATTCTGCTGTCAAAAGCTCAATAAAATAAAATTAATCGCAAATAAAATTGTTATTTACTCCGCTAGATAAATAAGAAATTTATTGAGTTAAATGTCAAAAATTTGTTCTGAAAAAATTCTAAGATAGCATAACTGGGTCTGTAAAACTTGAAATTTGTGGTTTGGTTTATAATAATATATGTAAGTACAAAAGTCGACATTCTGCCACAAAAAATAATATTTTTCGATGTCAGAAAAATAGGGAAAAAATCTTGAGTTGATCAAGTTTAAAATATTCATATTATCGCTTTTATCATTATGTTTTTTATGAATCATCTCCTCTTATGTGTTCTATACAAAATAAATTCCTTTATACGTAATATATAGATATTGTTTTATATATAACACTTCATAATAATAAGTTAAAGTTAAACAGAAATATAGGAGTATCAAAAATAGAGATAGAAGTTAACTTTTCAAAGAATTCCTTACATTAGGTGTACTTCATAAACTGGTTTACTAAATGGTAAAAGAAGTGGTAGAATTAGTTTGTTTGATTCTTAATTTGAATCAAATTCTCCCCCAATGTGTTTGAAAATATTATGGACTTCAAAACCACAGAGAGTGTCAAATTAAATACACTATTAAGAGTAACGTGTAATTGTAATAATTATTTTACAAGATACGGTAATTATAATTTTAAGAATAATAAATAATTATATTACTAGAAAAGTTAATACAAATGGATGAATTAAAAATATAATGGAATGTTTGATAAATAATTTGAATCTAAAAGAAAATAATAAAATCTTGCCGTTAACATAATATTTCATTAATAAACGCTTTCAATTTATTTATATCATAAAAATAAAAATAAAAATACAGATATTGTGTAATATATAAATTTCAAAATAATTTATACGCTGTTTCTATAAAATACATCAATATAGTTTTTGATAGTTTAAAATCAGTAAATATATGATCATTTTTATCATGATATTGTTTTTAATATCATGATATTGTATTTTTATCATGTATTTAATTGAAAGGCTTATATCTTTTAAAATTGAATAGAACTTACTTTTTTCTGAAATGCAGTTCTTCAAGATATCCCTTGAATATACAACTACGAAACATTTTGTTTTTCACCTTCATATATACAAAAAAGGTTAATTTTACTATAAAGTAAAATAAATGAGAAGTACCTGTTATATTGAAAAACGCTTAACCCCTAATTCGAGAAAGTAAATAAAAATATATTTTAAATAATATTTGTTTCGTTAATATGACTAGTTGTTTTGCTAGTATTTATGAAATATTAAGCTTGAATGAAATTCATCATTTATTATCAGATATTGAAGTGCTGTTTTGTTGATTTTAAAAGGTATTATTTGTATTTATAAAGAGATCTCTCTTTAATTTCCATAATTATTGTCACATTATTCTTAAAATAAAGTAACTTAAATTTAAAATTATTTTATGTTCAGATTCTAAACTGTAAACAGAGTAAAAATAAGTGTGTGTCAGATGTAATATATTTAGAAATTTTGCAATGTTAAAGTATAAAATATTTCAATACATGAAATCTTTTAAGTACTCGAATTATATTTTAAACATGGCAACGTGTCCCTGTTTCTAAGAAAGATTAGTTACTTCACGATAGAAATATAGCTGACTTTAAAATATTTTGTAAACATTTTTAAAAACATCAAATAGAAGCCATTTTAAATTTAGTTCAGTTTATCAGATATTTCCGTAATAAACCTTATACTCAAAAACGTCAATTAATATTTGAATAACTATATAAAAACTAAAAGACTTTTATTTCAGACTGATGGAAAGAACATAGAAAACTTGATATTTAATTATAATGATACCGCTTAAAGAGGTTGCAATGCAGGCTAAATATTTCATAATACCAGGTCAGGATCATTTTTATTCCTCATTAATTTTATAAGAAGAACTTTTGGAATTCTATATAAAAGTAGCATAAAAGAGTGTACAATTTTGCATTTCCCTCTTAATGAGAAAAACTTTATATATATATATATATATATATATATATATATATATATATATATATATATATATATATATATATATATACAAGTGCTAATTAATGCTAACAGTTAAATTCAATGTAATATAAATATATGTTGACGTACTTAAAATGTTTCAGAAGAAGTCATCAGGACTTTCAAAATACTTGTAGAAAGACTGATGAATTATTTGTCAAATATTTAACCTTTAGTTTTCTTTTAATTACCGTTACATCTAAAATCCAAAATAATTATATAAGTGTTGATTTGCTTATGTGCTTAGTAGAGAATTGTATTATTTTTACAAGAGTCTCTATTTTTTAATATAGAAAATTCAACAAGAGCTGAAATGTAGCATAATTGTTGATTTCTATTCAAAATTATCTTTTTTTATAGCATCAGAAAATATAATTCTCTAAAAAATGTAATCGTTTAAATAAAATTGTCCAAATTTTAAGCTAATGTTTTAAATCGTGTGACTTTTACTACTTAAATTATTTTGATTTATTAAATTCATTTATGAAGTTTAATAATTATTATTAAGAACTACATAAAACAATCACTAAAATTTGTTTAAAAATGTTACATTAATTGTAATTTTTTTATTTATTTCTGTAATTAAGTAAAACTTTTTTAATTAATATTTTCAATTTTGGTTTCATAAAAAATTAAAGTGAATTTTAGAATCTAACTACAGTATTTTGAGTTATTAAAAATATATTAGTTTTTCTAAGAAATCGTTAAAATCGATATTTGATATATTTGAGGTTTTCAATTAAAAATTTCTGATTATTTTATATGGCAGCAACCGTATCGTATTTATCATTTTAAATGATGCGCATAACCATTTCTTAAAAGCAGCGTATTATTTAAAGAAGCAAAATCTTTTTTAAAAGGCTACAAAGGATTTTTTTTATGAAAGTTAATAAATTTTGAATGAAAAAGTGCATAAGCATTTTTTGAAATAAAAAAATTTGATAAAAAAAACTTTGACTTAAAATATAGCATTTTTTCGAAATAAGAAACGTGAAATAAAAAATATAAATTCATTCAATTTTAGTTATAATTTAACTAGTAGAATCCATTAGCTAGCTTTTGATAAAAGTGTTTATTAGAGAAAACATGAATAAAACTGTCTACTTAAATTTTATGCTTATAGCCATCTTTTCCTCTCTGATTATATATATTTATAATAAAGTTTCCAAGAATTGTAAGTATTTTTTTAAATGCTGATAGAAGTTTATACTAGAAATAACTTTCAAAATGTTTCGATTAATTTTAAAGAAAAAATTATATTTTATAAACTCAAACTTTCACTTGGAAGCTTCTTCAAACGTTAGTGATTGAAAGTAATTTTAAAGGATTATTTATATACGTATTATTAATTAAATGTGTATTAGTAATTTCAAAGGTTATTCCCGTAATCTTATTAAATGAAATAAATAAAATAAAATCACAAGCAAATTATTCATTAAAAGTACTTTTCTAACTTATTCAAATTAGTTTAATATATTTACACATAATATTTTAACTAAAATGACACCTTTCAAATCGAATTCCACAAAATAAAATTTTAAAGATATTAAAATATGATAAATATTTTAATGTAAATTCACAGTATTTTAAAATATATAAAATATTTTTGAATTTGTAACCGTTTCTGTACACGTTTTCTTTTGTTCATTATTATATTTTCTTTTTGAGAAATTTATCTTGCTAACCAAGGAATAAGAGTTTGTTACTGATTTTCTTAAGAAATTAGTTAAGCTTATAAATAAACAGAGAAAAGTCTTATACGTGCTTACAAAATAAAATCATTAATTTGTTAAATATTATTTCTTATTAACCTTATAGTCAAAAATATTCATTAGTCTTAATTTAGTTGAATTCAGAGAACATTTATTATGACGCTTTAAAATGCAGAAATATGTTGGTAATTCCTAATGATCAAATGTGTTCTTAAAAAGAACCGACAAGTTATTTTATCAGGACTAAATGCTTGGTCTATAAGCGCATTTTTTATTTATATGTTTGTATTTAAAATGCTGTTAGGGACTAAAATGTTACATGTGCGCGAGTAAAAATGTAAAGTAAAAAATAACGAAATAAACAAAAGAAAAGTTAACTTGAAATAGTAAAATATTTTGTAGTGTGTAAAACCACATAATTGAAGAATTATTTTTAAATTTAAGGTTCCAAAGCATCATAAAACATCTATCTGTAATTAAGACTTTATAATAATTTTTTTTAAAATAAGTAAATCGCTATTTAATGTTTTACATCTTGATTTCATTTAAGGATTTAAATTAAAAATTCGTTTAGAAACTGAAGGCAAATAATTTTTATTTTAAAGAAGTAAATAATAAAATAGCACTGTTACTTAGTAAATTATATAAAAATATCATCATACTACACACATGTAAGATGGGTATAACATGTTCTCATTATGAAACAATTAGTTTTTTCGTGCATTTATACAAGTCAAGGGATAATATGGATCCATACAATGTTTATACAAGAATATTAATTGTAATCGATCCATCAAACCTAAATGTATTTGACATCTTTTTTGAAGTAGATAAAAACAGTTGGCTTCATGAAAAAGGGATAAATAACTATTAGAATTCGACAGCCTTTGATCCCCATATACTTGTAATAACTGAAAAGCAATGCATCATTCTGTAGAATTGCTGATAACCTTTTGCTTGAATCTCAAAGTTATAAGAAAAGGAAGTCAATTAGTGTGAGACATTTATACAATATATCATGCAGTTATTCAACTTTCTGCAAATAATTGCAGAAATAAATTATATCAATACAGGTAGTTGATCTGTATGATTTTAAAGAATAGTTTTATGATGAAGTCAGCACACACAAAAAGGTTTCTATCAATACTGCAATCTCAATACAAATAACTACAGCATAGTTTTTCAGCTTGTTGTCAATGGTTTCATCCATTTTCAACAACGCCTTCTGGACAATAGTACTTACAATTATGTAAACAATGATGAATTGGACACACAAATAGCTTCAATTTATATTTTTAAAAAAGGGCATCATCATGAGAAATTTATTCATATTTAAGACAGCTAAAAGAAAATATATTATCGAATTCATTGAACATTATCATATCAACCAATCACTTGAAACAATATTTTCAAGAGCATTTAGATACAAGTTGTCATACTTTTTTTCGCAGTCTTGAAATTTTTAATCTGTTGAGACAGTTCTAATTTGTTGTGAAAAACTCCTCACCTTTTTTTAAAGTCTCAAAAATGCAATATTTATTCAGCACAAAGTATGCATATTGACCATAATCCCAGATTTCGTTTTAACGTAACGTCTTCTGCTGATGATGAGGACTTAACACAAAGCGAGAAACGTCTGGTAATCACTGACAAATGATTGAATCCCTTTCATGTTGCTATTTTGATAGTAATATGTTACTCGAGAGTTACTTCAGTAAAACATAGTTTTCAATGTATTGCAGATCTGCCGATTTTTTCTATTTTCTGTCCCGTTTCATGCTAAATTAGATAAGCGATTGCATTGCCTTGCAGTTACTGAGTTTAACAAATGTTTTTAAAGATTTATCATAATCAGTATTTCAATCAAAGTTCTACAAATCTAAAAAATTTATATGTATCACAATTATAATCAATAAAATTATTTTGTCATTTGCATTTTTCTAGTATGTCGCACATTTAATAGCTAAGTGTAATAAAATTTCATAAGCTGACACTGAAAACTCTATTGTTTCCATGATTGGAATTCAATCATGAAACCCAACTGTACTGTCACATAATCTTTTGATTTGACATGCTTATAATAAATTTTAATATGATTTCATTTTATTTCATATTTATTTCCCAAATATAGAATATATTCGAAAAACCTCTCCAACTTTAAAGTACGAATAGTTATTTTATCAAATGAATTTATATGATTAGTATCTAATCAACATAATGATATATTAGGTAACTAAAATAAATTTAAGTTTCAATATGAAATATTATATTTTAAACGGTATTTTCACCTTTATTTCATCAAAATAGTCATTAGTTGTAAAAAAAATTTAGATTTTTTCAATAAAACATTTAAGAAACATTAAATAAAACATTTAAGATTCAATAAAACATTTAAGAAACATTAAATAAAACATTTAAGATTCAATAAAACATTTAAGAAACATTAAATAAAACATTTAAGATTCAATAAAACATTTAAGAAACTACTATTATGAGCATTTTAAGTTTTACATTAACAAGCTATTGATATTTAATTTTATAATTGTTTGCATTATAATACTAAAAATTATCTTGTTAAAAACATGTCATACTTTTCAATATGTGAATTTATTTCCATAACACTTTAAATTATGTAAACAAACTGAAATTCCCTTAAAAATTTCCCAGCAAACACAAAGATGTCGGGCATTCGTCGGGCTGCTGCCGTCAGCCGTCTTGACCAGCAACGGCCCGAAGCTCTTTGGCATCGTCGGCTCCGTCAATAAAGTGGTCATCGTTATTGTTGCTGGGTCCACTATACGGCTGTTGGCCTTATGCTGGGTGGCCAACAATGCCATATTGGCCGCATGTAGCCCATGTAATTGCCAGTACATGTCCATATGGTTATCCATCGGGTCTTTGCTGTTTGGCCGACATTGGCCGCTTTTACCGACGAAGGGCTGGTTAGAGTTATTGATTTCTATAAAAATGGAACTAATTTTTATCTGTTAATACTGTAATTATTTTTAAAATTAATATAAAAGTGTTGGAAAAGCACACATAAAATTAATACTGAATATATTTTTGTTATTTTAAAAGACATAATTGTTATCCATGTAATTGTCAAACATCATCAAGTGCATTTTTATTTCTTAATTATGAAGAAAGATTAAAAATGAATTACTAACTCATATTTGAAAGAGTTGACAACGGTATCTAAATATTACAGTTTTTATTTAAATAATTGAAATAATTTTTAAATTCTATGTTTTTAAAATAATTTTTTGTTATTATAGATGTTCATTATTTATAAATTTTATTGCTAAAATTTAACTTAAAGATATAAAAGAATTCCAGTTGTTTATGATACTTTTATAGATTTATTTTAAAACACACACACATATATAATTTATTTAATGTTGGTCTGTTTGGTACATCGCTCCGTTTTCCTTTATTCTATTTTCTTTGATATTTTAAACTATATATCGAACACACACATTTTACCATTTGCTTACTTTATTTCGTATTTTCAATGTATTATTCTATATCTAGTATTCGATTATTATTCCCAATTTGGTTTCGACTAATTTTATAAATATATTATTAATCTCCATTTGGTATTTTAAATGTATTATTTTCCATCTAGTATTTGATTATTCTCCATAGGGTTTTGATTTATTTTATAAAAAATAAACTATTCATTATATTTTATTTGTATATAAATTAATATTTTATTTTCCAAATCAATTAACTCCATGTATTAAGATATTGTGAAAAATGACAAAAAATATATAAAGATTGCCATTTTTTATTGCTTATAAAAATTAATACAACAAAAACTATGTAGAAGTGAAAGGTCCAAATATTAATGGAATTAACATTTTTTATTTATGGTAATGTTGAAAATAAAAAAAAATATCTACTATTTTTATTTACATTTGAAAAAAAATGTTTCAATTTTTTAACGTTTTTAATTTACAAAGTTTTTTTTATTTTTGTGGTCCACTTTCCAAATTTTTACTCTGGAACAAATTTCTCCCTTTGGGAAGATTTTCACTTTACTGTTAAACTCTTTAAGAGTGAAAAAAACAAAACAGAATTGTTAAACTGATTAAATTTAATTAAAAAAATAGTAACACCAGGATGTTAAAAACAGCCCAGGTAAAAAAAAAAAAAATTTCGTTGATACGTTTATAGAAATCAGGAGAAACTTCATGTATAACACTTTTCACATATTTAGGTATTATTTGATTTGATTGGATTCTCCTTATTCAAATTCTTGGATTCTCCTTATTCAAATGCACTATTATGCATTTGAATAAGGAAAATCCAAGAAAACTATTTTTAAACTTGCAATATTTTATAATTAAATTAACAATCATAGCTCTTCAAAAGTTAAAATAATCTAACACTTATGTATAGACCAATGGTTTAATTCCCCACTTTGGATGTGAATGCCTATAATAGTGTCAATTTTCCTTCAAAATTAATAACTAATGAAAAAATGAATATTACTTATACAATTTTTTTTACTATGGATATTTTTTACTTAATTTCAGTTTTAGATTTTCAAAAAACAGAGAATGGTAATTATTTGCAACAATATATATACAATGAGCATGCTTTGGGAAGTAAACACTCGGTGTTCTGCTTATGCTGAATAACGCTGAACACCTAATCAGGACATTAGCTTCGCAGCTCAGGGGCTCACGGTCAGGAAAACAGATAGGCACTCTTGGCCTTGGCCCACATGGTCTGTTGAGCCAGAGTTTACCTTTAGTTTATATATATATATATATATGTATATATGTATACATTATATGTGTACATGCATACACATATATAAACATATACATAGATACATATTGTTATTTCAAAATATATATACATAACATACATACAATAAATAACACTAAGAAACGAATATTCAAATCAATATTCATTAATTTTATACATCTTTGATAAAAATAAAGACGACTAATAATTGGATTAAATGAAAATAATTTCAATTGAATGACTTAATTGAAATTCTGAACATCAGACTTCAGAATTTCAATGTAATGTTTTAAGTAGAATCTTACATTTTCTCAAGATTATATAATAAAATAATGTAATTAATTTATAACATACACTTTGTATTTCATGCTTTAAAAAATCATATTTTGAGCTTATAAGAAATGGTTATTTAAATATACATCGATGGTTATCAAATTATTTTTTTACATATAAACTATGATTACTGATAAGTAAAGTTTATGAAATATCATAGTAATTAATATAAATATATGACGGATTTAAAACAAAAATTGACAATCTCGAATTATTTTTACATTATTCTATGCTGAATCTTATTAATATGGAATTTTATTTATTTATTTTTTGCAAATGACATTTCTCAGATTGATGGAAAAAATTACGCCAATTACTGCGAAAGATTTACAAATTTTGAATTCATATATTCTAGTTATAGCCCAGTAAAATTACATCACAAGTAATTATCATAATTATGAATTATTTAGAAGTAAAAATGTCTTACATAACATTTTAATTCTGATTTAGCTCAAAGTATTAAATTTATGTTTAATACAATATTATTAGAAAATAAGTTATTGATTCTGGACTAGTTTAAATAGGTACAGTTTACATAGGAATAAGGAGATATTAATAAACACTATAAGCTTCAAAGTTAATGTATAAAATAAAATATTAGCAAATTTATATATATAGCCATCAATAATAAATATAAGCCAGAATTCTTTACTTTATTTAACAATATTAACTTTGTTTACTTGTTAATGTTATTTATAATTACAATTATTTGCCAATCTTATATTAACTATATTTAATTACATTAAAATTAAAATATTTGTTAATGTTATTTAAAATTATAATTATTTGCAATATTATTTACAAGATTTAATTAGAATTATTTGTTAATACAAATAATTAAAAAAATTTTAACACAATGAAATTAATTATCTGGTTTGTAATTACAGATGATATGGAAAAATATTAAGGAAAAATGTATATTTATGGTCAGATGTGATCATTGATCGAGACTACATATAAACAAGAAATACCTATTAAAATAAAAAACAGATATTGTTCATCATAATTACATCACTTAAAAGATATGAATTATTAAATTTCAAAATGAAATGAATGAAATAATTAATTTTTTAATTCTTACATATTTTAAGAAATCTACTTAAAATTAATATAAAAATAATCTTAAGTTTAAGAAAAGCAAAATGAATAAATAAGTTCGATTTTACATTCCAGGATTACAGTAAATATGCATATAAAAACTAAACACAACATTAACAAGATTGACTTATTTATCAAATGTTTCCTGGATATTCCTATTATCATTTATTTAAAGATATTATCTTAAATGATTTAAAGTTAAACTATATGTGTCAACACAATATTATAACATTTTTTTAAATTTTTACAACTGATTAATTTGCATTGTCAGAACTACTCAATTTGTAAATTAAATTTCCCAAGTAGCAAAAAACGTTTCATATGGAAACAAAACTTATTTCACTTTGAATAAATATATAAAGGAAACACATAAAAGATTTCAGGAATTTATACACTGTTCTTAATTTAATGATTAAAAAAGTTCATCAACATTACAAAATTTACTGTACATTTAAATATTTCTGATGCATATCACTCTTCTAACATTGGTATTACTCACTGGCAATGAGGAAACTGATTATCTTAAAGAGTCGCTTGGGTCTGCTATATTTTTACCTTTCTCGAGAAGTTATAAACCTTTGAGAGAGACCACATCTAAAAACGGGGAATTTCAGAATAGTGATGTTGAACTCAGAAATATTGAGTCATTTTTGTTGATTTGAGAAAAGAACAAAATATATCCAATAAGAAAGACTTGTTTTTATATGTAGGCGATTATTATAGCAGCATTTTAAAGGAACTGGTTTCAAAGTTTCTGCAGCATGACATCTGTGAGTGGATAGTTCTATAAATACAAAAATATCTTTTAGTTTCAAATGAAAGTTAATTTGACACAAAAGGTTTTTAGCCTTTATGTATGCAGAAGATAAAATACGCTCAATTGGGCTATGTTGGTAATGCAGGAAAAGAAAAATGTCTTAAAACTTAAAATTGATTGATTACATGGGAATATATAAAGGTCACTTTCCAGTATAATATATTTATACCAAATGTTATTGATAAAGAAATATTCTATAACAAATTAAGTTTTTGAAGATGCCACAAAATGGATAAAATGTATAAATAAAGCAGAACGAACTATTTCCTTTATGTAATTCGGCAATATTATTTTTTTATTTTCATTTCTAAGTTTTGATTTCCTAATCATTTTCAATCAGTAAACAGCTGTAAAACAACACAGACAACGTGTTAATGAATGAAATAACAATTTAAAAATATTAAAACGCTTAGCTGATAAATAAGATTAAATTATAATTATATTTTTTCTCTATAAAAATAACTAAATTATTCTAAAGATGGATATCACAAAATTTTGCCTCTTTGATAACATACGGTGTTTTCAATAATTTTGAGCAATATCTAAGCTTTAAGTTTAATAGTTTCATGTTATAAATTACAATAAGAAAAACAACAAACAAAATAATGTCTATCATCAAAATTGATATCAACTTCTGTATTTTCTGTAAAATACTCAAATAAAACTTTCAACAAAATATATATCATGAAATTAAAAACAGTTAATAAATTTAGAGCACAATATATATATATATATATATATATATATATATATATATATATATATATATATATATATATATATATATATATATATATATATATATATATATATATATATATACATATAGAAGATTAACCTAAATCTGCTTACTATGTTAAAGCAATAAAATAAACATGCACTTTACAAATGCAATATTTCAAACATTATTTATTATTATTTTTGATAAATTGTAGAGTGAATTTCAAAATTAGAAGTATCTCTGAAATCAAAAGAGAAATTTTATTTAACTATTTCCCATAGCATAATCATTTTACTCTTATACACCTTACAAATTTACTTTGTTTTAAACTATATTTAATTTCTTCATTCCCCTCAATTCCTTAAAGGGAAAAATAGAAAGTGAATGAAAATGATTCTGACAATATTATATTTAAGACAATATTGTCATCATGATCAGACCTTAGTAAATTGGTAATTGAGAAACAATTATGCTTTAATTGTGTGTATATTTATATATATATATATATATATATATATATATTATGATTAAATATATCATTATTTACCTATTACTTGTTCACCATTTACTATAACAGTAAAATCATTTACATTACTGTAAAAGAATCAAGTGATCAAAATGTCAAAAATATCGTGAAATATTTGAAGTTTTAATCTTTTTTTTTAAAATGCAAAGATACGAACACTCTAGGTAACTTATATTTTCATTGAAACAAATTGTTTGAAACTATTGTTAATTCATTCTTCAATTTTTCTGCCATAAATGAAAACTTAAATTGTGTGTTTAAATATAATAAAGTATGTAACATAAGAGTATCTACTAAGCGTCTACAGCAGACGGCATTCTTTTCACTGAAATAGTTAACATACTTCACAACTAATTTAAATTAAACATAGAAATGTTCCATATGAACATTTTTTCATATATATTTTAGTAATAATTTTCCAACCATGGAATTCCATAGAATGTTTACATTAATTTTCAATCTATGGAATTCTATTTAATTCTATTCAAAACATAATGTTAATTTTTCTATCGCATAGAATGCTTTCTATGGGTGGCAATTAATTTGGGAGATTCCTTCAGACATTGTACAAATTACAACTTCTTATACTATATTTTCAAGTTTATACAATTTTGGAGTTTTAGATACAAAAATATTTCGTTAAGAAATCCACAATGATTTTAATCGTTGACAGGGTTATACATAAAAACAATGTTATAAATGCAATATAATATTTTGTAACGTTTATGCATTGTAAAATTTTTCATTCCTTGAAACAGATCTTTGAGGCGCATGCAAAATTTAAAACAACGAATCCTTATAAGACAAAATTTTTCCATCAGTAAAAATTTACTTAAAAATAATAGTTAATAAGAAAGCATTTTAAATATAAAAGACTTAAAGTTTATACGGAATTGGTAAGCAATTGTTTGATCATAAATGCATTACGATCCTATATTAATTTATTGAAAATCAACATCTAAGCTCTTTCAAACAGATCATTTTAGACTATTATTTATTTCTTAAAATTGCTTCCTAACAAACAAAATATGTAAATAGGTTTAAGCCTTTCAGCAATTGAATTAGGTTAAAAAATTGAGCATTGAAACATTTATTATATTTATTTATTACATATAATTAATAAATGGAATGAAAAACATGCTTCTGTGCATGATACATTTTTCTATTCCTAACACGGTAGTGAAATTATTCTAAAACATACAATGACAAACATTTTCCAATTTCTTCCTCTTGTTGTCATTTTATCAATAGTTTATGACGTTTTCTTAACAAGCAATTAAATAATATTTCAACATAATATAAATATATCATTCTGGCATCATTTTTAACAATTCTCTCCTGATAAAAACAATAATAAAAATTCATTCTTATTTTATATTTCTCTTGGATCACAGGCACAGCATCGAATATTCCGCCATTTCACATTAATGGCTGACACAAGTACTTCGCATTATCTGACGCCATACTGTCACTCGGTATACACAATGAATGGGAAAAATAGATTTCTTTCTGAAATATTGTTTTTAAAGAGTTTAAAAAGCAAGAAGTGATCTGAAAACTAATTAACATCACAAAAACACTGTTATTTGGAAAAAATAGTCTTTGACAATAAAATAAAAAATAGCACTAAAACTAATTGTCTTAGTTTTGTTGGCCAACCGCTTCAAGAACAACAATGACCAGAATATGTTGCCCCATCACTTATTATCCAGCAGCGGTACTTTGCTCTGCACCACTCATCTGTGGCCGTAATGGCTGGAACTGGGCCATCAAACAAACATGAGCGGCTTGCCGTGGACAACAAAAAACCGGGTAGGCCAGCAGCGGCCCGGAATTTTGACAGCAGTTTGTGTTTGTATTATCTTCTATAATATTAAATCTATGTATTATCTTTTATATTATCTTCTATAATATTAAATTTGTGATATAAATATATCAAACAAGTAAAAACCTTATCAGCAAACAAATAAAATATTAACAAATAAATTATAAACTTTTATTTTATGAAGAGACTAAATTATTTGCACAATAATTATTTTTATAATGATTTTTAAAACAAATATCTGAGTAGCAAAGTAATATTACAAATTAAGAGATATTTAAATGAAAGTTAATAAGCTAAATATAATGTAAGATATGACAAAAATACTATAGTATTTCTCTGTTAAAATAATTCTTTTGAATGAAAATAAATTCTATTCTTTATAATTTAAATTAGATCAGCCTATTTGTAAGCAATCAATACGTATTTACTCAAACTCATTTACAAAACATCACATGGTTTATTCATCTTTGTTGAATGCTTCTAATTTCTATTCCACTCTTTTGAAAAAAAAATAATTATCATAAGTTCATATCTTATTTTAATATTTTTAAACAAAAAAAACTGAATTACTATTGTCATATTTGAATTCATTTGAAAGGACTTAATGACATATTGTAAAGAAAGATTAGTTGAAAATGAAAATAAAAGAATGTTTTCAAAAGCAGATGTTCGATACAAGTTCTTTCTTTGTTAGCGTGAATTGAAGATAAGAATATAGTTTTATAGAGATCCTATTAAAATAAAAGTTTATGTTTAATGAAAGAAAAAATGCTAAAGAATGTCAAAACTTAAAATTGAAATTTTGTCTCAAAAGAACATTTATTTTCTAGACTGATTATATATAATGAGATATGCCTTTACGTATTTTATTTGTCTTCTAGTGTAATATTACATTACTTCTTAAGTAACTTACATTAGATTTCCAAATGTACATTTATATATGTATACATAAGTGTGTGTTTATGTATTGTAATGTGTACTCTCATTTTAAACTTGTGTGTACTCAAGTACGCATTTCAGAATATTTTTTTTTAATAACTGATAGATACACTCGATAATTTTGCTCATATTATATTTTCGCTTTATTTGCTTTTATTTATGGCTTATTATTTTAAGACTGAATGTTCTTTTCTCGTAGTCTATTAAATCCCTTATTTTGTATTTGAAATCATGAAAAATAGTAGAAAAATCAAAGTAAAATTTTGATGAATAAGTTACTTTAGTTATAAAAAAAGATAAATGTATAATGTTACATTTTCAGTCTTAAAACATAGATTATCATAGCACTAGAAGAAGGGCCAAATCTAAGCAAACTCCATCAACAGTATAAGCTAAATTTTTATAAATTTAGGAATTATTAAAGTAAAATACGTATAATAAACACTTTAATATTTCTTGTAAAAATAATTTTGCTTACAGTTGGTTATGATAAAAAAGTGTAATGAGATGATTATACACTACTGGTCATTAAAATTGCTACACCAGGAAGAAATGCAGTTAAACTAAATGATATTTATTGGACAAATATATTATACTAGAAATAACAAGTGATTAAATTTTCAAAACATTTGGCTGGATATAGATCATGAGAAATCAGTACCCAGAACAACCACCTCTGGCAGTAATAACCGTAGTTATACGCCTGGGCATTGAGTCAAAACCGAGATTGGATTGCATGTACAGGTACAGATGCCCATGCAGCTTCAACACGATGTCACAATTCATCAAATGTAGTGACTAGCGTTTGGTGACGAGCCAGTCGCTCGGCAACCATTGACCAGATGTTTTCTATTGGTGAAAGATCTGGAGAACGTGCTGGCCAGGGCAACAGCTGAACATGTTCCGTATCAAGGAAGGTCCGTACAATACCGGCAACATGCGGTCGGGCATTATCCTGCTGAAGCGTAGGGTTTCGCAGGGCTCGAATAAAGGATAGAGCCACGGTTCGAAACACACCAGAAATGCAACGTGCACTGTTCAAAGCACCTTCAACGCGAACAAGAGGTGACTGAGACGTGTATCCAATGGCACCCCATACCATCACGCCAGGTGATGGGCCAGTATGACAATGACGAATGCACGCTGCCAGTGTGCGTTCACCACGGTGCCGCCATACACGGATGCGACCATCATGATGCTGTACACAGAACCTGGATTCATCTGAAAATATCACGTCTCGCCATTCGTATGCCCAGGTTCGTCGTTGATCACACCATTGAATGCACTCTTGTCTATGACGTAGTGTCAAGGGAAGCCGCAGCCATTGTCTCCGAGCTGCGAGTCCATTCTGCTGCAAACGTCGTCGAACTGTTCGTGCAGACACTTGTGGTCTTCCAAATGACCCCGTTTCTTGACTGATGGCTCGTTACGTGGTTGCACGATCCATTACGGCCATGCGGATAATATGCCTGTCTTCTCGGCTGCTAGTGATAGGTGACCGTTGATATCCCGCATGGCGTTTCGTATTACCATCCTAAACCCATCGATTCCATATTCTGCTAACAGTCATTGGATCTCGACCGACGCGAGCAGCAATACTGCGATAAGATAAACCGCAGTCCCGGTACGCTACAATTTGACCTTCATCAAAGTCAGAAACGTGCTGGTACGCATTTCTCCTTCTTACACGAGGCATCACAACAGCGTTTCACCAGGCAATAACGTTGAAATGCATTTTATGTATGAGGAACCGGCTGAACAATTTCCTCATTTAAGCACAATGTAGGTGTCGCTACTGGCGCTTGCTTTGTCTGAATGCGCTGAAAAGCTAATCAGTTGCATATCATAGTACTTTCTTCCTTTCGTATAAATTTCACGTCTGTAGCATGTTGCCTTCTTGGTGTAGCAATTTTAATGGCCAGTAGTGTAATTTAATACTCTTTGTTATATAGCAACACTTTTGAAGCATAGCTTATAAGATTAAGATTCAAATTTAATTACAAGAACATTTATTGTTAATTATTATTATATAACTTATCAAATTAAAACTAAAAGGCTTAAAGGGAAAAATGTAGATATGTATTTTATTTAAATTCATCTAGCTAATTGTAACTAAATTTACTTTATGCTTTCTATAGGTTTTATAAATGATTCAAAATTTAAAATAGATTTGTTATAGACTTCTACCTTTAGACTTGTCCATGGTTGCTTCAGACCTTTGTCCAATAGAAGTTGCTCACTACCACCTCCATATGATTTTGTTGACGACAAACAGCCTTATCGAAACATATTCTGGATTGCGTCGAACTTTCTTGGGAGGATTTATCCTCAGATTCTTTGCATCGACTTTCTGACAGTCAACAGTTTATTGAAGTTTATCTGACAAATGTCAGATCTTTAAAGAGGATAAGCCACAATGATAAACTTTTCAAATTCACTCCTTATAAATTATAGTGTGGAAAACCTAATACTCTTTAGAAATCCAAATTTTTCATCTCTACATTCACATGAAAGCCCTGACTCTCCAACAAAAATTAATCTTTCAAAAAGAGTTTCTTGTGACTTTTATGAGTAAGAGTCAAATAATTGTATCAACAGCATATGATTCACATTAAAAATCAAGTTTCTTAGATCTTCGCTTTATCAGTCAGTGAAGATAAGACATTTATCAAATAATATTATGAACTATCAAAAATTTAATTTTAAAAAACTAAATTCATTGCTGAAAAATATTTAAATTTAAAATAATGCATCATATCTATTTTGTTCTTACTTTGAATACGAATAAATAAAATCTTTACTATAGCATATATAAAGATTATTGATGAGTAACTGTGAATAGTTTTAAATAATTTTTTGATAATTAGTGATCACGCTGAATGTAGTGATTACATTTATTGTAATTTATATGTAATCGTTAAATTCAGCATAGACACTCAATACAAATATAAAAATTGAAAATATTTAGAAAAATTTCATCTTAAATTCAGTAGTATCCATCATCTGTTGTCATAGTGATATCATAATGTTACACGTTTAGTAGAAATATTATGAAACATGACATAAATTGCTTAGTACGAGGGTCACTCTGAAATTTTTGAGATACAACTAGGTTTTTAAAGTTACACTTACAAAATTTTAAGTGTGTTCAAAGTAGTCTCCTACAGCATCAATGCACATTTGTAGACGAATTTTCTACAAATTAAATGCGTCAAACCACTAATTTCTTAAAATAGATGAAAAAATGCATTTATAGCCAAAGAAATTTCTTCTGAATGAACGAAAACGACGTCAACGTAAATTCTTTCTTAAATTAAAGAACAACCAAAATCCTACATAGCTAGATCAAGTGAATACGGCGGATGTTCGAACACTTTAATTTGTTTTTACTCAACTGTTAATCCGGATGTATGTGAAGATGCTTTGTCATTGTGAAGCATTAGTCCCCAAATATTCAGTTCTTGTAGAATTTCTGGAAGGCATTTAGTGGTATACCAGTTTGCTGTATACTTGTATACAACTTGAGGGCTTTGACCAATCCCGTACTTCTGAAGAAAACGGCATACATCGCTTTTTTCAGTGCGCGTTGTTTTTTCACCATTGTGGGCGTGGGATCATCTTCAAAGACACATACTTTGCTTTCTTGACATGTTGGAACGTCAAAAAACGGTATGTACGTTTCATCACCTGTTACAATTTTAGAAATGATGCGTTGTCCACCATCATTTAGCAATTTAAGAGTTCCTTTACTGATTCTGACACGTTCTCTTTTTGGTGCTCAGTTAGATTATGGGGAACCCAACGGCAAGCTACTTTTTTCATATGTAATTCTACATGAATGATTTTGTGTATGGCTGCGGATCCAATATTATGTTCCTTCTGTAGCATTTGATAGGTACAGCGATTATCATCCGTTAACATTTTTCGTATGGCAGGCATATTATCCGGGATTACTGCCGACGGCGGCCTTCCTGTGTGTTCTTCATCGTGAAAAAAATTTTCAACCCCTTCTAAATTCTCTAAGCCATCTGAATGCAGTAACACGAGCTGGAGATTCACCACCAAATGATAATTTCAATTGTTGAACACATTCTTCGTTATTTAAGTCTGCTTTAAAATCGTAGAAAACCATAGCGCGAAAATGTTCTCGCGTCAATTCCATTTTCTCTTCTGTTTAAAATTTATTTTATGCTAATCAAATAGAAGTAAGTCAATAAAAAATCGTCTTCTGTGTGAAAATACTTTGTATTTTAAAATTAAACCGTTATTTTTATTTTGTAAATTCTCTTCTGCTCGTATCTCAAAAATTTCAGAGTAACCATCGTGTAAAAATGAATAAAATAATTTACAATAAGTAGTCTATATATCCAGTTCGTAGATTATTGATACTATAATATCATTTTTGGAATTTATTCATTTCGCTTAAGTTTAGAAAGCAATAAATTGTTACGTGTAACAATTTTTTTGACATTATGCTATACATTTGGTTTATAAATACCTATGTATAGTCCTAATCTATTTTTAGTACTTGTCTTTCATGTTTTTTTTTTTTGGGAAAAAGCATTTTTTTGTTTTCGTAATGCTATTCATATCAATCAGTCGGCAGATTATATTTGTGCGTGTCAATATTGACTTGGTAAGATGTTTAAAATCAACTTTGCGTTTCTGTAGTTTGTATTGGACATACAAAAGATTACAAAATATGTACACTAGCCCATCCCATTAATACTACTTATAGTATAACAATAAATTTTAAAAGCTATGCATTTCTATTAAAATCAACTGTTTAGATATGTCAATATATGCATATATTTTTATCAATATTATTGGGGTAAGGATGGCAAATTCTGAAATTTGTCTTAAGCATGTACTCTTTTTTGTGGTCCTGAAAATATAATTTTAAGCCAATTATAGACCGTTTTCAATTATTTTAATATAATTTTTATGCATACGCTTACTTTGGTAGACTAATGACGTCTTTTAAAATTTATTTAGAATTTCAGAAAAATTCAGTATTGTCTTTGACTTCTCACCATAGCAATAAAAAACAAATTTATTAATCTCAGACAGTAAACTGGGAAGAACAACATTATCTTAGGCAAAGACTTTGTGTAATGTCATTGAGAAGACAATATCTCCTAATACTTATATTTTATAGAAATCTACAGCAAGATTAATTAATATTTAAGGTGTAAATAGAGAAAAATTAAGGTGTGAAGGGGAACTTTATTAAGAAGTTATTACATATAAAATGCCTCAAAGTAGAAGTAAATTTTTCCTTGGTACTATATTTAGTTATATTTCTTTGTAGTTAATTATGTGTTTAGTGTGAATTCATTCAATTAAATGCTTATTCAAAAAAATGGGGATGTGTGACGTGACCCGAAGAAAATAAAGAAATAAATGTGCTGAAAAGTAAATGAAAATAACAGAATAAAAACCTTTCGTAATATATGGAAGAAAAAATAAGATATATCTAGGAAAAAATAAGCGAAGACAAAAATACACTTCTTTCGATGGAAGTAGTGAAATTTTTTTATTTTTCATAAAAAGAATGAAAGAAAATGTTCTGTGAAATTTGATGATAAATCTAGCTTGTGAAAGAAAAAAAAAACAGTCTACATTGGAAGTGGAATGTAAAATAACAATTTGAATCTTACGAAGAAAATAAAAGATAAGAGCATATTTATCATAAAGATAAAAATTTAATATTTGAATTAGATTTATAAATGCACGATTGTTCTAATAAAATTACAAAAAAAAGGGGGGGGCAACGAAATGGCAGTCTTCAAAGTTTTAAAAAATTTGGAATGATAAAATTAAATATTTTAATCTTTATCTCAAGTTGTGGCTTTGGATTTAACTATAGAAATTAAAATAGTGAAAAATGTGGCAGTAGGTACATATGGCATTTTTATGATATTGAATTAGTTCAAAAACAGTTTGGATTATTCAGAAATGAATTACATTACATGATATAAATTATACTAAAAATGTAGCATTGATTAATTTGGAAGAGATCATCCAAATTTGAATAATTTATTCAAAATTCATGTCGTGAAAGATGGGAAAAAATTACTCTTAATATAAATGATAATGATGGCTTATTGGTTTGATAGTGAAGACAATTTTGAGTGACCAGTAATTCAATAATATGCCTGGTTTAAAAATTATGTTGTTGAATAATCACAATAGTTAAATATAATCAGATGCTGAATTGAATAAATAATTTAAAAGTTTTTCCAAATCCCTTCTGCTTGACCTATGGAAAAAAAATTAATTTTCATTCTTTGTTTAATTTAATCTTATTTCTAAAGAGTAAACTAAAATGTTTGTGAAAATAAAGATTAAAATCTAAGAATGATTAAAATTACTGTTCTTAAACCCTCACACATAATTTGAATGCAGTTCTTAATTATATAGAAATATACTAGAACGAGAGAACAATCAATGAAATTGATAAACTATTCTTAAAATATTTGCTAATACTACGCACGCGGAATTTATATTTCAGAAAAAGATATATAAAATTCTACAATATAAAATGTTTTAAATTTTATGAATGACTCTATGCATTTAACAAAATTTCATTATTAAAAGTGGAATCTTTATAAGAATTTTACAATACTATAGATTGTTTTTCACATTTCATTAGATTTGAAACCGGTATTTTCTACTTTCAAGAGTATAGATCTACCACAAGTCTACAAACAAGAATTATATGAAACTAAATTTCAGAAATCTTGCTATTAGAGTTCCTATATTTAGAATTTGATATGCTATTTAAAATTTTGTAATTTAAGAAAAAAGTATAGACATTTACATTAATTGTAACGTATATTATTTAGACGACATATTATTGATAATAATGCTAATTTAAGAATAAATATGGAATCTCTAAATATTTAACATATGTTTCGAAAAAGTATATATATTTAAATACATGCATTTATTGTGTGCGTAATTCTAAGTATGATTAAAATTACTTTTTTTAATCACTCACACCCAATTTGAATGCAGTTCTTAATTATATGAAATTATACTTGAACGAGAGAACAATCAAAGACATTGATAAAATATTCTTAAAATACACTATTGGCCATTAAAATTGCTACACCAGGAAGAAATGCAGATAACAAAATGATATTTATTGGACAAATATATTATACTAGAAATAACAAGTGAATAAACTTTCAAAACATTTGGCTGGATAAAGATCCAGAGAAATCAGTACCCAGAACAACCACCTCTGGCAGTAATAACAGCAGTTATACGTCTGGGCATTGAGTCAAACAGAGATTGGATTGCATGTGCAGGTACAGATGCTCATGCAGCTTCAACACAATGCCACAGTTCATCAACCGTAGTGACTGGCGTTTGGTGACGAGCCAGTCGCTCGGCAACCATTGACCAGACGTTTTCTATTGGTGAAAGATCTGGAGAACGTGCTGGCCAGGGCAACAGCTGAACATGTTCCGTATCAGGGAAGGTCCATACAATACCGGCAACATGCGATCGGGTATTATCCTTTTGTGTATGAGGAACCAGTTGAACAATTTTCTTATTTAAACACAATGTATGTATCGCTACTGGCGCCTGATTTGTCTGAATGCGTTGGAAAGCTAATCATTTGCATATAACAGCACCTTCTTCCTTTCATATAAATTTTACTCTGTAGCATGTCGCCTTCTTGATGTAGCACTTTTAATGGCCAATAGTGTATTTGCTAGTATTACGGGATTTATTCTTCAAAGAGATATATAAAATTCTACAATATAAAATGTTTTATATTTTATGAATGACTCTATGCATTTAACAAAATTGCATTGTTAAAAGTGGAATCATTATAAAAATTTTACAATACAATGGATTGTTTTTCGCATTTCATTAGATTTGAAACTGGTATTTTCTACTTTCAAAAGTATAGCTCTACCACAAGTCTACAAACAAAATTATAAAACTAAATTTCAGAAATCTTGCTTTCAGAGTTTTTAAATTTAGAATTTGGTATGCTATTCAAAATTTTGGAATTTAAGAAAAAAGTATAGACATTTATATTAATTGTAACGTATATAATTGAGATGACATATTATTGATAGTAATGCTAATTTGATAATATGTATGGAATCTCTAAATATTCAACATATGTTTCGAAAAAGTATATATTTTTAAATACTTGCATTGATTGTTAGCGTATTTTAAACTTATATAATTATATGATGCAAGTTACTAAAACACATTTCCTGCAACCTACTTCATACAACATAACCAATTTATAACATAAAAATATTTTATTAAAACTATGATGACAAAATTTGCAATATAATAACTTTCAACTGTTGGTAAATTTTAAACTGTTTACCCAAAAATTTTAACACTGTTTTCCCCATTAGCAAATTTTTAAAAAATATGCAGGGAAATTTTGATATAGCTTTAATTTATTCTATGTTAATGATGCACTTAAATAAGGTAAACAATGTAACAATACACCAATCAAGAGAATTAAGTATTTTTAATTAGGAGAATTTACACTTTAATTATGGTAATATATTTCTAGTATTATGTTAAGAATCCTTTTGTGTTAATCAATCTTAAATATGACATTGCTAACATCAAATGGTTATTTATAAATTAGAATAAGATAAATGGTTTACTAGACATGTGAAAAATATTATAAGATAAAATGATTACAATCATAACAAAAAGATAATTTCATATGAAGAAGAATGATTATGATTAATTATTATTTTAGAGGGAATTATTGAATGGGACAAAATAATAGAGATGTGGGGGATGTTTAATTTTCTGCTTTCCTAATGTTTTCTGGTAAATTTAAAATAGAATGAAGTACTGACTTTTTTCAGAAATAGCTTATTGCTGTGTAATACTAAAGTAAAATTGAATTATTTTTTCACCTTCGTTTTGTTATAATCATGTGTGAAAGAAACTAAAACATTACATCAATGTCACGAATTTTAAGTTTATTTTGATATATACAGATCATATTTTTCACGTAAAATTGAATTTATTTATTTAGTTATAAAATATATTTTTTCAAGCATTTATTTTTAATTTAACTTATAATTTTTATTTAAAGAAACTTAATTTACTAAACTTAATAAATTACACATTTCATATTTTTTTCCAATAAAGAAAGACAAGAGCTTTATGGATTTTTCTTTAGACAATTTTAGGGACTTTTAAAATCAAACTTGAAATTTCTTAATACTATTAGTTTGCGTATATCGCAGAATTTTTGCTTCTTTCTTAAAATAAATAATATTTTTATATTAAAAAAACATTTTTTTTTTTTTTGAAAAATTTACTAAAGATGACAAATGTTTAATAATATTTTATTTCAAAGTATACATTATGCATTTTTAAAAGACAAAAATTACATAAAATTTTAAAATAATCATAAGGAAACAACTCCACAAAATTAAAAATACATCGCTTAGTAGGAGTTGGCAGAAAGTAACGAAACTCGACAAAAAATGAGAGACAGCAACAAACAATAGGTTATCTGTATTTTAAAAATGTATGCATAATACAGAGCAAGTACAGAATCGGTTCAGTAAGTTGTAGGATTACTGTGGACGGTGATACACGAAGTAACACGTCTAGGCACACAGTCATTCAGAGTACAGGCTGGTTGGTTGGTCTTAATGGCGCAAGGTAAATTGAGAGCACAGATGGCGATCTGCGGAATGGCTGTCCATTCCTGTCAACTATTCATCAATGTCCGTCTTCTAAAAGAGGCACACACACAGTGGCAGTAACAAAAGATGTCCAATCATATCCCAAATACGTTTGATTGTTGATAGATCTACTAAGCATGGTGACCAGGGAAGTAGGCATACCTTTCCTGGGATGTTGGCTTATACTATCAATAAGTGGTCGGATGTTATCTTGCTGATAAAGGGCATTGAGAAACTCCTGCATGTAAGAGATTTTCACCAGTGGAAGCACATCATCCATGTACGTTAGACTGTCATAATGAAGTGAATACAAACTACATGTGTCACCTGGAATCGTATGCGATGTTGCCCCAAACCATGATGCCGTTTTGTCACTCTTTGAGGCTTTCTACAATTGCTGTAGTAATGTAACTGTCTCCACGTTGATGTCACAATCGTACGCGGAGGTAATCACTGAAGCGTGACTCATCTAAGAAGTTGATCCTGTGCCACTCCCTCGTCAACATCGCTCTAATTCACCACATCTGCAGACGTTGGCATCTATGCTATGGGGCTTAATGACACTCTTATTAACGGACGCAGTGATCACAGGCCATTAGCAACCAATCGATAGGCAAATAGTTCTGATCGATACGATTGCATCCAGGATGACTCGAATGACTTCTGAGCTGTTTAGCTGTATATATATATACTTATATATACATACATATATATATATATATATATATATATATATATATATATATATATAATTATTTTATTAAATTAAAAATATCAAAATATGAAGAAACGAATGTAATACATTTGACAATTTATATTTACATTCATTAAATACATTATTAAACATTATAATACTTAAAGATAAAGCTTGAAAAGTTATTTTTATTTTTTATCAAATTTTTTAAGTATAATTTGTATTTTTCCAAAAAATACTTGATTCTGAATTCTTTAACTGAATATCTTCTTCGTTAAAATCAATATATTTCATATTGTAAGGGAGATTTGGCCGATTAATATATAAAAACGATTAATATGTTTGTATAATTTTACGATTCATGTGAAGATTTATCTTTTTTCTCTATAAAATAATAAAGAAGATTTACCTCAGTAGCACCTTAATTTATTTGCCAGTAAATTTTCTACACTATTTTTTTCCAAGAAGGTATTCTAAATATAATGCAAACTGTATTTAGAATGTTAGTAGTTTCATTATGATAAAATTTAAATTACTCTGTGAAACTATTTTGTTAACTGTGCGTATAAGAATTATGATTCACAGAATTTTTTTTTAAAAAAGTGAATCATATTAAGACAAAATTAATTGCAAATTTTTATTAAAAATGCTAAAAATACTTAGTACTTTTGAAAAAATAGTTAATTGCAAAGAAATATCATTAACACGAAACTTAATTGAAATTAAATATTAAAATTTAAAATTGGAAGACTGCATTTTGGAATTAAATTTAGTTCGACTTCTTTATTTTATAACAATAAAACATTTTTTTCAATAAAACTTTAAGAAAAATTTTCTGTTGAATAAAAATAAAATTATTTAGAATGTTTAATTTTGGTCTCAAAATCTTTTATTATTAATTCATTAACTAGATTTTATTCCATATAGTTTTTTTCATTGGGTATGTTGAAAAGTTTTCTTTTCATTATGATGTATTTGGAACTTTATATTCTTTAATAATCATGGCTTCTTTTCACATAAGAACGTATTGCCACATAGTTGTTTTGTTTCACTAATATGTTTCTCTGTATCTTTACTTGAGATGAGCTCTATCAGTTAGATAGAAGCAGCTAGGTGGAGTCTTTATGACTTTGAAGCAAGGACTAAGCAGAAGATTAGGAGGATTACTGTGAGGTAATCCTCTTTATCCTTAGGAGAATTACTGCGAAAAATATTATTGCGTGTCCGTGTGCGAGAAATCATGCACGGTTCTTATGGAGGAGTTATAGAAGTAAAGCTCAATCGGGATCCAAATCCTAGATATGTCATCGTAAAGTATATCATTTTACTTGTAGGATATTCCAAGCAGGCCCAATTATAACATGCCACCTTTAGTTAACAGGACAGATATTTGATTAAAGTGGGATTCGAATTAACTTATTTCCGATAATGAGAATATGGTGCCCTAATCAACAAAACTATCGTGGTCCTGCATTGTGACGTAGACATAGAACCACGTACTTCGGAATAGAATATTTCGAAATCTTTTACAGACACTGATAAATAATGCGAGATATGAGTTTTGCATTTCTGTATGCGTATGAGCGGAGCTGATTGATACATTTTCAGATTCCTTCCTTTGCAAATCATGAACACGATCCACTACATAAATTGCTTTTCTGGGAAGCGATGTACTGCAGAAGTGTTTCTATACTTTTTGCAATAACCTTTATATGATAAATCTTATGATGTGTGATTCAAATGACAGATCAATGACTAATCACTTTTCACACTAAAATACAGAAGTAGCAATTTATGGGGATATATTTACTATGACATCTTTGAATGTTTATTACTAGATCCAAATATAAATAACGAAATAAAAGATGCTATGTAAAAACATCTTTTAAAATCCTGGATCTTCTTTCAAAAAATAACATAAAAGAGCGTATGCCTTAGATATTTTCTTCTTTTGAAAGAACGAAAATGAAAATTCAAGGAAAGTATGATCGCTGAACTTTTTTACTCTATGCGAACCTTTAAACTGTCGACATATTTTTTTCTTAATTTAAATACTTTTAAAACATTTTTTTCAAGGCAACCATGCATACTTCTTTTACCTCATAGTAGTGTTTCGATTTTCTTCAAAAATGTTTTGGAGAAAACTTCAGAATAAAAAAAATAGATTGAAAAAACACATTCAGAAATTTTCATATACAGATATTTATACGTATATTCACGTGCATAAAAGAATTCGTTTTTTGAAGAAAAAATAATTTTTCCTTCAAACACAGAATATAAGTAGAATCATACAGTTCTAGCTAACAATGTATCAAAAACAGAGTTTTTATATTTGTACACCTTTATTTTCAATAATTTTCTACGCATTAATTTAAAGTATGTAATACTTATTGTGACAAAACTAAATTAAAAATTGTAATACTTTTTTCAAGCTACAACATTATTTGAAATAATTTTCGCAAAGTCACTGATTACCATATCACTGAATGGGTCTCGAAATTCAAAATATTATCAAACCTGTGCAATTTTCTGTCGATGAAGTATATTATAATAACTCATATTCTTAAAAATAAATTTCATTTTCAATTTCAGTAATCAGTTCATTTTTTTCATTTTACATTCGTAATGCTTATAGTTGCAGCACAGTTAAACCACGTTAGTTTCAATTTATTTAATTAATTATATATAAATATATTTTAATGAGATTCATGCCTTCTATAGCAAAGAAATTACTGTTACGTATATTAAAGATTACAAGAAAATAATATATGTTACATTTGAAGCACACACACAAGTTGATTTTTAAATAAAAATTTAATATTATTTTATTTATAAAGAAATTTAAAAATGATTTAAATTTTGAAATAAATTAATCATCAGAAATTTTTATTTTATTATAGGAATAGTTTAATTTGGTGTGTTTAAAAATAAAAGCCTTAAACTTTACTGTTTTTTTTAAATTTGTTTTTTTAATAGGAAAGTAATTCACAAAAAAATTTTATCTTTTATTTTGTTACAATTTTTCTAAAAAGGAAAATTAATACAATTAATTTACTGAATAATATGGCATACTTTGATATGGAACTCATTTTTTACTACTTTACATTCTTATTGGCATGAAAAAAAATTTCATAAATATAAAGTTAAAAAATAGTAGCTGTTTAATTCTAAAAGAAAGATCACACTTTGAAAAACTTAACAAAAATATTACAACAAATAACAAAAATTCAATCAACAAAAATATTTTAGTAATTAACATTACTAAAATATTTTTGTTGATTGCATTAACATTCATAAGTATTACTTTATGAATGTTAATTCAATCAACAAAAATATTTTAGTAATGTTTCCAATATCTAAAATATTAGACGAAATCTTGTTTGAAAATAGATATAATTGATAAAGGAATATTCATAATGCGCATAATATCAGTTTTAAATGCGAAAAAATATGCTACCTATTACTGTTCTTAGGCTAATCTCTGTCCAAAACAAATCATTTCTGAAACTCTTGATTCAAATCCTATGACATGTCAAATCCGATCTCAACATAGATTCCTCTATATGCGCGCGCGTACACACGCAAGCAGATATCCTTATAGAAATTTATTCTAAATTAATAAAAAATACTTCTGTGTTCATTCGATGTTATAATTTATAATAATGATAAATAGAAAATCTATACTTTTCAGGATAAAAATATTCTTAGTTGTCATTTACAATACATCTTTAAGTAGAAAAAAGATTTAACTCATGTGTTACAATCAATAAAGCAATTTAATTTAAGTCCTTAGAAACTAAGTTACGCAAAATGATGTGAAATCAACTGTGATATGTTCAAAATTATATGTAAAAATGTTAAAAGAAGAAATCTTATATACTTTCCTTCTTTTAATTATTCCTTCGCAGGTGTACATAATTTCAGAAATTATATATAAAAAACTTTCATTGTTATAGGTTCAACATTCTAAATAACTAATAACAGGATATTAGTTCTTATCTATATCTGATTATCTATCAGTTATAATATTTATTCATAACAGATTGAACTTCGTATATTTAGTTTTATCTATCTGATAAGGGATATCTGCTAAAAAGTTTTTCCGTAATTAATTAAAAATATGAAAGGAGTAAGTTTAAAGGGTTTTTTTTTATAAATATACATATAAGAAGGAATCAAAATTACCTGTATCATTTATTCTTTTCAGTTTTTTTCCTCAAGAAATTAATAATAAATTTAAGATAAATGTGATTATAAGTCTATATTTTGCTTTTTTTTTTCAGCGTGGTGCAATTTATTAATGACGAGATATTCTAGAACATCAATTTATAAGAAAATATTATAGATTAATAGAACAATTTGTTCCTATTTTATCTATATTCAATGAGATTCTGTTTTTCGATGATTTCGTTTTACATTAGATGATATGATTTTATGTTGTAATAGGATTTAATTTTTCTGCTCCGATATTTATTGCTAGTGAAATATTTGTATTTATATAGCAGTAAATGTTGGGAAATAAACAATGTAGACGAGGAGAAATGTATGACATTTGAGAGGATAATGTTAAGAAGTATTGTTGGTACAGTAAGAAAAAATGAAATACTTCTTGATAATAAGGCAGTAAAAGTTATCAAGACTTGACAAATAAGGTGGACTGAATATATATTTCAATAAAACCATGAAATTACTAATAAAAATTGGCTTAAATAACTTCTCAAACACTATAAGGAAAAATTAAAAAACAAAGACCGAGAACTAGGTAAATAGAGTTTAAAATTATTTGAAGCATCCAAGAGCTAATAGATAGAAAAACATAGCATTGGATTCATAAAAACGGTGTATATTGAGACAGCCTTGGTTCGTTCCCTTGTCAGTTTGACTTTATCTTTCCTCAAAATAAATTATCATACACACTACAAAAATACATACGCTATTAGCGCATTGATTTACCAAAATATGCGTAAAGCATATTTCGGTAAATGAATGCGCTAATAGCGTGTGTATGTATAAGGGGACACCACCTTGCTATAGTTCATGCATATCGTTCATATAGACACTGCCTGCAGACTCCTGCAACATATTGTGCTTTTCTCACGTGATACATATACAGTCTTTCGTGGATCTTTACAGTTGAACACACTTTTCTTATCATTCCCCAACAATAGGCTTTGAATGGTGTACGGGAGAGGGAATGGGAAAAGTAATGAGATTCAGCATCTCTTGAAATGATTCTTCCTAGAAAATTTTCCTGAAACATGGTCAGAGTTTTCCGTGCGATGTGTCTGTCACAGTCTTGTTTATGTCACTATCTATTCTTCAGAAGGTTTCTTACACAACTGAGCCTACCAATGTCTTAAAAAGGGCAATCACTAACCTCTGTAGCTTGATTATAATTATAACAATAAACAACAAATATAAATATTTTATATCACGCTGAAGCCAATCACCATTGACAAACACAAACACGTGTTGTAGATACGTAAATTTCAGTACTATATATACTATGACTATATATACTATGAAATATACCGTATTTGTGCTCTCCATATTTAAATTTAATAAAAAGTCACAATTACATAGTAAACATAGGTTTTAGTAGTAATTTAAAATAAATTTTGCTACAACTGTTTTATAAATAACAACAGAAAAACTAAACAACTACCATTTTAAGAACAAATTTGACACCATGACACAAATTTAAAAAATTCACACCAGAAATGTTTCAATAGATTAATTATATAACAATTAATAATTAATTTTGATATTTTAATGCATATTTTATTTTACAAAAACATATTTTTTGCTTATAAATCAATTAAATATAAAGATAAAAACCGGAGTAATTATACTGGTATACACATGTGCGTAGTTTTTAAAACATAGCCATGCAACTTTCTGATTTTCTCATAATGACCAATCTAAGAATTTATCAAAGCAACATACCACCATACCTTTCAAATGTAAATTGGCTGGTTATTTTGTTTATTTTTATAAATATATTATAGTATTATTTTACTGTACAATAATAATAGCAACAAAAATGAGATAATACTACTAAACATGAAATTTTATGCAAGTTAAACATTTAACTCATACTTAAATGAATCTTCTTATGAATTAATTTCGCTTAGGCTTTTCTTAGAATTATATTTCTTGGATTCCTAATCATGATTTTTCCTTACAACCGTTTGTATTTCGGATTTTATTGACATCTGCACCAAGTGTATTCCAGTGTCAAAAACCATTAATATACTCATAAATCATTTCTGCTTCGGAAGTAAAACATATTCTTTGAATAGAGTTATTTTATCAATATTCTCAAGCTCCGAAATCAGGATTTCCTAAGAAACTCCATTTTATCACATCATAAATGTATTATTAATCAGTTCAGACTTTCTTTGAGCTTATTGCACAAGGACAAATGCACTTTTTATATTAATACATGCATTTCACTTTATAGAATATATCTTTACAATTTTTTTTCTTTGTTTCTGACTTCAGAATTCTAAGCATTACTGCATAATGGAATTGAAGTTCAGTTTAAATTATTCCATAAATCACTTAAATCAAGGAAATTTTCTTTTTCTATAAAATTTTTAAGCTTTCCTTCATTCTAGAGGCACTGTTAGTAGGTTAAAATTTACGCTGACGTTTGTTAAACACAGAATTATTTTATGTCATCTGGCAATCATTGACTTATAAACTTAGTCTTTTGATCGATATACTGGAAAAATTGCAACGTAAATAATTATTGTTTTATTTCAAATTTATTTTTTATCTTAGATTGCTATTTTCTCTATTGATCAATTCTATATAATATCTGTATGATAAATCTATTCTTCAGACATTTCGGATTTCTTAATAATAAAACATAGAACGTTATAGAGGGAAATTAATAATTCAAAGTCGATGTCCTTAATAGCTTTCCTCAAAGATTTTATTTGTACCTTAGAATTTACAACTTTAGTTATAAAATAGTAAAGTTTTAGGAATGAAAATAACTTCATATAAACTCTACAATATTCCATATTTGTCAGCTAAAATAACGTTATTTAATTATGCTATAAAATACAGTCTAGGTTGTCTTATTTTTCTGTAAATCATTATAATATTTTCTTTTCTAAACTAGTTAAAAATATCGTTTAAAGAAAAGTTTTATACTAAAAATATATACTCTAATTGTAATATTGTATACTATAATTGTAAAGTACTATAAATAATGATAGTGAAATAAAAAAATTACTATTGGAAATGCTCCTGAATATTAAAATATACAGTAGTATATATAAGTGAGTGAAACATATTTTTGAATACTTTTTCTGAAATAAAAATTAAAAAATATTCATAGAGTTTAGATAATTTTAACAGTTTCAGTTAACTAACTCATATTAAGAATGTTCTTAACGAAAATTTTCTAGGTATTTGATAAGCATGTTATTGAAAGATAAACAAGAAATATTCAGTTTATTTTACCGTTTGTATTTTGTATGTAAAAGTTTTGTATTTTGCATACTTGTGATCAATGATATGAAAATCAATAATATCTATAACAAAATTACATATTAATTTTGTAAAGCGTAATTTTGTCATTTAATAAATATACAATATCTACATGTTATCACACGTTGTCAGTATATGCTTTAACGACACAAATAATATCACCAATTTCCCTATCCCGCATTCGATGCTTAAATTGCTTTAGTGTAAGAAGAATTATCATACGTTTTTTTTATAAAAGAAGAATATATGTAATATTAATCAGAGTATAAGTTTTAATTTTAAATTGTAAGGAAGTGAAACATTGTCATTGCAGTTAAAATTTTAGATATTATTTATCAGTAAATTATCTAAGAAAAATACATCAAAGAAAATGAATATATTTTTAAGAATTCATAAAGTTATTTCATGTTCTCATATAAGTGTGAAGGAGAAATTTGTATATATGTTTTTCAATATAAATATATTGAGTGAACATACATTTTCTTAATGAAGGCTAAAATTAATAATGTAATATTATGAATATCGATATACACTGGAAAACTAATACAAGAAGTATATTTTGCCTGTTATCACGTTTTGATGTGAGGTTCTTGTATCGACCCCAAAGAACTTGATAGAAAAACTTAAATTAATACAAAACTAGGCCCTTATACTTATCGTAGGTGCAGTGAAGACTTCTCCTATCGAATCTCTTCTATTCCTAATACCAGACCAATTAAATTAATTATTGAGGAGAGAGCTCTTTTACTTTATGAAAAATTAATTAGATTAAAAGATCCTTTTTGGAACTGCAATCAAAATATTCCAAGACAACTAAAGACGCAAAGTGATTTCCTACAAAGAGCTCTGGAATTGAGAGCTGAACTGGAACTTGATGATGAAACTGTAGAAGGATTCTTAAAAACCCCTAATCCCTTAAACCATGTAGAGATGACCACTAACCTGGACTTCATGCAACCATTTCTTAAGAGCCAAATGCCCCAAAGCAGCTTAAAAATCCTTGCTCTTTAAACTATCCATACTTTATACCCTGAGCCTGAGTGGTTACACATGTATGCAGAGGGCTCTATGACCGAGCTGTCCCCGTATGACGGAGCTGGGATTATACTCATCCATATTTTCTTTTTATGTACCGGTTGGAAAGCAAAAAACCGCCTTTGATGGAGACGTTGGGGCTATCTATGGAGCACTGGTGCAAATTTGTCCCCAGACACTCTTACAGCAAGGTAGTTATACTTTCCGATTCTAAAGCTGCCATCCAATCGATAGGATCTCGTGAAATACATATTTCTAAGAGTATCCAGGATTCCCAGGTTCTCCTGGAGAAATTGAGGATAGAGGGGCGACAAGTAATACTCCAATAGATCCCAGGCCATTGTGATATTTACGGCAACGAACAGGCAGACATGCTGGCTAAGAAAGGCATCCTAATAGCTTAATAGCCAAGCACTTTTAAATTCTTTCATTCCACAAGGCTCTATATCAAATATTTTATGAAACGAAAATGGAGCGTGTTGTTCACTTCCTGTCCTTCTTTAAGAAGTTTTGATGAAGAATGATTTAGAACAGGGTATTTCCGATAAGCCCCGAGAAAAAACTGTTGCGGAATTTTGACTTACGGTGAGCCATGACTGCCTGGCGTATCACCTTTGCCGTATTGGAATCTTCACTGACCCAAATTTCCCATTGTGTCAGAATGGTGAACCTATAGACATGAGCCATCTATTGAGATGCTTGGCCTTACATGGAGACTCTGAGGTGAGGCATTACTGGAATGCCAGACATCTGCTGATGAATAAATTTTTTCTCTTGCTTTTGTTCACTTGCGTGTTCTTTGTAAGAATTTGTCATATTCTTATGCCATTAGAAATAAAAATATTATGAATATCACTCATGCATGAAAATTGATTTTTTAAAATTTAATGTTGTCAAAATTGTTAAAATTTAATGTTTTCGAATTTATAAATATTATTAAATTATTCTTCTATTTAGAATATAACGGCGTAAAAAATTTCATGAGATAAAATTTTTAAAATATCCTGATATAAAAATGCAAATGAGTAATACATTTATGGAACTCATTTGTCCTTAATGTATCTTGTTAAATCTTAAGACTCACTTAGAAAATTAACTACAAACATCATTTAGAACATGAGGCATTGTCATTATTAAAATGTGTAATTGTTGACCATTTCACTGCATCTGTATCTCAGAAGATTCCTACATCATACAATTTTATAAACTACATTCCATAATGGATGCAGACCGACTAAATCAATTTAACAAACAAGACAAAGGATATTTTCAAAAAGAAGAGATTGGGACTGATAAAAGTGAAGTAACACTGTGTCAAATAAAAAAGCAACTTAAAATGTATCTGTAGTAAAAAATTATTCTTTAAATGGATATGGGATTTCTAATCAATTTAAAATGTATTCATTAAATGGTACTATTTTCATGAATAAAGTTTTTATCATTTTCCAACCTGTATCTTAAAGAATTAGGATACCGGTTGGGAAATGTTGTTTGCTTTGACATATGACTATATTTAGATAGAAATGATGGAAAGCGGCAGAATTTAACACCATGTATATAAATTACAAATCAAGATAGTTATTGGAACATATTGGTATATACTTTGTTTGAAATGAGTACCAGTATTGTTGCTGTTGTTCTCGTGTGCCAGCTAGGTTGGCAAATTGGGGTGCGCTGCTTGACATTTCCAACTGAACCGTATTTGGTGGGGAGTCCGACTTCTTCAGTGTACACACATGCCCTAAGGACCCGTTATTAGGGTCGGCAACCATTCATACATCATTCACACAAGGAAAGGACAAAGACAGGATAGATAGAGAGAGAAAGTACATCCATGCCTGAACCCGGATTTTTAACCCAGGACCTCCCTATCCGTAGTCAGGCACGCTGACCACTAGACAAATTGGCCGGCAGTACCAGCATTTTAATTTTAGCATATTGGTATGGAATGCATTCAGACTTCTATAAAAGTTGTTATTAGTAACTTGATATATGTTTTATAGATTTATATTCGGTATTAATTTCGTTCTATTTCAAGGGAGTGGTAATAAAATATATTTTAGAATCACAATACCTTTTAGCTCTCTATTTAAAACCAATTTATAGTGCAGATAACAATATATTTTATAAAATAAATCAATTCTATTAATATAATTCCAAGTGTAATTAAAGAGTTAATTTGCTCACAGAAACTTGCAAGACGTATTATGGATGTCTATTCGGTTAGCATAATTCATTATTATTTTTTAGATTATTTCTTTCGACTTGTTATAACAATGGAGTATCAATTTGTCATAAGTAAAATCACAAAAATTCTACAAACATAAATTGAAAATTAATTTTATACGTTCATTTAATATGCATTTAATGTGAATCCACAAAATACTTTGTTAATTTTGACATTCAAAAATAAACTCCTTTTTTGCTTTTAAAAGATTAAGATTTAAAATCGAGATTAAGATTAAGAATTAAAATAAAATTGTGTAATTTGAAAATGTACTCATTTATAGATATATTAACATTGTAGATGTTGCTGTCCGGCATACATGAAATTTGAAAAGCATAAGAAAAATTAATTGAGGAATTAAACTACCTGTTTGATTATAAAAACTATTTTTGTTGGGGAAAAGACAATAATTCATATATTATGTTTTAAATACACCATTATAAGAAAATCAGAACATACATATATACACCATTTTATTTTCACAAAATCTACCACATATATAAATACACAGATGAGAAATATGTAAATAGAAAGTTTTTGAAAGCAAAAAAGGTTATTTAAAAAATAAAAATATTAATAGTTATCAATGTATACTGTATAAATTTTCAAATAAATTAGACTGAAATTTTTGTCTTCATTAAATTTATTTAAAAAAAAAACCTATAAAAGAGAAGAATGAATTTTTAATTCAATTAAATAGTATCTTGCTAATATAGTTTTTTAAAAATAATATGATTAAAAATTTTATAAAGTAGCTTAAATTCGAAATAAAAATTTACTAAAATATTCAGTAATATTTTTTGTTTTAAGATAAACTCTCTGAAATATAAATTTGTTTTCATTATTACTGTTAATGTATAATCTGTATGCATCGCTATTTTAAACTAAATCATTTTTATTTACACAATAATGAGTATTATTTTTCGGTTTTTAAAATGATTATATCCTAAGTCACAATTAAATTTAATCATTACATGTAAATTATGAGCATTAAAAGGAAAATTAAATGTTATTCTTAAGTCTTCCGTAATCAATTTGTAGCCATTTCAAAATTTACTGTTTTAGTGAATCGATTTTTGTTTTCATTTGTCTCATTAAAATGCCTCTACAATTAAAATAAAGAAAAAGAAAATTCAAAATAATCAGCAGTTGTCTGTGCAGCAATATCGCTCTTAAAATTTTATTTTTTTTAAAATTTGTAGCAAAGGCTATTGACATTTTATAAAAATAAATCAAATTTAAAAAACAGAAAAAAAACTCATTTAATAGCTATAAATATTCAAATACCAACTTATATATCATTAAATTTTTCTTATAAATCCTATCAACAAAAAAAGTACTTAAATATTATTAAAAATTAGTATTTAGTATTTCTAAAAAGTAATGGATATCACAGCCTACTTATATAAAATGTATATAATGAACAATAATCCAAAAACATAAATGTCAATTCTTTCTTAAATTATTAATGAATAATTTTGGATAAATTATTAGTAAAAAATAAATTATAGGAATGTCGATATGTACACTAAAATAAATATTTTTTTCTATAGTACATTTAGTATAATGTGTATGTATACATTATGTACGCGGATTGTGCAAAAATTGTGCAGATAAATTATATTTTCATTTTATGAATGCGTTGTCTTTATAAAAATATCATTTAATGGTTTTCAGTTTTAAATAAAGGTTAAAGGTTTAAGTATTTTATGATTTTTAGGTTACGCAATTTAAAGTCAATATTTCACGGATGGCTTAATTTATTTAGCAAGTATCATTTTAAATGTCATATTAATTTAAAAACTTAAAATTTTAATTTTATATATATCAGAAATGCAATTCATACTTTGTAGCATTTTGAATTTTAATCACTTATTCTATGAATATTAAGCTTACAATCTGGAAAACAATTTTTGTTTCATGAATCAAACACATTTTACAGTAGAATGAAAATAACGCCATATAATATAATAATATTTTCAATAAATGTACTAAAAAAAATCTTATAAAGTTCAATAATAATTCAAAAAGGATATATATATATATATATATATATATATATAAGTTACTCACATCACTGAAATGCAATATATCGTTTTTAAAATACACTTACAAACATCAAGTTAACATGCACAAATATATACGTAAATGTGACACAATTATTATACAACACAGAATATATTAGTTGGATTTTTTGCAATATTTTATCAAACCACTTACATGGAGCAATGCTGAATATTAAACAATAACATTACAACATTCTTAAAACATTGCTTAACAAAATCTATATTTTGAATTTAATTATTATATGGTTTAAGAAAATTATTGTCACAACTATTCTATGTTAACCCATTGTTGAGTTTAAAATTAGTCTCAAATTAATGAATAATTTATTGATATTTTTGGGATAATTAAATCATTTATATACCTAAAATATACGTTGCTTGTATTTTCAAAGTATTGAAAAAAATCTGAGGACCTTCAAATCTTCAATGAAATAAATTGATATTTCCCCAAATATATGTCTACTTTTATTAATATTTAAGTATAATAGCAATATGTTTCATTAAATTATACGTGTTTGAATTCCTTTATAATCATTGCAATAAGTTCGGTTTAAATATTAAAAGAATTTTCAACTAATTGTAGTTTTTCTCCATTTAAATAATTTTTGTGAATACAATGATGTGACTTATAACATTTATCTTATGTACCAATGAACATTCTGGGAAGTTTTTCTATCACAAAAGATAAAAATCTTAATTTATTTTGTAAGTGATATACTAAAAATATATTATACCGATATGTAAACAGTTTTATTTAGAGCCATCTAATTCTAGTAAGAATTACTGATATTCAGTCGTATTGCAGTTGTGTTGAAGATGGTTGCCAAATATCATATCTGTTTGACAAGAAAGTTAATATAAATACAAAGCCTTGTTTTATTTTTATTCCATTTTGTAACTTCTATTTATTCAGTGATTTTAGAGAATTTAAAAAATTAAAAATCAGCGGAAATCGACATCATGTTTATTCATGAACGATTAAATCAGTAAGCAAAATTGATAAATTATGCTCCAGACTTCATTAATTATGCATTGTTCCATTCTAAAATATGTCCATAAATATATTAAAAAATTCATTTGAAAAGTGAACTTTTAAAATTATTAGCAAGCAATTTGAGTTACTTGTTATTTCTTAGATTTAGATCATAAATAATCCAGTTGTCTACGTTTGCATTTAATGATAACAATAAGCATGTTAAGCCAAGATTGGTAGATACGGAAATTACACAATTCTTAGTTCTGCATTTTGGCTTTCTGGAGTTTTGATATCTATAGAAGCTATATTTCACTTTTCCTTTTATCCTGAACTTCACTTCTTCATCTCTCAGAGCAGATCTCACCAGATCACATACTGACCATTTTAACAGCCAGAAAATTATAAGCATTAATTATAACATTATTGCTTATAATTTTTTTGAAAATTCATGGTTTCAGAGAATTAGTATTGCCAAGTAAAAAGAATGTTAATAAGCAGTTAATATTCAATTAATATCCAATTAATAAATCAATTCATTAATGTCCATAAGCAACTATGAATGTTCCGCGGCCAAATAATCTATAGTATACTGCAGATACATGCTAAGTTATTCCTGAAAAGAGTGACATTAATTTTATTATAGCTTTTTATTGAGCGGTTAAAATTGCCGAAAAAAATACCATAAAATAATATTGATTGCAAATACTAAAAAATATCGAGCTCCTTGTTTTTTATTGTTTTCTAAAAAGTTATCGAATCATTTAAAACGTTTTAAATGAATTAATGTAGACGCGTTTATTAAAGATTAAATATCATTGTTCAGACACTGAATGATCGTAAATTTTAATATGTATTTATATTTCTAATTATTGTCCGTATAGATTATAATCTGGTTTACACTGAGAACATTTCAGTATGGAGTTACAAATTAAATAAATAAAATTTAAACAATTATTTTTGTTATATTTTGTTTATTCATGCAATAATAAGTTCGAAATAATTGGTATAATTAATTTAACTTATATTTGTTTTAATTGAATGAATATAATATCATGCAACAAATCTGTCATTATCAGCATATATCTCATGAGCAAAGTAGGTTTGATAAAATAGCAAAATATGATGACACGGAATACACATTAATGTGAAAGTAAAGTATATGGTTGTCACATAATCGCTTTTGAGGTACACATGATAACACAATATACTTTCCCAATAAATGTATATTGGTTTTCAGAATGTCACAAAACTTGTAATGGTTCCACAGTGCATGACGTAATCTGTGAGGTCATTGTATGATGCTGACGTCTGACTAAGGATCCAGCCACACTCATGTAAGGACCCCGGGCTCTTTTCCTTGTTTTCCCACACGATAACATTATTTTAAATGCTCTCCGGAACTGAAATAAAATGCATAATTTGTTTTTAATTAGTTTTAAAAACTTTCAAAGCATTTTTGATTATAAATTAGATTTTGCTGAGTAAAAGTATGTATTTTATGTATTATTTTAATGACATTTCAATTATCATTAACATAAAATTAAAAACGCTTTAAATCCTAATAAATATTTGCTTTAAGTCAACATATTTGTACTTGATATCATAATATTTTCATTACTACAGAGTACTGTTGTACAGTCAAGATATTAAAGTTTGGACAGGACAAACTTCAAGTGATTTCTTGCAAATATTTTTAATAAACAAGCCAGATATTTTTTGTAATAAGAAAATATTCATAATAGCGTGAAACAGCTAAATTTACATATATTTATCTGATACCAGTATATTCTCTGAGCTTAGTGTAAATCATAGCATTTTGTGTTTATGAAGATCATATTTTTTGAAATTGCTTGTAAATAAAATTTTAAAAAAAGTGATCTGTTATTGCTTGTGGATATAAGTACTTATGCTGCCATTAAAATACAAACTGTTATATTTATGTTTGAATATAATATATTTCCATTACATTAGTCATGTTAAAAAGCAGTGATACCCTATTCTTAACAGTTCAGATTCCATATAATGTCTGCATACAATCTCCATTTGAACAAACAATGCTACGATATTTTGCATGATAAATATTTACGTACATACTTTTTAAAATATAATTAACTGGAAACACGTTTTTTGAGAAAAATTTCAATTGGATTATATTTATTAAAAAATAAATAACAATGATATTTTTTACCATGTCAATAATATTTTTGTGTTATTTACTAATGTAACTCAATACAGTTATATATGTTTATTTTTTAATTTACAATTTACATTTTTAATTTCTTAGTAAAACCAATATCAGAGCTTTATAGCAAATTATCAAAAATATTTTATTAATCATACTTTAAAAATTGAATACACACTTCAGTTTTTAAATATTTCTTTTTGTCATGTTTCATTCCTTTCTTGATTTAAAAATTTTTGTTTTTGACACTATTATGTGACTTACCTAACGAATTTACATAGCTTGAGATTGTTTAAATAAATTCTACATAAAAATCACAGATCGGTTTGAAAGCGTGCTATTTTCATTTATATTTTTGTTCACTAATCATCTATCAAAACATGAATAACGAAATACTGTTAGTATAAATACTATTTCCTCTAATATCTTATAACATGTTTTTTGCACTTTTTTGTTTTCTTAAAGTTTTCTCTTATATAAATATTTGTGAGCAGAACACTGATGAATTATTTATAAATTTAATTGTTGAATGTAACTACTTTACAATTCAATAGCTGAAATATAACTTTTATTAATCATTAAAAATAAATAAGGAATTTTGAATGTAAAGAAAAAAACCTTGAAAATATATAAATGAAATAAATGTTTACTGTCATCAATATGGATAAAAATATTTATTTTTTAAAAATGAGACATTTTTTACATAATTAATTGGAATTAAATTAAAATGGAATAAAAAAGTTGAATGTGCCTAAGTAAAAACAGGGGATCACACATTTGAGAGCTCATCAGTTCTTTTGCAATTTTTTCACAACCTTATGACTTTTTTAAAAGTTAGAAATTTCCCAAGAAAGGATTTTTCAGGTTGTTTTTTATAAATAAAAAGCATTATTCAAATATCGAAAGGGAAAATAATTAAGTAGATTTTCTAAACTATGTTGAAAACTCCAAAATATGCCTATATATATTCAAAGGCGAACATTTGATTGACAAACAACCATTTGCCACACAACAAGGTCAGAAACTGCTACTCATTTATCGTTACCCAGTGGGCCGCTGTGAACCAAGTCACGGGGTCGAGTAGCCTTGCCCGCGCCATATCACTGCAAACCCATTTATAGGATGGGCCACATTCCTACATCACCAATTTCAAAATCAGATTTTAAAAATTATTCTAATTCTATTTAACTATGATTGTCAATGAACCAGCATGCTTCCCTATATTTAGCCCTGAGTTGATTTTTACCTGTTAGATTGAATCAACCGAAAGAAGTCAGTTATTTTAAAGCAGGGAGAAAGAATAATGATTGACATGCCTGCCCAAGATGTATCATATTACTTGGAGCACATTGTGACCACGGTATAGTTATCGGGCCACCTTTAGCGAACAGGACGGTTCTTTGATTATGCAGGGATTCGAACTTACTATTTTCCGATGGAGAGAACAAAAGCCTTTTCAACCAGCCTTCCTTTTAACTTTACAAAAAGTATGAATCATTATAGTAATTATTTTCCTCATTTGTATTATAATTCGTTAGTAAGAATTTCAAGATTTTAAGGAATTAGAATGTTAATATATGTATTTTAGAATATTATATTTATAATATTATTGTGTGGGGATTTATTGTTTTAAAATAAGTACCTTTAAACCAAAAAATGTGCAAAAATATCAAATAATATCGTGACATCATAGAAAACCTTGATTTAAAATTTTAATAAAGATCTGCAGAATTATGTTTCTACAAAAATTTAAAATTAGATTAATTTATTGATGTTTATTAAAATATAAAACATTTCTTATGGTTTATATTTGTTAATATTTTGCTTAGAGTATGTCTAACTTTATTCTCAAACAAGAATAACTGCTTTTATTTATATTTTTGATACATGTAAATGGTAAGAACTAAAGTATTTCCTTCTTAATGATATTTTTTTAAAAAGGTTTTCATACAAAAAAATTACAGATAAGAAAACATGCAAATAAAAATTAAAATCTAGCAGTGAGATAAAAAATGTTATAATAATTTATCAACTAATTTTATACGAGAAAACGTAAATATGTGTATAAAATAGGAAATATTTTTAGTTAATGAAAGATACTCTATATAATGAAATAAAATAACTGACACTTAAAATAACTTTATGATTACATATTTGATAATCAAAACGAAGTCTTTCAAGTATGTGAAATAATAAATACAAGAAGATTTTTATTTATTTGATAATTGCGAGAAATAAATTTTATTCTAACTCCAGGACTCTGTTTTCAAATTGCCAGGCGATAACCTAATAAATATAGGACATATATGATATAATTTATTTATGTTTCCATACAGATATTACTTGTTATGTAATCCAGAGTTTGTGGAGGTGGACATAGCAGACAGGAAAATCATTCCATAACGATCCTATCTTTGATTGCTCAGTCTGGCGTTCGATGACATCAAAAGCACTTTGTCACAGTTTTTCTCTTGGGAATCCTACACCACTGTGAAAGTCCCAGAAAAAAACTCTTCCTCATCCTCCTTGAATTTTGCGTGTTTAGGAAAGAAATATTTTTTATTTCTGTAATCGGTATACAATGTCCAAAGATTTTTTTAGTTTGTTTTATTTTGCTTTCTGTTTCTCATAGTTCTTTTATCTCTTTTACGCAAGTTGAAGACAAATAAATGCTTTGAAAGGGTCTACGTTCTTGGAATTTCAACTATTGATTTATTTCTGGATAAATCCTCCCTCACGTCCTGGTTTTGAAAATATATTTATTAAAAATGGAGGGACGACCATAACCAAAATGAATGTAATAACAATGGAAAATATTTATTAAAATCAATATTTATGCAAAATTAAACCTAATTTGGAAAAATAAAATTATAGTATACTGTAACAATTTCAAACCAATCTGAATGAATCAATGTATGCAGAAATGTTCGTAAAATATGCATAAGCTGTAAAAGATATTTTTACGTATTACAGGGACAAAAATAGAAAGATAATCAATAATCATTATAAAATGGTATATACCTCACTCATAGATATGCTAAATATATGCTTTTCACTTGCTAATTCCAAAATTTAAATAATTGCTTGCTAATTCAGCAATAAAAATGCATTAAGAACATTAATATATTGACATTTTAATGACTAAATTGTCATTTACTATTTTTATATTTTAATTAGAATTTCATTTTAGGTTTACTGAAATCCTCTCTTTAATATACAAAAAAATAGCTTGCAAATATCCATACACATTAATATTATTTTAGAAAACCTAAATATGTTTTTGTGAAAAAAGAAATTAATTTTCTTCAATTTTTCTCCAATTTCTTTATGAAAAATTATTTTTAAAATTAGAAGACAATAAACTTTTAATGCAGTAATGTAATCAGGTTTAATTTTTCTTTAATACTCTTGGTATGTGCATACAGAAGATAAAAATTAAAATGTGCTTTATTTTCTTAAGTAAATATTCTTATGTTAAAAAAATTAGTACTTTTTCTAAGTTTTTTCTTTTAAATTGATTTTATGAGATCTTTCATCCCACAACGGATTTCAAGAATTATTGATCCTCAATTGCATATCATCTAAAAAGAACTTCTCTCAGAAAGTCCATTTTATAAAATGCATTACTCTCAAGTTTCACAGTGAAGTGTGTGACAATACCTACTGTTTTGGTTATATACGGTTTATAGGATTCTGACAATAACAAAACATGTCTCTATTGTGAAACCTCTCGTGACTCTGAATTTAATGCCCTTAAATGTCACGTAAATTTCAAAACAATTATTTTTAAGTTATAAACGATCTATTCATTTTATACTATAAAATATTATAGGCTAATTTTAATACAATATATTACAAAAATTAGTCCTAAAAGTTTTGTTAATGTGATACAGAAAGTTAATAGAACAATGAATCAGATAGACTCACTATTTGGAACACGAATATGTAATTATAAATTCATTTATCATGTTAAATAATTTTACATGTTCTAAACAAATTGCTGGAGCTACATAATTAGCAAGCAGAAGTATTTTATAGTTTCCAAAGTCATATAGAAACTGCTGGGGCCAGGTTTGAAATTGCTTCTTTGTTTTGGCTGGAAGGTAATGGGTTCTATACCTGACCCAGGCTAAGATGAATCATACTAAAAATTCTAATGTACGTTAAAATTTCCATAAAATTCAACGCTCGTTGATGTGGATTAAATTAGTTGTGAGAGTAGCAGTTTCTGTATCTGCTTTGTCATTTACCCATTATTTAAGATTGTGAGATAAATGGCTGTGTTTGTTTACTTTTCAAATGGCAGAAATAAGCAACTGGAAGAATTTTTGCAAACAAAGAAATGTTCTTATGGACGAGAAAGATAATTAATTACATCGTAATTTTTATAATGTCTTGGCCATAATTACATACTTTTATGGACATCGCATTGTAGAGAATAGGGTTGATGGCGCTATTGATGAAAATCATTGTCTTGCAGAACATTAAGAACCACAGCTCCATATAACGTCTCTCCGCAAATGAATTATACACCAGCAGAACACGGTAAGGGAGCCACAGAATTGCGAATACTAAAACCACCACTGCCAGCATCTTCACAACCTAGTAAAAAATAAAATTTATTTCAAAATATTGATTTTGTCAATAAAAGAATTTTTTAGAAAGTAAATGTGCAATTTAAATATGAAAACTTAAAAACTCCAAAAACATTTACAAATATTAATAAAAAAGTCAGATTGCTAACTTAATTACTGAAAAATATTTATATTTAAAAGAGATATTTAGAGTGAAACATATTTTCTAAGTGAAGCTAATGTCTAAAAATTTTAATCAATATGTCAATTAAGTGTTCAAATATTTATTAAATCATTTCCTTTATTATTGTATGAAAATTAATTAAATGAGGAAATGATAGCTACTTTACAAAGTTTTTATAAGAAAAAGGCAAGTAAAATATGTAGAGAGATTAAAATTACATTTTGAGGTTAAATAATTTAACTATAAATTGTTAAACGACATGATGATAAAACACGTTCACTGCAACAGTAATTTTACATTTTATATAATGTTAACACAAACGAATTTAACTCCATTTTTTAACATTAGAAAAGCTTTATTCTCTCTTTTAACTTAAATTAGAGTAAATATTTATCAAAATTAATGTGGCGAAGGAAACATTTTAAAGCTACATTCTCATTATTTTGTAAAAATAATACAAATTAATGTTTACATGTATATAAATATGCATACATATTTGTGCATATTACGAGATGTTACTAATATTATCATCATTTCATAAAATAAATTCATTCTTGATTAATTTTGCTTAAATGAGTTTAAACCAATACTGTTCTAATTATAATATAAGTATAAAAGAACATTGTCAACTCTTCATTTTAGAAACAATCATGTTTCGGTTAGAATGATTAATAAAGTTTTCAATAAAGATTAATCCTTTAAAAACTTAAAAATCAATTATAAGCATTACTTTAATTGCATTATTTTATCAAATTTACATTATCTAAAAACAATTATGTCTGCCTTTGCATAATATTGATATAATTATAAAAAATATCGTAAAATATAATATTATCTTATGCAATCTGAACTTTGTGAAGAATAATATAATAAGATTTATTATTTTCTCAGTTATTTATTTATTTTTCCTCATTTTTAAATAATAAACTATCCACACCATGTCACACAGATACAAATATCAACTCAGATTAATTTTAACTCCACTGCCTGAAGCTTCTTGCTTCATCATAATTTTTCATTAACTTTTATTGATCTCATAAACATTTTATATTTGAATTAGCAGTTAAATATTTAATAATGCATACTTTCCATCTGTTTCATGCTGTAATATAGAATTATTTAAATTAAGTTTTTAACACAAATATAATCAAAATGGCTTATATAAGTATGAGCTTTTCTTAAAACGAATCTATAATTTTAGTAAAAAAGAAATTTTTCTTTCAAAAAAAGTTTATGATAGAATGAGAGATAAATAGATGGATACAGCCTCACACACAATAAGTAAAATATTTAATCTTTGGTCTAACTTGTTAAATGTTGCTTGAAAACTTTGTCATTACTAAAATAACTCAGCAATAATAATTTACTGCATTAGGTAATTTTTTATTTGATATTCTTTTTCACTTTCAATATACTCAATGATACTCTAAAAGTGATAATATAATATATATGAGTTTTAAAATTTTCACACTTAAAGTAAAATTATGAGTTCACCAAAAGAAGTTGCCAGTTTAAGAAATGATAAAAAAAAAGCAAGTTCATTATAATAATGTTGATGACGCTATCGTTTTATCTCAAAGTACTATTATTTAGTAATTCTTAAATCAACGTTCAATTCTTTATAATATAGAAGTAACTGGTGGTTACTATATAAATTGCATTAAAAAATAAAATAACAAGATGAAACTAGAATATCTTGACTTGGAATACTGTTTTGTAATTCCTGAAATTGTGTCATTTTATATCTTCAGTAAAATATATAGCAAAATCACTTCTCAGTGAGTAAGTGATTCCACACATAATCAACTTAGAATAATTACGGAATTAATTTAGAAAATAATAAATATTAGACCTATAAAGATTTTCATTTTAGTTCCGTTTGCCAAAAAAATAATAAAAATAATTCCAACACTAATAACAGTCCCATATGATCTCAACATTATCCTGATACATGTAAGTCAGTATAAAATGGGAAAAACCGTAATATCTTTCCATAACAAAATATCATTCAATAGACTTTTGATAACATCACACAGTCAAATTTTTCTGAATGAATTTTTTATATACTAAGAATTATTTCAATTTTCCATTTTTTCTACTATTCAACGATTGCTTAGCTTTGGAAAATTTATGAAGTTAACCAGAGAATCATATACAAAATTGTTTTATTCTGGCATTTTTCTTAATACAAATAAAATGAAATGAATTTAGTTTCTAAAATATAATTCGATGCAAAGTCTTATAACTAAAATATAAACATTTTTCAGAAAATTTTAAAACACCTTTCATTGAATATAATTTAAAATAGCTTGAATGAACTCTAAGGCATGTTTCAGCTGCACAATAGGTATGCCTTTAATATTTCACATTATAAATTTATTAATTATTCATTTGTTTCTGCTTGGATACCTGTGGAAAGACTTTTATAGTACTTCTGAATAGAAGACTAAAACATTCAAATTTTAAATCAGCGTTTCCTTCTTATAACGCTAAGCTAGATAAAGAAAGTCAATATATCTATATCTATCTATCTATCTATCTATCTATCTATCTATCTATCTATCTATATATCTATATATATATATATATATATATATATATATATATATATATATATATATATATATATATATATATATATATATATATATTTCTCATTAGTATGGAATATTAATTTATACGATTAATTTCAATAAAATTGGTTTTAAGCAAATAATATTCCGATTTTGCATTTTGCTATAGCCTGCTGAAAGTCCAGACCTCAATATTATCAAAAATAATTTATGCCGGAGACAAGTAATATGAACCTATGATTAAATTTTAAAAAGCTTTAAATAATGATACTGACATTTTTTTTAAAACCAAAATTCACGACATATATATATATATATATATATATATATATATATATATATATAATATTAAAATGAAAAGTAATAAGGGCTCTTAAATGTTTTTAATTACCTTATAATATTAACTTTGATTGATTTAAAGTTTCTTTTTTTATATTGATTTAAAGTATGGAAACTAAAAGTTGCAAATATTAAGAATTTTTTTATTTAGATTATTTTATTTGAATAAATAATTTTTGTTAGAGTTCATGCTTTAGAATCGTAAGACATTTGTAAACTAAACATTATGAAAAATATTTATAAATTTCTAATATTTATTTTTTTTGTAGGGATCACACGAAATGCGTTTTAATAAGGTGAGGACAAAATATATTCAGTTTTTAAAACATTATTGAAAATGATGCCAATTAGAAGGTTCTCAGTAATGAGAAAGAAAGCATGTTTAGATTGTAATAATTTTAATTATTTTAATATTTTTTTCTTCTTCTGATGTTAGAATGATATTCTTAAAAAAATAATAAATAAATAATGTAATAAAACATATGAGTAAATATTTTATAAAAAATTTGCATGATTTAACAATGGAAAGGATTTTTAAATTATGGTAATTAGAAATCGCACTCAGAAATCAAGAAATAGCTTTGAAATTGGACGTTTCTTAATGACTTTATTTTTTCTTTAAATATTTGTTTGTGTGCTCCTAATATTATTGATCAAATTTGTAAAAAAACAAAAATGCTCATTGTTTCAAGTTTTCATACTTAGATTCGTGAGAAAACTAGTTGTAAAAATCATTTGTTGTGATCTTATAAGAATTTTATTTTATTTCTAAAAAAAAAAACTATAAAAATTAAAATAATTCTTCTTAAATTATTTTTATAGAATTTGTTTCATGAAAGATTATTAATAGTATCAATAGGTTTGAAATACTCTAAAACTTGCGAAGATTTTAGATTTAAAAAAAAAACTTTGTAACATAAAAAGACAGAGTATATTTATATACATTATTAATTACATTGGGAATTATTCAATTAAAACTATACATGAATTTTCATTTTTATCTTAAAATCATATAATTTGGTTGTTACCTTGTCATTACATAAACATGTATATAAAAAAATAACGTTAATATTACTGATATTCAAACTATAAAACATTAAATTATTATCAAATATATAAAATATTTTATTAAGGGACATATAATTTAAGTATTTTATTATATAACACTCCAAAGTCATACATATAAAATGTATACTACCTTTCCAAAGCTATACCTTACAGAGCAGAAAATTAATTATTATATTTCCTTTCTCATAATTTTCAATTGTCAAAGTATTATATATATATATATATATATATATATATATATATATATATATATATATATATATATATATATATATATATATATATATATATATATATATATATATATATATATATATATATATATATATATATATATATATATATGTGTGTGTGTGTGTGTGTGTATATGTAATTATATTTTTGCAGAATTTTAAATTGTTTACATTATGAAAATGCAATTAATTTAATAACTTAAATGGATGTTATGTTGTAAAAAAATATACTCAAATTTCAAAATAGATTGTTTTATTCTTACGAGCTTCAAACATAAAGACAATCTTTTTTTTTATCTTTAAAATTTTAAAGTACACATCTTGTGTGAGAAATATTTTGAAACATTTAGCAGCAACTTTTATAAAATAGAAATTTGAATTGAAAAGAATAACGTATTATATTTCTATCATTTTTTAATTTTTAATGCTTTGAAATTAATTAATTAAAATGAATTCATAATTTGTCATCAAAAAATAAATAAAATGTAAGCAATTTTTCCAAACTCTAAAATTTTAACTTATATAAATAGAGAAATATTATTACTTTGTTCTAGAAAATTATGTAAAATAAATTTATTGCCAGCATTTGAAAAGATTCTCAGTTTTCTTTATCACTGTTTACAAATTTTCATAATTGTATTGTAGCATTAGAAGTTGTTAAAAATTCATGCCAAGAATCATTTATTAAAACACCACGTGTTGAATAAAATATACTTGGCAGTTTTTTAATCTTTCATTTGTGTTTCATATTAGTACATAATTTATTAACACATTTTTAGAATGATTTCAGGGTGGTTTAAATAATATTTAAAATGTACAGAATATTTCTTTATATAAATGCTCGATCTGATAGCCTTTTTCATGAACTATATGTTTGCATCGTGATTTCCTTGATAGAAGAGATTTTCGTAAAATTTAAAGGGCTATTGTTTTCTATTCCATTACTACTCATAGTTCATCAATCATTGTGAGTTTACGTTCAGAAAAAGCTCTTTTCAACAAACCCAAGGTACAATAGTCTATAAGGGAAACGTTAGAGGTCTTTGCAGGAATATGTTGAAAACGTATATATGTAATATCTGTATTAGTCTTAATTTTTTCAAGAAATGCAGTGGTAGTTTTCGAAGCATGACTTATAGTTTTGTCTTGATGAAGTTTCTCTCTTTGAAAGTCATTGGGATAAAGAAGTGGCATTTTTTTTATAGAAATACTAAAAGTAAAACATTCTGTTGATAGTATGATGAGTTGATTTTAAAGTTTTTTCCTCTCTTCTTATTTTTAATTCCCCTGTGTAGGAAAAACCTGCGACAATCATAAGCCTCTTACTGAAACTTTCTTTACATTGACGGAACCAGGTTTGCTTATTTATTTTCTCCTCGCTTTCTATAGTAAATAGAATTTTTTGTTGCAGTCAATTTAGGTAAACCCATGCTTCATCAAAGGTCACAATGTATTTCCATTTATCTCCTGATAAATGGTTTTCATACAGGATTCTACAAAATGTTTTGCGTTGAGCCATATATCTCGGAAAAAGCTGGTGAACATTATGCTTTTTAGCTTTTTTAAGTCGTAAATCTTAGTTTATTATTTTATTTATTCTTGCTACAGATGTATCTAAAAACTTTTCAATAGATTTCTGTGTTGACGAATTTTCTTTTGTTACCAGCTATTTCCCTTTAAAAATATTTGAAACTGTACGTACCTTTTTCGGATATTTGTTTGGAGTCTTCTTTCCATATAGAAATAATGATTGATGCTAGTTACTTGTTCAATTGCTAATGTTGCTTATTTTGCACTTAGAAATTTTAATACCCTGCTTTTCACAATGTTTTTGAGTTCTGAAATAAGAATATATCTCTTCGAAAAGCGCGAAAACATATCCTTCAATCCACAGCTTGTTTGCATGCGATATTTTGAAGGAAGAATTAATTTAAAAGTAGCAGACGAGATATTTCTCATTTCAAGTGATAAGCTGTTGATAAAATTTTTTATTCTAAAATACTTACTTTTTTTTGAAATTCTTTACAGAAATCGTTCTAAAAATGTACTTATACATTTTGTTGTTCACACATAATCATAATTTAATATTTTTTCATAATGACATTATTGAGAAGTACTTGGTCTGAGAACTTATAAATGCCTATCAATGATAATAAAAATAAAATTCGGAAGGAATATCTAGACTCAGTCAGAATTAAAAAATATAAATGCAATATTTGTAATCATTTTAAAGATATTAAATTAATTAAAATTGTAAATATTACTAAAATAAAGTGTTAGAATTATAATTCAAGTAAGATAAAAATTAATAAAAATCAAATTTAATTTGTATTACAAATTTGTCTTTTATAAAAATGTTTACACACACACACACTCACACATTTGTATTACAAAATTGACTTATATATATATATATATATATATATATATATATATATATATATCAACTCAATTCTAAATTTACAGTATATTTTGATGAATTTCAACTTCAATGACCTAAGAAAAATGATACTATATTCTAATATAGCATAAAAATATATGGAATTAAAATATACAAAATATAGTAAGTTTTAGAAGAAAATGGTAGTCGATCAAACTATTTTAAAATTAAATGTAACTCTTATTTGCGAAACTTTCAAAACGGTAAGTAAGAATCGAAAAAGTATAATCCAAGTCAAAGTATACATTTGCTTAGCTTGCAATATTTTGGGGAAAAAACGTGTTTCAGGCATTTAAATAAAAATTAACAAAATGTATCGAATGAAAAAGCTGTTTAACATTGCGCTTTAATATATTTAATTATTTAATTAAATTTCGATATTGAAATAAAATATCATTAAATGAGGTAATAGTGTAAATGTTTACATTTAAATAAAACAAAAACCCTTGAAATCAATATATTATGATATTTATCTATTAAAATTTTAAACATACAAGTACTGTTTTGAATATTTATATCACTTCATGCCAGCATCTCAACAACCAATGACCAGATGTTTCGAATAACTTAAAGCTTTAGAAACCACACAAACCAAAACAAAAAGGCAATATCATCTACTATTATGGAATGTCTGAATGTCATCTACACCAGACTTTCTTACATTATTTTTTGAAAGTTTCTTCTTTTCTGTAATTGAAGATAGGGCACAACTACTGACCTTAAATGTCAGAAATGTTCTGATCATCATTCAAGTTATCATCGATGCAAATTTAGAGATGCCAAAGGCTTCGCCTACCATCACACTGAGTTCAGAACCCTTATTTCCATATCGAGTAAAACCAGTTGAAGAGAGTTTATATAGACATAAATATTACTTATATAGTCATAAAAAGATGGGACACATAATTGAAACTCTCTTTAACATACAATACAATGCCATCTCTGCATCCAATTTTGTCGATAGGGAAACCAGATTTGCCATTTATCTCTATATTACATCGCCAGGGGAACTGAAATTGGAAAAAAAAGTGGTCGTGCTGCTCTAAACTCTGTATAATTGTGTAAGCAGACATGCTACAAGCAAGCCATTGCCTGACGAAATTTTCTGATCTGAATATGAGGGTGGTTTTTCATGACTATCCTCACAATATAGTCGTCTTCCGAAGTGTTATTGATATAAGGAGAATCATATCTTGAGTGGCATTCAGTGTAACCATCAGCATTATATGAATAACATATTTGAACGATTGGATTTCAGAATGTATGAGTGACAATACCACAAAAAATTAACTGGATTGCCTATAAATTTCTAATTTCAACTCCTGCATGAAAGTATCTTTATTTCCCGCTTTTCAAAGAAACTTATTCTGAGAAAATTCTGACTTTACAAAGAGATTTCCAAATGAAGAATCCTTCGTAACACTTTTCGTATACTTAAATTCTCTGAAATATGTTAGTCACTTACAATTCATCCTTTTCATGTGATTTTGACATTTGTGACATCCCTCAATCTTAATTTCGCAATTTTAGTATAATCACCAGTGTAACTATATTTTTCTAGAATTTTATTTAAATTATATGAAACATTAAATTAAACTTTTACTAAGTGAGATAATAAGTTAAACTTTGATGTAGGATAGAAAAAATTAAACATATTTACTGAAGTGAAAGTTTTAAAAATGTAATATTATAAATATTAAATATGTGAAAATGTTTGCTTATAAATTCATTTAAGATGTCACTGAAAATTTGATTAAATTAAAAAATCACTAATGTATACCTCACTCATATTTTAACTCTGTGATCATAACTCTGTTGTTATTATTATTTATTATTATCATATAATATAGCATTTTAATTAATGATATATCAGTATGAAATACCAAGTTTAAATTGAGCATAATCGAAATTAAATAACTTCTTTGCGAAGTTTAAAATACAAATAAATTAGATTAACTAAATTGCACATTCATAATTAACGAATTTGCTTTAAAATTCTAAAAGAATAACTAATATATTTTACTGAAAAAATTTAAAAGAGAGAATAATGTATATTTTGTTTAATATATCAATTCAAATTGTTAGATAAAAATTAATAAAGTTTCTATGCATCATTTCTCCATAAAGTTCTGAGAATATTTTTTCTAAAATGTGTCTATAAGAGGTAGCAAAAGAAATATCTATGGTGTTATGTAAAAAATACGTATTTTAAATAAATTAATATAAATTTTGGTTGCTTGAAAATTTTTGCGGAAATGTTATATGAGAAAAAGAATATTCCACCATTAAATATATTTTCCTGTGAAACATGGAATTTAATAGTACTTTCTTTTCATTCAGTATCTTTCGCACATAACAATTCTGCAAGTTCAATAAAATATTCACTACCATTAAAGTGTAACTCAAATAAATCTTCGGAATCATATGGCAGTAAATACATTCAATAGCAACATTTGTGCTGTTTGGGATTAAAAGAGTGGATTAAAACATTTCTAACAATAAGCTATTTTGTTCACTTTCTATACTGAAGCTCTCAAATAAACTTACGAATTTTAAATAAAAAGCGTGGAACACATTAATACTTTTTAATGATGCAGTGATTAAAATCCCTTGATTAATAGATATATTAAATGTATTAAAATTGATATATTAAATAGATATATTAAAATTGATCAGTAAAATTGATAATTTTAATTACATGGATTGAAATTATATTCTGTTAAATCAAATAATTACTATTAAATGTAAAAGCATTTATATACTAATTTAATAATAGATAATTCAGCAGTTTTATATGTATGTGCATAGGTTTAATGTATGTATATGTATTTAAACTAAGTGTGTATTGAGAAAAATTTCTTGATTTGATTTTTAAAGCAGTTTAGATTTAATACAAAGATCAATATTTGTAAGTCATCTATATTTGTGTATCTATCTATCTTTGTATGTATGTATGTATATATATATATATATATATATGGATTTGTAAAATGGAACAACATATGAGATGGAATGGAAATCTTAGGACCCCAACTCCTAATTTAATCTGTAGTTCCTATTTCAGTCTAACAAAGCTACATATTCTCATCAAATGTAATATGATTCTCACGTGAATATGTATAATTCAGATAATTATTCAAAAGATTTCAACTGCATGCATTATTTGTTCATGGAACTTTGTTTACCAACAGCCATCTGATTTGAATATTAAAACCATGAGATAGTATTATAAGCAAATATAATTCCCTATTATCAGCGATTTTAATAAAGAGACTTAAAATTCTGATTTATATGATTCTACAGTAATAATTGCAAAATTAGAGCAATTTTATCATATTAATAATATTTAAATTAATGATGTTTATTCTCTTAAGTTTAATAATATAGCAGTATTTAGTTGGCAAACAATATTTAAAATTAAAAACAAAACTAATAAAAAACATTTTTTGAAAATATGCATCTCTTAATTTTCTTTTAATTGAAAATTATAGGTTAAGAACTAAATTATTTAACAAAATCCCTAAATTAAAGTATATTTATGTTGAATTTCATTAATGTTAACAAGAATATACTTTTTTAAATTGATTATATTGAGATATTTTGGCACCACAAATGATTTGGAATACATCAATAATTAATTAATTTTAAGGATTATTAACAAAGTTTACGCTGAAACACGACAACATCAGAAAACGCATTAAACTTTTAAATTTTAATTGTAAAAAATTGCAGAATGGAAGTTATTTTTATGAATACAAGCAATATACATTTAAATTAAGTTTATTAATTACATTATTAAAGTAATTTTGATTTTTGTCTCTTTTTACTGGATGATGATCTTGATGAGTTATAATATTTGTTAAACTGAACACTCTCTTTCAACTACATGTTAATGATTTATTTATATGTAGACTAAGACCGAGTAAAATTAATGTTTCTAGAGTTCAGTGAAATACTAATTGAAATTATTTAGCAAACATTTTAACAACTGTATAATCAATTTAATTTAGAGTTAATGATTTTAGCAAAATCACTTTTGTACTGATAACTATTTCATTTATTTATACAGTAACATTGTGATGGTTTTCTTTTCTAGTAAATATTTATCTAATAACGTTTGAATAAATCATTATCAGTCATTATCAATAAATCATTATCAGTATTATTATTAAGAAATCATTATTAGCATATGATGAGAAAAACTTGATTTTGATTTTGATTTCACTTCAAAGTTATCCTGGAATGTTGTTTAAATTTTAGTTTCCCAAAAGATTCTTCTTCAGTAGAATTTGTTTTAAAAATTTACTTGAGGCATATCTCTCATTAAAATTTACTTCGAAAGCATGGATTTGATGAAATCTATAAATCAATAAAAACAGTGCTCTCAATTAATAATAAAATTATAAATATAAAAATGAAATAAATCTAAAACTAAATTGACTGAAGTAATTAAATCTAAAAACAAAAGAATAAGGTTATCAGTTAAATTTTATTAGTTTGGCCTTTTTAGAGGTAACCATTTTATTGCTACTTAATAATTTAAGCCATGATTCTCTAAAATTATATTGCAAACAAATTGAATAAATTTAACAAATGAACAATCATCTACGTTTTAATACTGCGCAATAGAATAAGTTTCTTTGTTTATTGGTAAATATTTCTGTCCCTTTTTAAAACCTTCCCTTCTTTTGTATCATGATATATTTTCTTTATAATTAGTTGTCTGAGATATACTTAAGAATCTGGACTTCATGTGTTTAAAAATAAAAAGAAGCAATGGTATTAAAGACTTCTGTTTCTATCGTTAAAAAAAGCAATATTATATTTCCCCTAGAAAATTTTAAATTTTAATAATATCTTCTTAAGAATGTCTTTTGTACTGTTATGAACCACAGAATTCAATAAATGACACAAGGTAAAGTAAAACTTTAAATTAGTTTCATTCTGCTCATTTTCAAAAAATGCATGCATTTTAATTAAACAAATTTCTTCTTACCTCTAAACAACTTAATATGCTACAGATATTTTTAGTATTATATTTTAAAAAGAATAAATGTATATATATAATACTTTTCAGTTAAAATTTTAAATGCAAACTGTTTTTATAATCTATCATTTTAAAAAATTGGAAACAACAAGTTTTATATTCAAAATGACTCGATAATTAAATTAACATGCATAAAAACATTTTTTAATCACTCAAACTAAATTGCAGTATTCTATCAACAAAATACAAATTATCAATATCAGTGACATTTTGTATTGAACTAATGAAATAAATTATTTAATATACAATTAATTTTGATTGCGGTCATTAGAAAATATTTTATTAATAAATTATTGGTAAAGTAGTTCATCTTTGAGTAAATTTTTGTATTCTGTGAGTATTTGTTTCATCTTAACAACTTTTGACACAATAACATCAAAAGTCTTATGCAAGTATAATTTTGATTAAGGTTTTATATGCCTTATAATGCATTGTTTCTAGATATGCATTACATGATGTCTTTTATTTCGAGATATTTTATATGTATATCACGTGTAAATATATGTTTTGTATGCATAATCTATATCTTTACATTTCCCACTATTTCTTAAGAGAAACGGATAGAATGAAAGCAAATATTGATGTATATGGTTTACATATGAAAAATCCTAATCTGGTAGTCTGCGAAATTGACCTTTTTGCTATGAGTTGGATTTAGGATTGTTATATGGAAAAAAGTACAATTTCAATTTTTTTGGCCAATATATAGGTTAAAATCAGCTTTATTTAATTTAATTGTTTTAATTATAACGTTTATATAGATATACTTGCATGAATTATGTAATATTCTACAATAAAAATTATTAAATATAAATCTCACTCATGTTTAATTACTAAACCCAACTCACAAACATAAAAGTTATATTAATATATCACAAACATATTAATATAACTTTTATTATATTAATATGTTTGTGATATATTTTACTGAACAAACTGAAACAAACTTTTTCGGTACTTTTACTCAAAATCAAATATGCTTTTAAAAATAAATCTTTTAAAAAAAAATATTTTAATTACGTACTGAAAACGAAATTATGAACTTAAGTTTCATTAAGATTAAATATTCCATATTATTCTCAACATTATTAATGAAACTAAATTTTGTATGTATAATTAGAACTTTACAAATTAAACTTTTATGCCTTATATATGGAAAAAATAATAAGTAATGACAAGATAAAATTTTCAAAACAGATAGTTTTGAGAAAGTTATTAAATAAGCAACATTATAATTACTTTTATTGAATTTCTTACCATGATTATAATATTATTTACGAAAACACTTTTTAAATAATATTTTTCTTCAATTCTGTCTCATTCTAATTAAATGACAAGCAATTTCGTTATAGGATAACTTTATTTATTGTACAACATCATTTCTATTATCACCAATGTATACCATACATACAAACTGACTTATATTAAATACCAGCTAGACTACTGTAATCTCTTCCTAATGTAATTGATGATGATAAAGCTGCTAGGAAAAGCTGATGATTATTGATTTGAAAAGTAGATTTCATGATATGTCTCTACGAGCAGAAAAATCAGCTTAATTTGATCCAGGTTAATAGAAATATCCTTCAGAATATTATTCCATCATTTTCGACTAGTTCCAACAGATCCAACATATCGTAAATTATAAAAAGAAAATTATTCTTTTATAATGTCTTATATGTTTCTTCTTACATACCATAAAAGAAATACAATATAAAATGTCTGGCGATTCTACTTTTAATGAATTTGAATTGTAAAATTTTAAAAATGGGACGAAATCTTATATGTGTTTTTCTAATATAAGAGTTTTTCTAAATTATAGATTTAGAATAAAAAGATAAATGCATTTTTCTAAAGTGATTTGAATGTAAAAAAATTTATTTCACTTTTATTATATTAATATGTTTGTGATATATTTTGTCATTCAATTGACTACTCCTATTCTTATTCGTCGAAATAAAGAAATATATACTTTCCATTACCGCATTCAATATATCACATTTCCATTGTGTTTTTTTCATTGAATCATTTCCTGATTTTCTATTTCATTTCAAAACGAGAAAATATCTATTTTGTATTATTTTTGTTTTATTAATTAAAAATTCGTATTACATAAAATATATAATATCGAAATTTTAGTTTAATATACGTAATTTTTTTGTTTAATTAATAAGTCTTTTTTTTCTCTTACTATCTTACTTATTAATGTTTGCTATTAAAACTTAAAACTATTTCCTTGATGCACGTAAATATTTCGCTCAATACATAATGATAATGAAGTCACTCTGATTAGTGAATTAATAAAAAGATGAATGAAAAAAAATCAGAAATGCAAACTGGTGCATTTTCCATGAAAATGTATCATAATGTTAATAATTAGATCTCCATCAGTCTTTATTTGATTAATTGTAATTTGTATTATAAAGCATGCTCTCTTTGAGTAGCATAAATCACGCTTGAAAACTGAAAGTTTGTTTCAGTCTAAAAGGGTTTCATACATGCCTTAAATATAAATATCTGTAATAAATATAGACAAAATATCACTTAGCGTCAAAAATGTAAACAAAATATTATGGTGTAAGTTAGTTGTTTAACTTTTTTCAGAAGGCAATTTTTAAAATAAATAACATTTATTGCAGACATCACAAGTTACATAGAAACAAAGAAATTTAATAGCACTGAAACAGTGCATCCTTTTTGCATGAACTTTTAAGAGCAAGTGTTCAGTGTTCGGTTGAGATCTTACTGAAAGAATGTATAAAACACGCCTACAAAGTGCGCTGATTGGTTAGGTACATTTTATGAAGTTAACACCATTGGCCCAGAAATTTGATAGTCATGTTTTTAGTTTCACTTCGCAATTTTCAGTTTTACTTCACGAAATCAAGTGTTATGTAAAATATCAAAAGTTTCTCTGATAAAATGTGTAATGAGTTACCTCAATTTCTTAGAGAAGTCGTGATGAGTCACCACAATATTTTGGTGAAGAAACACAATTTCCTATAACGTAACGTAACTTTAAATGTAAGCATTTACATCTTTTTAAATCAAACTATTTAAATTAAAGCCCCCCTCCCTAATATTTAAAAAGTTTTCTTAAACTTTTTCTTTTCTGTTAAAGTTTGTTCTCATCAACGGAAGTTAGATCTATTTCCAATTCTACTTAAATTCCATTGTGTTATCTATTATAAAGTGAAGTATACAAAATAAGTCAAAATCCCCATTTTATTTTAATAAAATAACACCGCAGGTATTATACAATAAAGTTTTAGAGATTTTTATTTGGTCATGTTTTTTTTTTTTAATTTATGGGTCCGATTCTAGTTTAAGTAAGAATGGTGCATTTATTAGATATCACCAACACAAGTAACCTCTAATACTGCTCCTTATAGAATCGAATGTTTTAAAATGATTATTTACCAAGAACCTTTGATACAATTACCTTCTCGGTAAAAGTTAAATTACATTAATAATATAAATAAAAATATTATATTCAATTTACATAAAAAGTTTCCTAAATATAATTAAAGTCCTCGAATTAAAAGTTATTTCAATATAGTTTTCATTTTAATAGTCTTAAAATTGTTATATATTTTTAAAGTAAACAAAATTCAAAATTATAATTTAATTTTAATTAGGACAAAATATATTTAGTATTTTAAAACAGTCGTTTATAAAATAATATAGGGTGATACTACTAAAACTTTATAAAAATGCATATATTTTCTATGCATTCAAGAAATCAAACAATGGACTTTAATCAATAAGGATACAAAACTATATTTTTATCTAGAGTGGCAGTTTATCCATAGCTAAAAAACACATTTTTATATATTTTAATACAATGAATTTTTTTGAAACATCTAGAAAGCAAAAGATTTTGACATAAAACGGTTAAATTTGCTACAAACAATCTGCTATGTAGTTTGGTATAGAAACATCAGAAATATCACGTTTCTTATAAAAAGACGAAAGGGATTACCAAAAGCAATCATTCAAATTTATGTCATATTTTTCTCATTTTTGAAGGTACTAATATTTTCATACTGAAAAATAGATCTTTATGAAGAGTGTATTTCAGTAGTTATAAAATAAACTATGTAATAAATTTTGAGGTAAAAAATTGAGCTTACAATTTTAAAAATTAAATTCAGTGTAACGGTTCTTAAAAATAATTCAGAAATAATATCGTGTATATATATATATATATATATGTATATATATATATATATATATATATATATATATATATATATGTATATAATATATATGTATATAATATATATATATACATTATATATATATATATATATATATATATATATATATATATATATATATATATATATATATATATATATATATATATATATATATATATATATATATATATTTTTTGATATATATATATATATTATATATATTATATATTTATATATATATATTATATATATTATATATATATATTTATATATATTATATATTTATATTTATATATATATATATATATATATATTTATATATATATATATTATATATATATATATATATATATATATATATATATATATATATATATATATATATATATATATATATATATATATATATATATATATATATATATATTACATTTAAAAATATATTTTATTTCGGTTGGAAGCCGAGCTGCCCGCCGAATGGTTAGCGCTCTTGCCTTTAGTTCAGCAGTTCATGGGATCGAATCCCACCATGGGCATGGAGGTGTCAGTTGTTTGAAATCCACTTTAAATCGTATTGCCGGTCTGTTTATCATTTGTGTGCAAAGAAAAATGACCGTTGAGCGACAAATAAGCCAACCTATCGATCGGAATTTAAAAATTTGATTTTATGCCATCAAATCTTTTTTACCAACTCAATATTTAAGTATACAATCACAAATATATTGAAACTTTATGACTGTAAAAATTGACAAAAGTACATTTAAATTATTCTTATTTTCATTAGATTTCATCATTTATAATATAGTAATGTATATCGTGTATCACTATTTTTACAAAACTACCTAAATTATTTTTTAATAACTTTGTAATTTTATTCTTAATATTTTAATAAATTTATATAAAATATTTTCTGATACTTTTTCCGGCACTACCATTTGCTTTTTTCATTTTATGCTATTACTTGCATTGAATAATAATGGCAACTTCGCAGAAGACAATATCCTGACATGGGAGCGGATATCCATATCCGATTTCCAGATCTCCATGGAAACGACTTATAAAAGGTTTTGGAGGATGTCTCCTATTTGTGTAATGTTCTTAGTTTAATTTTCCGCATAAACCACAAATAAGCGATTGGGTACTACTGACTTAGAAAAAATCTCTAAATTAAGACATTCGGCAAATCTAGTGTTAAATTTTTTACACGGACAGAAAGCCAATCGGAAATACCTTATTTTGCTAATAATCAAATTAATAAATTGTGGTTCTTGAGTTCTTGAAATTTATTTTAATCAAAACAAATGTTTTATCACACTTAAAAATAAAATCTGTAATGTTTTGTCAAAACTAATGTGATAAAATTTTATTTCATTCAGAATTATTTCCACACATTAGAAAAATGAATTTTTGTAAGAAAAAGATTTCAAATATTCGTTTATTGAAAATGTATTTATAAATTTAACGAAAGATATTTATGAATCCCAATGGAGTACTAAAATAAAATGAATGTTTATAAAATATGAATATATGTAAAATATGATTTATCAAGAAAATAAAATTTTTGTTCTTAAGAGAAAACTATTATACTTGCTGACTTATCAGAGCATATAGAATAAAAATATTTTAATCTAGAAAAGGTTAAATACTTTGAAGTAGATACATTTTAGAAGATATTAGATTAGAATACTTTAATCATTGTCACAGTCCAAATTCTTGTTAAATGTCAATATATATCATATATATATATATATATATATATATATATATATATATATAATTGATTCTTTCAAATTCCTTATTTCTTCTTCTTTAATGCTTCATTGATGCGGGCGAAATATTAACAATTTATCTTTTTATTTTATGAGCGAATTTATCTTTATTTTATTGGTACTTTATTCACATCCTTTCTGTAAATAAGTTTGAACCGCAGCCATAAAAATACTTTATTACTGGGAAAATATTTGCCAGCTTATTAATTTCTCAAGAAATTTCGGATAAATCAAGTATTTCATTTCTGTGGTGGTGACAACTGAATTATCACACTCATTTAAGAAATATCTCATTTAAGAGATCATTTCATTGCGTAACGAAGATAAAACATTCTGAATAAAAGCTGAAAAGTAGTATATCAAATGTCATATTTATTGAAATGTGTGTGTTTGTAATTAGTGAATTTTTGCGAAACTAATACAAGATGCTATGATTACTAATATTGTAATAAATTATATTACATGTTTGTATATGTGATGATATTTATGATATGTGAATGAAATTTTATGTACTTTGAAACATTAAATTAAATATTTTTAACTTTACTTCGTGTAGTTCTAAAATAGCAGGAAAACAACTTTAGAAATGGTTAATTATGTATACTTAATAACTGAAGTATTAAGAGCTGAACTTCAATAACTGAAATATTAAGAACTGAACTTCAATAAGTGAAGTATTAAGATCTGAACTTCAATAACTGAAGTATTAAGAACTGAACTTCAATAACTGAAGTATTAAGATCTGAACTTCAATAACTGAAATATTAAGAGCTGAAATTCAATAACTGAGCTTCAGTAAGGATTTGGGATATTTTTTCAATATATCACACATAACACAATAATAGAATCAAAAATTGAAAGAAATACACATTCCACTGTTATTCTAGCATGCAATAAAGTAAGACTGTATTTCTTATGTTCTTTGGTTTATGGTTTTAATTGTTAATTTTTTTATCTATAAAACTGTATTTTAGCAATTTTATTATTCAGCTATGCAAAGTTTCCTGATGGTAAGCCCCAAGTTTCTCAGTTCTTACTAAGAATTTTTGCAAAACAGTTTATTTGTTATCTAATTAGCTTAATGTCTCACAAATTAGAATTTTTATCCTATAAATGAAATCTTTTCAAAATATTAGTTTATTGAGAATGCAATATTCTCTTTTTTTTAAAAAAAAGATGTGCTTAAGTTAAATATACTGCATTTGTCATGAATTTGAAATAATTTTCGTTTTTATTTTGTATTTTTTAATTAACTGCTTAAAAATTAATTCCTTTCTTATATGGTATTTATGACATAATCAATTAATTACTACATTAAAATAGTTTTTATTCCATATTTAAGTAGAAATGTAATCTAAAATAGAATTCCTTAAGTGTAAGGATTTAATTCATTCCTAACAGAACAATAGAGTTTCCTACGATGGATTGCTTACGGCTCTTAAAGTCACCGGAAATCAAACTTCCCGTTCTAGTCACTTCAAACTTTAACATTCTCTGCTTCAGTAAACTTGATTTCGTTTGTTTAACATATATTAGCATAACACTAAAATATATTCCTACGAAAATCGTATATCTGCGTACTTTATCTCAAGAAATCTCTGTATATCTATAAGCAGAAGTGCAGTTAATCTAACGCTGTGTTTAACCAACTGCACATGAGAAAGATTTAATCTTTCGCATGTTTATAAATATATCTTTTAGTAAACTTTAGATTTTTAAAGAATAATTTTATTCTTAAAAAGTTCATAATTTGGGTTAATAATCCTTTATTTTATCAAATCTATTAAATAGAGTAATATTAAAATATTTTTTCGGTATTGCATCTCTATCTTTAAAATAATGAATGATTAAAAAATTAATCTTTCATATTAAACTTATGCTTATATTTTCAAAATTCATTAGATGATTTATATTTATTTATTAATTTAGCACATGACATGATTGACATTAATTTAACATAACATAATAATAAATTGAATGCAAGATTAAAATTTATTCATTAATTTAACATGCCATATGTCAACTAACAATATTTTTTACCAGTAAAATATCCTTTAGTACCTTTTTTGATATTGTTCATTTCCTTAATGAGATAATGTGTTTGTTTTTAACAGTTATATGCACAAGTTAGGAATTATATGCAGGATTATAATAAAAAGTAAAAATATGATAGAAATTAGACATATATAATTAATAAATATTTTCTGCATTTGCATTTTTGAAAATTTCAGTAAAGTAAAACATATTGCTCTCTCTAGTCACAATAAGCATTTATTTAAAACATCTGAGTTACTTAATAACTATGAATTGCTTAAATTATACGCAGAAAAGAAAATATTAATGACTTTTTATATGATTTATTTAATTAATTTATTCATTCAAGACTAAAAATATCTTTCCATTTGAAAATTCTTACTCATTTTTTTACCTATGTTGTTAAATAAATGATTATCACAAATGCCTCATTAAAAATATTTTCCGTTCAGTAAATATCCAAAAGAAGACCTTCCTTTAATTCCATTTTTTTTAATTTCCTAGAAAATTCTAAAATTGAGTTATGACAAAAAATAATTTTCATTTCCGATAATCTCCTTTTCATTAATGTTTTTTCTCTTAAGGTATTACAAACAATAAATACTTATAGTGTGAGAGCCAAAGTAATATCCTGGTTTCGAAGAGGATGTCCCTCTCCCCGTATCCGGTTTCAAGGGTATCCCTGGTAACGGCTTACTTAAGCCTTAGAGATCCTGGAATAAGTTTACTGTTTTCATCATTACATTAAACTCCTCCCGTAACAATTGTTGTGTATTAGAATTAAGCAGAAATTTTTTGATTAAGAAACAAAAATATTATTTATTGTTATGCCTTTGTCACAGTCTTTCTTTGGATAAAAATAGTAAGACATTTGTTTGTTATTATTTTTTAAATAATTAAATATAAGAAGTGTTATTAACCAGTTTTCCATTTAATTAAATTTTCATATCTTTCATTTATTATCATTAGAATTTATCCTATACAGCCACGTAAGAGAAAGAAATGAAATAGGCGTGAAACAATAGTCTTATTTATTTACAATTCTTTCTCTAGAGCTAAAATTACCGATTGATTTAACTCTGTAGGGATTTTAATTGCTGCACATTATAAGATTATAAGTTCATTTTTAGATTGAAAATATATATATACATATATACATATATATATATATATATATATATATATATATATATATATATATATATATATATATATATATATATATATATATATATATATATATATGTGTGTATAAGCAATTAATGCTGAAGGAGTATCGAATATCATTTAGTAGGCATCAACAGGTTTAGCTCCGATTTTCCTGTTTACTTTTTTATTTATTAGAAAATGATCCCAGCTTAATTGAATCATGCACACAATATTTTATCAAAGTGTATTAGTACTAAAATCACTCTATTATAGAAATAGAAGGTGCTTATAAAAACGTTAGTCACTGTAAACATATCATTTTTTGTCACACAATAGCAGAGTTTCTAAAAATAGCATTAAATATATGTTTTAAAATGTGCAATGAACCTGTTATGACATTGTTTACAAATTAATATGTGGTCGAGTTTTACAACCGGAAACTAATTTAATAAGAATATATGGCATGAAGAAAATTCTGAAACGACAGGAACACCCGTTGTTAAGCGAAATTAAATATCCTAGACTATAGACCTAAGCACAAGATAGTCAGCTGTCTACTATATATATATATATATATATATATATATATATATATATATATATATATATATATATATATATATATATATATATATATATATATATATATATATATATATATATATATATATATATATATATATGACTACTATCCGTTCCAGTTGCTATTCGTTATTCCTACGGCACTGTATACTTCCTTTATTCTATTCGTTTCTAAGATCCTGTAAATTGTTTTAATAGTTTTATGATTTATAATCTTAGCTGTGTATTTCAAATGCTCTTCCTTTTCATTAGATCAATTTATAGAGACGTTCTATGAATATGGTTATGGCATTATCCAACAATATGCAATTTAAGGAACATTTATATTTTCCTAATATGCTTTATAATTTTACATGAAATGAGATAACAATACTGAAAAATCAGTATTTACTAAATTAAAAATAAATACGATCACAATAAATGCCATATTATGATATAACACATTATAATCTTAAAATTTCTGATTCCCTTAATTATAATCCTCAAAGGAATACTAATTAGACTTATACAAAGAGACATTATAAGTAAAATTGTAAAGTGGTGATAATAAGTATTTATTATATGTCTAATTATCGACAAATAATAAAACGCAATTTAAAATTTTAAAGCATTTCAAAATAAATTTATATCATTTTATTATATACACACTTTACTTAAAATTTTAAAATATTTTAAATTTTTATTTCTTGCATAGCGTATTAAACCATTTTGAATATAATTTTTATTTTGAAAATAAGCGATTATTAAAACATTTTACGAGTCTAAGTGCTGATTTATTTATTCATAAATTTTAATATATAATAAATACATTTTTTATTTATAATTTCTCACTTTGTAATAAAAAAATACATGGAATAATCAGCTTATAAAAATTTCAAAGAGGAAATATTTAATTTAACTTGGGAGAGTGAAATATTTGCAAGGGGGAAACAGACATGTTATAGTTAAAATTGAAAAAAATATATATCTGAAATATATAATGAATATTTATGGTAAAAGTACAGTATTATTCGCAGCAATAAAATTATATTTTAATTTCCATTATGCTTATAATAATAATAATAATCCACTTGAACATATATCACACACCAGACAATAAAGAAAGTGACAACCACAAAAACATTAATAATAGTTTATTGTAAATTATGAGTTTTCTATATAATATGAAATAAGGCCCATTAAACTCTCTTCTTTTTGTGTTTTTGATTTTCGAAACATTTTTATTAGAATGTTTACAGATGAAATCAACTTAAAAAGTAATGTCAAAAATCTTTTGTTATATTAAGACAAATTATACTAAGAATTTTAAAAACATTTTGATAGGAATATGCATCAGCAAAAAACATCATTAAAATATGATAGATGATCTACCTGCATAATTTTAAATTTTATGAAGCTATGCTTTCCAATTTCTGAAGCAAATAATAAATCATTCACATTTTGTGAATGTTAATTACACTTGGGAGTTTTTTTAAAGAATTTTATACATTAGGTTTAAGAAGTTTTAAGAATAAATATTTATTTGTAAATTTTTTAATGGTGTATAAAAATTAGTTTTTCTTATTCTCAATAATAAAACTAATCATTTTACCAATTCATGTTAAAATATTTTTTGTAAAATTTATAATATATCACAAGTATTTAATTCTTTTGATTTTTGTAATGTCTCTTTATTTAGCATTGTTTAATTATTGTTTTCAAAGTTTAAAAGATCTATTTAAAATACCTTGTATTTTAAATAGATCTTATATATTGTTAGATTTTATTTCATATAAAAGAATTAATATTACTTCATATTATTGTTTGGTACAGTAAAATTACTCCATAAAATTATTTACTATATAAAATTATTACAAGAAATGATGGAATTTTTTTAATGCGCTTTGCAAATTTATTGAAATAAGATTTTTTGTAACAATATTATACCTGCCAAATTTGTAGTAAATATATTTGTGTAAGAATATATTGTGAATAATTGCAGAAATTTACTTTACATTTATAAGTTTCCCAGTACTAATAATTATTGGAATGTGTACATTTATGTCTGAATTTAGTATCTTTTGGGATATCAAATAATATAAAAGTATTGCATTTTCTATGCACAATTTATGACGCAAATAGGTAACATAGCCTAGATAAGTACACAAGTCCTTTATTCACATTCCCAAAAGAATTCTTTACATTATTTAAAAAATTCATGAGAAACTTCAACGCTGAAAATATTTTAATAAAAGTTTAATCTATTCAATTATTAGTTATTATTAAAATTCTACGTCATTTTAAATATTGATCACTTGAAAGAAAATAAATATTTGGTTAATAAAATTTATGGTAAATCCTGTTAATGGACCAAAATTGTAAATGTATTCAAATGTTTTATGTTGTAATGTATTTAAATGAAATTTTTTATTAAATGACTTTTGCTTATTACGTTCTTTTCGAAGTAATCTATGTTTGAAAATAAAAGAAAATATAAAAAATTTGAATGTAACTTTGATTTTTCCCGTCATTACATTTTGTAAACATTCATGAAATTTGTGAAATATGATTTGAAACATATTTCACTTACTCAATCCAACATTCTTAAGATAAATTAGCATTATAAAAAAGCATCGTCAATTCTCCTTCAAGAATTGTTATTGTTTTTCTGTGAAAAATAAATTTGAATTAAATTGTACAATTGAAAATAATATTCTGAAATAAATATAATACCAAAACTTAAAAAATAAATAAAAAATACATTGATTATTAAATAAAGAATCAAAATGATTATACTGAAATCAATAAGAATAGTTTAAGTTTAACATACTTGGACTCTCGCATTAACTCCATTTGATGAAGATTTCCTTTGTTCTTGGGGAGTGATCATTCCATTCGACATGCCATTTGCATTGCTCTGAATATTTCTTGAAAACAAGACACGGGCAATCAACCCATAGAGAACAAGAGAAAGAACAAGAGGGAAAACATAGAACAAAACGATGTCGGTGAAATAATATCCCAAATAGCTATTTCTGGTGAGGGCGAATGTGCATGTTTCTCTTGGTTCTAAGCCTTTATAGTTGAGTATAGCAATTTTAGTGAGAAACAACCAGGGACTACAATACAAGCAGGCAAAGATCCAGACGCCCATGATAATCTTCTTGGCTCTGCTCACCGTGCAGACTATCTGGGCTTTCATAGGGTGACATATTGCTATGTACCGTTCTATAGTGAAAGCAGTGATTGATAGCGAAGAGACATTGATTCCAAGATATTGGAAAAATATGAAGAGAGCGCAACCCATTCTACCCCAGATCCATTCATCACCAAGAAGATAATAAGCCAAAATCTCATTTGGAACTGAAGCTATCAATGTCATAAAATCGGCAATAGACAAGCTCACGAGGTAGCAGTTGGTTGGCGTGTGCATACTGCGTGTACGTGTCACTACGATCACGACCATTATGTTGCCAAGTATACCAACAATAAGGACTATACCTTGAAAAAGGGTGCCAACAATTTGGTATTTAAGGGAGTAATAAGATGGATCCTTGCCTTCTCGATCGCTTGTATAGTCAGTTTCATACAAGCATGTGTAGCTCTCGTTAGAATCATTCGATGTGTAAAAGCAGTCAAAGTCGAGATCTGTTATGTAACCAGGAAGCACACTATGACTTGACATGTTCATCTGCATTGTCTTCAGTTGTCAGAAAGACTATATGATTCAAATCAGAAATTTCAGAAATATAATTCCATCTTCATAAGATATTTATTCTCTGAAAAGAAGGAAAAAATTATTACCAAAATTCTTTACATGAACAAATACGTATTCCTAAAGTTTAAATTCAAAAAAATCAAAAGTATTCAGATGATCTTATCCAAATATTTAAATTAAATTTATTGAATATTTATATTAAATATTTAAATTAAATTATTGAGAACGGTAATTATATTTTATTATTAATTATTTCATTACTATTATGTTAAGAAATACTTCTTAGAAAATGAATTGAAATATTTTTTCTTAGTTGTGATTATTTCAATTAAGAAGATTATTCTGAGAGAAATAAAAGTTATATATTTTTTAACATATCTTTTTATAGTGTTCTGTTGATTTGTTTAGAAGAAACTCAGGTTTATAGTTGCTTATCCTTTGTAATTTTTGCAGCATAATACGGTAGAATCTTTAATCACATTGTATACAATTGCCTTTCAATTATATAACGTCAATATAAGAAACAATATTGAAATATTTTGAATATTTCATTAGCAAAGATTGGAATTTTTTTCCAGGCTTCCAATAAAAATTCCCACAGAAACGAAGCATGTCATTGTTCACCGATTCCTGTTTTGTTTTCTAAGATATCCTATTAACAAGATTGTGATTATATATCAGCGGCACAATATAACCTTATGATTCGTATACAAATTAAATCAGGAAAATATCTGTTTTAAAATTTTCATTATTAATTGAAAATACATAATAATGTTCAAAAATCAATTAAATTCAGTTCATCAGATATATTAACTTTAAATTTTATTTATATAATTTATTTATTGGGAAAAAATTTAATCTAGCAGCACAGTTCTAACACATTATATTTATACAAATATAAACCATAAAATTCTGTGACAGTAATGTTTTCTTTGTATTAAATTTACTTTTGAGATATTTATAATTCATTCGTTTAATGTGCATGATAGTTACATAAAAATGCATTTTCAATTATTTTTATTCTTTGATATATAAGCTTAATATTGAGACTTCATATAAAGTCTAAAATATGACTCTGATTGTTTTTATTGTTTTGAACATAACTTAAAATTTTTTTCAATTAAATTAACTTATTCTATTCTAGGTAATTAAATCTATTGCACAAAATTATTTTGTTTTATTCTTATTTTACTATTATAAATGGGAAAATGGATAAGCAATTAAACGGCTAGAATTGAAATAATTATGCAAAATATATTATAAAATATAACCCGATGTCTCTTTGTTTCAATATCACTAATTAAAAAATTACAGAAAAGGTATACATATGTCCCGTTTGAAACACGTAGAAAGATTACTCTTAAAAAATTGTTTGTAAGCACTTTGCATTTTCTCTTATTTTCATTATGTTATGAATATATTTTCTAAACATTTACGGGCTCAATGTTATTATTTATCCCTTTTATTGTTTTCATGGAATATACCTTTAAAATCAATATATAAAAATATAAAAACTCTTACAAAATAGTTGTAAAGGAATATATCAATCTTTATATCACAAAATGGATTCAAGTATTGATCTCAAGAAAGTGAAAAATAATAAAGCAATTTTTTTGTTCAAAGGAAACAAGAATACATTCATTAAAAAGAATCAGCAAAAGGAATATTTTTTTAAATAAACATGAATTATGAAATTAAATATTCATTGGTCTATATTTTAACGTTTTAATCATAAATATCTATCTATGTATTACGTAGATAAATATTATTTTTATTTTAATTTCATTGAATGTCAATTTTATATATGATTTTTTAGTCTTCAATCATGATTATACTTTCAATTTGGTAATGGTTTTGTACTTGAATTTTGTCAAGAGAAAGATATTTAATTTTTTTGAAAAATAAATTAATAAATCAAACAGTTTTCATCTTTATTTAACTTAAATAAAATATTCTAAATTTTGACTTCTATATTTGTCAAAATTATGTAAAATAAAGTAATATATATTGCAGCATAAGGACTTCAATTTATCACTTTCAAGATGGAACTATATTTTTAAGCGTAAAGTTAAATGGATATTTTACCTTTTCTCATATTTTCATGTTATTAAGTTTTTAAATCAACTAATTAAAAATTAATTAAATTATCTTAAAATAAAAATATTTAAAAATATGGGTTCATTATTTTATTAGACTATGTTATTTAATTTTACTTAAATTATTTCAATTCTCTTTTATAAAACAATGTTAATTACTATTTTTCTATGTTTACATTTTAGCTACAAGAAAATTTTTGTTATTAATTACAAGAAGCATCATTATGAATTCATTAACACGTAACAATAGTCAAATGTAAATTTTATATTACAAATTCAATTCAAATTTTATAATTGCAAAACATTTAAGAAATTATTTAATATTTACGCCTCTTCAAAATTAATTAAAACATTTTATTTTTAAATATTGATTATTAATTAAAAATATAAGGACAATTATAAACAAAATATACTTTCTAAAAAATTTATAACTTTATTATATATTCAATATATCATTAAATATCGATGTATTTATATAAATATATTCCATAATATATATTCACAAATAACTTCTCCGCAGCACAACTAAACTTTGATGTAATATGAATTTATCTTGATGACCATATTTAATAACAATCACTGTAATAAATTTAATGGTATTAGATATGTAGAAATAATTGCCTTTTCTATAAATAAAATATTTCAAATTTTTCTAAATAGCGTAAGATTGAGAGAATAATCACTCCAAAACATACATGCACATAATTCCTAAAAAAAAAAAAAGAAAAAAAAAAAAGATTTTTTATAAAATAATTTGCTTTTTTTTATGATTTTAAAATTCAAAATTGTGCCTATAATAACAGGATAAAAATTTTAAATTTTTTCCAGTTTTTGTTAATACAGTTTACATTTATTTTTCAAAAATATGCATTGGATTGAAGCACCCAGAGTTCTGGTTGTCGTTCTGCACAGCTGTCGTTTTCCCTCCAGCGCGCTATTTCGCTGACATTTTCATCCTGTTTTCTTGAAGGTAAGTCAGTGAAGGAGTATACTTGAGGGTCATCGAAGCTATTCATATGTATGATGCAAGGGGGAGAAGTATTGGAAAAAAATCCTCAATATCACCTCCCAAGACTCACCCACGCTCTCTCACTTTGAATAGTTTTGCCAATGTGAAGATCTGTTCAGAAAGATATCAAACCAATGTAATATTTTCTTGTGAATAGCCCTTCAAAGAAAATATGAAATATTTTGTGAAAAAGATAAACACTGTTCGAAATAGAACGTACCATCTGTCTTCCTTTCAATATGTTTCTTTGTGTTGAAATTTTATGTGATACTTATTTTCTTCGACGATGGAGAAAATACAAATACAATTAGTAATGTAAAATAGATAAAATTGCTTCAAAAATATGCTTTTAATTATTCTACTGTTTGAAAATAGATATATTGAACAGAAAATACTGCATGTAAATAGATAATAAAATAGAATTTTAAATAATTTATATATTTTTTATATGATATAGACTATTTTTAATTTGATCTGAAACCACACGAAGACCTAAGGAACACATTTGTCAACTTTCCAAAGATAATAATACGATATATATTAATAATGTATTTATGTATTGCTTATAAACGCTTGCATTTAAAACTTTTAAATGTAAAAGTATACATAAAATGGTATTCTATGAAAAATTAAATGCTCAAAATATTTCTTCCTTCATTAATCACATCTTCTGCTCATTAATCACATTTTTATTCACAAAATATAAGATAATTTTGCATTTTAAAACTGAATTATAAAACTTCAAAATTTTAAATAAATTAAATCATATTTCTCAAGCTTCATATCTGGCTTGCAATTATATGAATACAGTTTATAACCATAATTCAGCTTTTTCTTCACATTTTCCGGCATACAAATCATTTTATCTGATCTTCTAATATTATATAATAACATAATACTCCATTAAATGAAATTAAATACTTTTACAATTATAATTTTGGCTTTCTTAAAATTAGACATATATTTTAAATATTTTTAAGCTATTGAAGGTTTTAATAAATTTAAACATTAATATTGTTATATTGATGATCTATATGTTAATTAAAACATTTTTATGTTTTGTTTTACCATAAAAACAATATAAAGCAGAAATCTATATTTTTAATCAATAAATACTTATATGTAATGTTTCTTCTCTTATTTTAATTTATCTTATAAATACACATCAAATTTTATTTATCTTATAAATTCAAAAAAAAAATATTTAATTTATGTCTCAGTGTAGAAAATTTAACATGGTTTTTCTCTATTTTGTACTAAATTTTTATTTTACTTCATAAATGATTAATTCATCCATGAGGTATAACATTTAATTAACACAGTTTAATGATCTTGGGCACATAGTACATTCTTTCGAATGACTCTTGGTCTTGACTACAACATCTGGTGTAGTTGCTGAATGTGGTTTGTAGATTAAAACCAATTAAATAAAGCATAATAACAAAGCCATAATAGGAAAGACAGGAAAGATAAACAATACATAGACATCATACTTTTTACTCCATATTTTAGTGAAATACTCTATAAGGTTAGGCAATACATGCTAAAGAAAAATTTACAAATTTATATAATGGCAATAATTGCTAATTTGAACCAGAAACAAATTATAAATGTAAATTCTCTCATTTCCATCCTTTATATTTGGTGACCTACATGGATTAAAGTAATGTGACACAGATTATACGCTATAATTTTATTAGAAAATAAATGGTGAATTTATTAGGCACTGTTATAAAATGTAATGTGATGTACTATCACTGGCTTAAATGATTAAGACATTTCACACAACCCGTCTCATAAATATAAAAATTTTCTCAAGAATTTGATTTTTATTTATGAAGATTTATTCGTTAAAAAGAAATACTTCATTCGCTACATTCTCTAATACATTTTTTAATACCTTATAGATTGTAATTCTTTAATATCGGTGTGATAAAATACTCTATAAAATCTTTTTTCACAAACACATATTCACTACTGAATATACACAATAAAATAGAAGCAATGGATTTCCTTTGATGGTTGAGTAAATATTAGTGTTCTGTAAGTGTTTGTAGCAAAAAATAAATAAATAAAATGCGCAGAAAATCTCTTTAAGTTGAGAGATTTCTTTTACAGATTTTCCTTTCCTTCTTTCTGGTAACTTATGCAATTGACTAGAGTGAAATTAATAATCTGTAGATTTAATGAAATATTCGCTAAACAATAAATAATATATATAATGAATATGCAGATTTTTATCTCTTAGCGGAAACAGTAAAAAATATACTACTTTACATAAACTTAGGGATTGTTTTACATGCAAGCAACTTATATGCAACACATTTTATTAAAAAGCACACACAATATATATATATATATATATATATATATATATATATATGTAAATTGAATGTTGCAACATTGATCGAAAATTACAATAAAGTTTTTCCTCTATAATTAGATTGTTTTTTTAACTAGTTTTATATTCAGTATAGTTCTTCAAAACACCTACAATTTTCCTAAAGCTTATACATAAATAATATATTTCACAATACAAATATTTTTTTGAATTTCTTAGATTTATAAATTCTATATTTATTTATTGTTTATTTATTATTTTTGTTTTATTATTTGTTCTTTTTCTAGAATTGTAAGAAATGTGGGAAGCAAAAAAATGAACTTTCATCGCCAAGGTATCCCTTAATATATAGCCACATATAGATTTCTATAAACAATGTTTTATGCATGTATAATTTTATAAATGAGGAACTTAAGCCAAATTCTTTTGGCCATATCATTAGTGCATAAAAATAAAATTAATTATTTTTGATTGCTAATCAATGTGATAAATTCATTGATAAATTAAAAAAAAGTATGAATTCAAGAGATGACTTTCCATTTCTATTTAATTAATGGACACTAGATATTGAATAACAATTAAAAATAACTATTTGAATACTCTTTAGTGACATTTTCTTACGCATTTTTTTAGAGTTGATTAAAAAAATCTATTTTGATAAGAGTCTGCATTACTCGGTAAGTCCTTAAGAACATGTTATTTGTTAAGTTAATAAAAATAAAATTTACAAAGCAAGACTACTACATTCCATGAACATAACCGAAGGGAAGCTTCGAATTAGAAATTGCTTTTCCTTAGTTCCGATGGGTGATGAAGTGACGTTGTAAATTACTTCAGAATGAAAGAACAAAATCCATTCCATTAAAAATGTTCATTTTTTTCTTAAAACTTTTTTATTGATCTGGAATAAGTTGCAATAATTTAAGTTTTTATTTTTTATTTTTTAGAAGATAAAAAAAGTTTTTCTTTCCTGCTCAAAACAAACAAAATGTATGTGGAATATGTGAAATGATTTATCTAAATTTATTTTTTATCGCAATCATCAATAAATGCAGTTCTTTATTCCAGAAATAGCAAGAATTAATCTTATTTATTAATTAAAAATCAACAGAGCGAGAAGACTGTTTCCTAAATTTTCAGTCTATTATGAGAATAATTTTGAGATAACTAGGTTTCAATTGAGATATAGAATTCTTAACATCTAACTCAATGAAAATATACATAATTTTTTGGATATATTTTGAACAGAGAGAGCATGCTTGTGTTTGCGCTTTGTTTCCAAATTTAAAAAAATTTTTAAGGAAATGTTGATTTTCTGTTTAATTTAAAATTATATATATATATATATATATATATATATATATATATATATAGATAGATAGATAGATATAGATATAGATATAATTCTATAATATTGTTCACAAGGAATACAATAGTAAATATAATAATTACAGAATTGCTAATTTCACAAAATTAAACTTCACATATTTTAGCTCTATGTTAAATAACTTCTGTATTTAGTTTTCTATATTCCCTATCAGAAACAAATGCATAATATTTCAGAATTTTTAATAAAAGGAAATTAAATAACTTTTTTTATAATTTATTTCCTCTGTAGTTAGAATAATAATTCTTCCTATTATATTTATGAATTTTTGTGATAAAGTAAATTTATGTAAAGAAAACATCATAAATCTACTGATGTCTTTTTCTTGAGATCATCCTCCAGTTTTTTTCAAATGATATATTATTATGAGGAAAAAATAATTTATATAGTGTTGATTATACACGTATAATAATTACAGAACTCAATCTAAAATAATACCGTTTTATTCATTTGCGTGTACTCAGAATATAAATTTATGAATTCACATTTATAATGAAATTTCAAAGACTTAGCATAGATTATTCTTTTAAAAATTACTTTCTTTTTTGTAAAAGCAATTCTTAAAATATTTTTGTAATGATAAGATCTAGAAAAAAATAACAAATGAGACAATTATTAAGTAATATAAATAAAAAAATAAAGCATTATGATGTTTATAAAATAATAAGAATCATTATATGAAATTTTATGTTTGTGACAACCCATTGGTACTTAGAATGACATGAGGATGAACTTAAAAAAAATCAAATTATAAATAAAATAATTTGCTTCTTTTGAAAACAATATTTTAATAACAATTGGAAACTATCGAATATATAAAGCAATCTCTATTCACAAATTTATCTACACATAGCAGGCTGGCCAACTTGTGGCTCGCGAGCCACATGCGGCTCTTTAAAGGAATATGTGGGGCTTTTGATGATATACCAGGGTTCCCTTTTTATTTTTGTATTATTCTATGTCAAAAAAATATTATCGTTCCGTTTGTATTTCAAAATGTCTTCTAAATTACTGACAACAAATACGAAAGAGTAAGTGCGAATTCGTAACAAATATCATTACTGCCCAAGTTAAGTATAATATAACTCATCAAAAACTGTATGAATGAACATAATAAGTGGCTTTATCATCAACAATCGACCGACTCTACTCCCATTTTAAATTTGTAACCTTTATTGCCACGGACAGTTGAAATTGTCCTTTGGGAGTAACAATTTCTGCCACACTTGTTACGGATAAAAATTTTTTTCTGGAAAATTTTAAGTGAAACTTGTTTTGTTGTAAGAAGCATTTGAACATATAATGTAATTGTTTTAATAACAAACCACTTATTTTTTCTAAATTTCTTTTTTTATTTCCAGTTCCTTAAAAAATATGACAATATAAAGCGAAAATGAAAAAAAGAAATTACGAGCAAGGAAATACTAGTTTTAATAAAGAGTAGGAGGAGAATTTATTTTTATTGACAATAACGGAAAAGCATTATGTGCTATTTGTAATCTGTGGTCAAAAATAATATAGTTAGCAATTTACATCGACATTATGAAACTTTTCATTCAAAGTGTTCGAATCAGTATCATCCACATTCCAAATTAAGATCAGAGAAACTTGCTTAGTAGAAAATCAAATTAAAATAAACAACAGTTTTGTTGTTTGTTTAAATTTGATTTTCTGTAGCACTTCAAAAGTCAACCCGGGGTGACGATATTAAAAATGAGTTTTATCCCATAGGGAAAACTTTTGATGTGCTTTTAATAAACTTGTAAGCAATTCAACTGATGGAGATCTGGCAATGTTGGGTATAAAAAAATCAGTCTTATTGGGATTTTTAAAGACAATTCTCAAAGTCCACAGTTCATACTGATTCGCAGAAAATTTCATAGAGAACATCTCGTCAGAAAATATTTAAAATAGCCTGATATTAGGAATACAGTATTACACAATATAAAATACATTCGTATCAATGCAAAAGTTGTCGGCTATTTAAAAACTTTCTTGAATAATTAAAAGTTAAAGAGTTTTCGAATGACATTAATTTCATTTGTTTTGTTAGATGGTTATCTAGCTACAACAAATTAAATCGATTTATAGATTTGTTTATTCCGATAACGGCATTTCAAAAAGAAAATGGAATTCGAAATCAGACGATGACGAGTGGTTATAAGACTTAATGTTTTTGATTGATGCCATGGAATATTCAGAAACACTGAAGTTACAATTGCAGTGATAATAAATAGCATAATGATATCTGACCTCTCACACAGTATATTTAGTTTTCAAACTAATGTACAACTTTTTAAGAGGAAAAAATGAAACATTTTGTCATTTTCCTAAAATGAAAAAAAAATTGTTCCATTATCAATCAAGAATAATTCAATGAATATACAAAAAAGCTAGAAGGATTGTTAACGAAATTCCAAAATAGATTTCAAGACAAGAAATATTTTAGATCACCTCTTGCTTTTTTTCTGAATCCAATTGTTATCTATTCAAAGTGAGTTTTCATATTCAAGATAATCATGAGCTAAAAAGTATCTGAAAAATTAGAAATTAATAGAGATGCAAAGAAATCAAGCTCTAAAATCAAAATATAAGCCAACGCTGATTATTGAATATTCGAAATTAGTACCAGAATCACATTACCCTGAAGTAAAAAAGCCTGCTTGTTGAATTATTTCAATATTCAGAAAAAAATATTTATGTGAATCATTTTATTCCACTTTAGAATTCATAAAATCCAAACACCAGTCAGCATTAAGTAACCAACATCTCATAGAACTATTGAATGTGCTATCGCCACCTATTCATCGAATTTTAAAGAATTATCACGAGAAGTAAAATAAATGTGTTTAACTTTCACTATTTCAAGTCCATACATTGACATTGACACCAGAGAACTCCCCTGTACCTAACTCCAAGGAGCTTTACCTATTTAATGGGAGCTGCTGGAACTTTTATTTAAAAATGATATTATAAAAATTGTTACAACAGTTGAACATGATAATCTTACAACATGGCTTTAAATATACAATCAATTTCCGGTTAATTGTAAAGATGAAAACAAGATGACAATATAATGGAGTCTATGATGAATTATATACAGTTAACATAATAATTGTAATTTTGCAAAGTTCTTGATTATAATTGAACAAAAATTTAAAAATCATATTGAAAAAAATTTTGATATTTACAAAAAAGAGCCTTAATTTTGTCAAAACATGTTTTTAGCTAAGTTGTAGAAGAGTTCCCAATCCAACAAACTAAGTTTTCATTGTTTATTATTAATTCAACTGTTTTATTTAATTTTGCTCTCGCTGTACAATTTCTCAGAATTCTCTTCTTCCAGAGGATCTTCCAATTTTCGCTGGGTATGGCTAAATGCCAGGATAATGTTAAGGAGTAAGTTGTCAAAAAATGGAGTGGATTGCCTTCTTTTCCACAAGTGCAATCTTTGGAATCAGAAATATGGAACCTGTGGAAGTAAGATGGAAATGGTCCGTGTTCCGTAAAGAAAAGTACCTCATTCCTAGTCCAGTTTAGGGTTTTCCTGTTTACTTTTGGTATCATCTCGTGTACATTTCTTCCAGTTATTCCATTATCCCAATCTTCCTGCCAACGATCCATTATCCAATTATCAAGTAAAGATTTGGTATGACAACGTGGTAATGGTAGAACCTGAGAAGAATTACTTGATGGTGCAGCCGCTTTTGCAAGGCTGTCCGCTGCCTCGTTTCCTTCTGTACCTTGATGGGCCTTTACCCATCCAATCCTGATGTTATCTGATGCTGTTAGGAGATCTTGCATTTCTTGTACCATAGGACATTTGTTAAGAGGATTAGATAAAGATTTAAGGCATGCTTGACTATCTGACCAGATGTTTGTTGGCAGAGGTTGTGAAGCAGCTACTTGAATAGCTTCACGCAGAGCATATACTTCAGCTTGATATACTGTGTTCTCAGGTTGTAGCCCAGTACTCCAAGTACTTTATAATCCGAGTTCAGAGTACACTATCATTCCGGATCCAACTTTTTCTTCTATTTTTGAGCCATCTGTGAAAATTGTTAGGAAGCCTTCACTGAAACATGGTATATGGTTTTGCTCTTGTATTTTTACTTTGCTCTCTATATTGAAGACTCCAGGGTGGATTGTTTCTCCTTTTATAACTTTTTCAATCAAATTTCGTGCAGGAAGAATGGGATCAACTTCACAAGGAATTTGTGCCCTTGTATGCCTTATAAACTTTGCCTCGGCTTCTATTTTTAGGTAGAATTATAACTTGAAGATTGTACTTCAATTATAACTTGAAGAGCTGCTGTAGGAGTCGTTCTAAACGCACCAGTGATGTTTAGCAAAAATCTCCTTTGAATCGAAGTAAGTAATTGTTTTGTCATTGTTGTTAATGGTGTTCCCCAAATTGCTGCCCCATGCGCCAACATCTTCCCTATTACAGTTTGATATAGTATGATTCGGTGTCTTTGGGAAATTCCCCAATTGTTTCCTGCTATCCTTAATAGTTTTTGCTGTAATACCATAGCTCTATTCGCCTGTGATTTTAGATGTGCTATGAAGTTTAACTTTTTGTCAATTATTACTCCTAGAAGCTTAATTGTGTCTTTTTTCTTCACTCTGCTGTTTCCCCAAAAAATTTGTGGACCACATTTAAGCTTTGCTATTAGAATATATTTGGTTTTTTCTAGCGAAACTTGTAGAAAAGTATCATCTGACCATTTTTTAAAATGAACCAGTGCCTCTGTTGCTATTTTGCCCAATTTTTTCTTACTCTTTGCCGCTACCACGAAAGTAAAATCATCAGCAAATGCTTGAAGATGTATCATGCTTTCTGGATCATGTTGTTTTCCTATATCACTCCAGTTCTTTTTAAGGGCTATATCTGCAATTAAATTCCATAGAATGGGGCCACTACAAGAGCCTTGTGGGCAACCAATAGTTTTTTTCCTTGCTGGCTATACCATCATTAGTTGGCATAATTATTCTTCTATCTTCAAGATTACTGTTAAGTAATTTTTTAATGTTTTAAGGGCATTTTGTGGTTTCTAATATTTGTTTTAATTTGTAATGTTGAACTGTATCAAAGGCTCTTCTGATATCAATCGTGATTACGGCAGTGTGTAATTTTGCAGCTCTGCATAAGTTAATCTTATTAATGAGTGTCATAAGGGCATCTTCTACTGATCTGCCTTGACGAAAGCCAAACTGGTTGCAATTAAAATAGCCAGTAGATTCCGAGTAATAATTATGTCGTTTTGTTGTTATTTTCTCTAAGAGTTTACCAATAGTAGGTAGGAGAGAGATTGGTCTATAGGATTGTACATCATATTTGTTTTTACCTTCTTTATGAAATAATATAATTATGCCTATTTTGAGACACTTTGGAAAATAAGACATATGTAAGCATTTGTTTAGGAGTTTGTATAGAAGATCTGGAAAGCTACTATGTATGGACTTAAGGATTGAATTATCTATTCCATCATATCCTGGTGCTTTACCCCTTGGTAGAGACTTTACTGTTCGTGAAAGTTCTTCCTGACTAAAGGGTATGTCATTCGGACTAAATTCAATATCTAAAGGTGGTTGCAAAGGTAAGGGAATTGGATGTTCTGGGAAGAGATCTTCAAGGATCTTATTTGCTGTGTCCAGTTGAGAGCCTTTAATTATGTTTGAAGATGAAATAAAAAGGTTGGAGGGTGGAATACTTTTGTTGAACGCTGATTTATATACTTTCCCAAATGGGTCTTTTGCTGCTGAGCAGAAATTTATCCATGCATTTTTCTTGGGAGTTCTAATTAATTTATTATAAGAAGCCACTTTACTTTTATAGATGTTACAGAACTGTTCTTTTTCATTTTGTTGGACAAGTTGAATTCTTCTCCTTATGGCCTTGAGTTCTTTCTTTTTGATTTCCAGGGATAAAGACCACCAAGTAGGTTTAACACTTAAACTTTGCTTTTTGGTTTTGAAAGATTTTGAGCAGCATTCTGAAATTGTACTTTGTAGTCTTGAAGTTACGTTTTCTAGTTTAGTATTTGTGTTTGCTGTATCAATAGACTTTTGAAAATCTTGAATATAAGGACTGAGCAGATTTAAAAATTTGGCGTGGTTTCCATAAGATGTCTTGTATCTTTTTATCTTCAAGCATTTAGTAACTTTGTTAAGGGTGATTGATATGTATCGATGATCACTGAGTGTCTCTTCTTCTAAAACGTTCCAGTATATAGTATTCGCTAAGTTTCCATTTGATACTAAAGTTAAATCAGGCCAACCTTGTTGTAATTGATTAAGATATGTAGGTGGTGAGTTAGGTTTATTCAGAAGAAAAATGTTATTAGACATAATAAAATCTTGTACGAGTTCACCTCTTGCACAAGTCCATACATATATTTTGTACTTTTATTTACATGTTTTCAATAAGTATAATTTCTTTAAAAAAATATTAGTACATGTTTGAATATCTTTTAAATATGCATTTAATTTCTGCTCACGAAAAATTTCAAATCTTGAAAAATGTTTCGGATAGCCAAGAAGTTTGACTATTACTGGTGTATAGCATACTAAAATGATTAACAATTCTTCATTTAGGTATTCCAACATTTTTTGTGGCAGTATTGCAAAAACAAATATGTAAAGTACTGAAATACTTTTCAATTCAATGAAAAAGTTATGTCTTTCTTTAAGAATTTTAAAATAAGCCTTTGCAAAATATTAGAATCAGAAAATTTTTATTCAATTGAATAATTTGTATTATACTTTCTTTTATATCAAAACATTTATATAACTTTTTATTGTTGTTTCGATAAGAATTAAATGAGTACAGAAACGTTAAGAATAGCAATGTGCTGTTAATTTGATAAGAATTTATTGTCAATCCTTTATATTATTTTATCGGCTACCTGTCATAATAACCCTCTTTGAGGTTCCTTAATTCTTAAATATGGTTATATACATATATATTATTTTTCTAATATAAATATCTTCTTATTATGGAAAAACAATATTCATACTTATATTTATATAGTTCTGTCATCCAAATAATTGGTTTTTGAATGCTTTCTCTTTTTATGCTGTATAAATATCCTTAAAATTTTTAAAGAAAAATGTGTTGTATGTATTTTTGATGATATATCTTATGTAACTGTAATATTACCAGACACAGAGCCGTATTCAACACATCACCAAGGAGGTAACCCAGAAATATTCAAAACTTTTGCCCCGACACATATGTTTGCAAAAGCACAATATAAATCATTTATTACACAACAGTTTGTGGGATCGAAAACGAAGTTTCATTTTAAGAAAAGTTGTATCCCCGATTAGAATATGGTATATATAAACTCAATTATGGTAATCATATAATTGAGTTATTATTATTATTGGTTCTATTATTATTATTAAGTGAGAATACAGTAAACAAATTTAATTACATTATATATATATATATATATATATATATATATATATATATATAGGTAGATAGATAGATATGTGTGTGCGTTTGTGTGTGTCACTCTGTGTGTTTATATATGATTATTTCCCAGGTATAATTCCGAGGAATATTTATACATATAAAAAAAGCATATTTACGTGATTGGAATTTTTAATGATCTAGCATACCCGTTTCCTCTTTTTTATGTCAACTATTTGGTGTCATTTTCGTATTTATATAAAAAATTATTTTTGAGAAATGAGAAAGCAAGTAGATGTGCAGCATAAAAGAAAAATATATTGGCAATATGTGGAGGTATAAAGAACAATGAGAATTCCGAAGCTCATCTATATACATTATATTTTCGATCTTCAAAAACAGTCCAATTTTGACTTTTTCATTTATATTCTCCGTAGAATATACTTTACTATTATTATTAAAAATAAACTGGTTGTTATAAGTATTAATTTTTTTTTTATTTTCATTTAATGTTGCCGCATTTAGAACATAATATATATATATATATATATATATATATATGTATATATATATTTAATAATTTAAAAATTCCATAAAAAATTTATTTTTTGTTTAAAATTTCATTTTTGTTTTACGAATTAAATTAGAAACATTTCAAAACAGAGATATGTTAACATAATTAACACTATTGAATTCACTTGATTAAAAATTCGACATAAATTTAATATATTTAAAAATACACAATTTAATTTTTGGTTAGTGCATGAAAATGTCTGATAATTTAATTCTATACAAAAAGATATCATCCTGAATGTTATGAATCAATAAAGGAGGATATATATGCTTATATCTGTAGGTGTTATTTTCTTAACAAAGCAAAACGGAGTGCTCCAATTGGAAAAAAATTATTCTCGCAGCTGGTAAGTAGTAAATTTTAAGTGATCCAATAAATGAGTAATCGTAGTAGTAATTTCCTCCAAATCGATGAATGGCAGACTAAATATAAAAGTCTTCTGCTTTGCCCCAGTGTCTAGACTATCATGATCTATACTCCTCCAGTTGGTGGTGGAGCACTCCAATGCAAACTGCGTATCCACTGTGTAAGATTACATCATTTCTGTCTCTTGTGAAAGGAAGGGACTCAATGACTTACTGGCATTGGTGATGTTATCAAATTTCTCTAAATTAATATCTCGTAAAGATTTATCCCTTTAAAAATTACTTCTACAAGCAATATACTATTTTGAAAGACACACTGACTTAGTGGTGTTGTCAGAACATAAAATAATTTATATGAATATTACATTATAATAGTCACTGAATAAAATTATTTATTCAGTGAATGCTCTCGGTATTTGTAAGACTAATCTCTCATATTTACTGTAGTTTTTATTCGTTGTTGCGGGACATATTCAATTTAGTGCCAATAAAACATGTGGTTTCTTCTTTTTATACTTATAACGTCAATAGTTTCGTATGTTCAGATTTTGGGTCCTATTATTTTAAATATTAAAAATAATAGGAATTAAAAATATTACGAGAATTACGAGCCAAACCTTCTTTTTGGTACTTATGTAATCCCTGAAATTGTCAATGCATGAGATAAAAATCATAAAATATTCTTTTAGTTAAGAAGCTTCTAAACATGATAAATTCGTTATGTTTCACATTAACTGCAAATTAGGGTAATAATCCAGCAGAAAGGAATATTATAATAAATATTTTTTTGGAAATCGTAATAGTATGGACATAACACGCATCCACTTTACCATTTTAAAATTAGAATTTAGAATTTTTTCAATCTTAAATAACTTTACAAATATCATTCATAAACAATATAATGCGTAAACAGTTCAATAATTACACTACATACATGTTTATCTGAATTATAAACAGAAAATAATACATGCATATTTATAAATGATAAATACATACAAATACAAAATATATATTTTTCATTCATATTTTTACTTTACGTTTCTGAATAATTAATAGTGTATTTAAATTTCTATGTACATTAAGTGAAGAAAAATAGAACTAAGAAAATTATTTTCCTATAACTCATAATATTACTAGAGTTAAGCTTTGACCCTTTTTCTGAATGTATAACATTTATTTTAAGATTGAATCATTTAAATGTATTTCTTTTTAAAATAAATTAATATCAGAGACAGGGGAGATGTTTGAAGGTATATTGTAGAGCAGGTTGTGGCCCATCCTGGGATGTGGGGTCAATATGAATGAAGATCTTTTTAAATGTTTCATGATCAAGTAAAATAGAAATCATCCCCATTGTTTTCAAACTTTAGGCACTTAAAGGTGGCAAAATAAGAGACAAAAATGCTATTACTTATCTGTTCATTTTAATTATTTTAAATTTTTTTCATGTACACAAACATTTATTCTAATACAGTAAGTTTTTATAAAAACTTAATATATCGAACGTATTTATGTATAGTACTATGAGAATAAAATGTAATTCTTACAAATTCCAGCTTTTATTTTATAAATAAAAGCTGTAATTTGTATGAATTACGTTTTATTGAGTTAGGCAAATTTTTGGATACTTCCTTGAAAATCTTATTTAATATCAATGATCAATTAAAATAATATATTTATATAATTTAATTTATTTTATATTGCATTTAACTAAACTCAGGAAAAAGTATCAAAAATAATATTTGCGATAAATTTAATTGAAGTTATTATATTTACGTGCACCTTAGAAAGATTAACGATGCAAGTAAAATAAATAAAACAAATATCCGCTTAAAACAAATTACTTAATATGCAAGTAAAAGAAGAGAAGATCAAACAACAAAGTTAAAGTTGAATTACAAAACAAGAATAATATTTGGTTTTAAATAAATTGCAAAATTGAAAAATTCAAAAAATGTATTTTAATTTATGTGCTATTAACTTTCAGAGCTCTAAATCAAATTTCTAATTTGTGAGCAATATAAAGTGCGCAAACATGTCTGCAATTTGAAAAATAAATATGATTAAACTGTCTGTGAAATGTCTTTTAGAATCTCCTTCAACCATGTAACTCACAGTATTGTGTTTAATTCTATGTATGTGTGAAACAAAATCCTCATTGAAAGGGATACAATTGTAAATGAAAAAAAATTAATTTAAGTTGAGATGTATAAAGAATATTTTATGTGTTGCACTTAAACTGATATATTCACATAAAATATGATAATATATTCAAATAAAAAGGCAAGTATACAATCAATATTTTGGTTTAGAAAACATTTACTTATATTTATGGTGGATGCAATTACTTTTCCAAATTTTACAAAGTTATGACATTGAACGAATGACATGAAATATTATGAAACAATTCGTTAAACAATTTCAATAAAATATTTAATTTTTGAAACTAAAAAAAGAATATGTAAGGAAAGCAAATACGTGTCAAAAGGAAATTAGTATATATTTTAAAATTTAATATTAGAGAATAAGCAAATCAAAAAGTAATTAATAAAAAACTTTCAATGAAATAGTGTAACTTTTAGTTGAAAATGTAAATGACAGCGAGCCATCTTAAGTAGTTTCGATTTTGAAAGATAAACACATGTTTTGACACAGGGCGTGATTTTAAGTAAGTTTTGTACAAACAGAAAAAAAAGCTAAAATTAAAAAATAATATTACTTCTCAAAAAACTGCTTGTCTAACTCTCAGTAATTTTATAAAAATAATATTTAATGAAATTTTATATTATAATAACGAAATGAATTTTTAGATTTTTCTTTTACTATCAGCAAAAATAATTTTCACAATTTAAAAAAAGAATCAAGTCGGATACTCAAATAGTTTTTATGTCGAATTATATCGTCCAATTATAAACTCTTTTGATAAATTTTTTATCAATTAGAATAAATAAATTAAATAAATTATTTTTTTCTGAAATATTGTTTTCTTAAAATTTTAAATATAGTTTTTAAAACGGATATGATGCTAAATATTTAGTGCATTTTACTTAAATTTTAATAACTGAAAAAAAAATTCAAACAATACAAATAAAGAAGAAGCTTTTAAATCTAGTTTCATATGTTTTCATATTAAATTAGAAATTCTTAAAAAAACTTTATTTGCAGAAATATCATTTATTATAAGCTGTGAAAATGTTTGCAACTATTTAAAAAAATAATAAAAAAAATAAAACACAATACTGATAGTAAATAAGTTACATTTAAATAAATGAAAGTAATGAAATACTTCTATAAAAAATAATAAAAATGTTTTAAATTAAGACCAGTAAAACTATTAATAATATAAATTAACTTAATATAAGTGATTAAATTAATTTAATTATAATATAAAACAATTCATTAGACTATTTTATTTACCAACTCATTTTAAAAATGTGTAAAAATTTGTTTTACACTATATATATATATAATGCATATATATCAGTGTGTGAGTGAAATTACAGTTATATATCAAATGAATAGCAAAAAATTGTACTAAAATTTTATTGAAATCTTTATTAAACTAAGCAAATCTATTCCTTAAATAAATAAATTATTGAAAAAATTATTGAATTATATAATTATATTAAAATAATCTTTTTAATGTATTGTCTTGATGAAATTAGACTTTTTTCTGCCATTTTCCAAAAATATATTTAAATAATGCGTATATTTAAATTAAATGAATGTTAGAATCAATAATATGCAATTTTATTTAAAGTTTTTTTGTACACTTCATTCTTTGAAATACTTACATTTCAAATATATTTAAGAAATTAATTTCTAACATGTGGTCAAAAAGGAATTTTTCCGGAAGAATATATTCTTCAAAATACTGAAGGTTTATTACAATATACATCTGGGATAAAGATTCATTCACCCGGAACCTCTTGTTTTCTGAAGACCGATACTTTTCGAATTAAAAAATAAGGCTAGAATTAGAAACAAGGAAGCGATTAATCAAAGGATCGAGACATCAATGATTTGAAAAGTTCCACTTGGATTTAAATCTAAATAACGACGAAAGTGAAGAGAGATTTTTATTTACACTCAAGATATTCTTAAGAAAATATCCTCCAGGAAGGATATTTGCCGTGTAACTAGCGACTCTGAGTAAACAGAGTATCTTCTCCTTTTGCAGATTAATGTTTACGGAAGTTCAACTTGAGAGAGACATAGAAAATAGGAGCTGTGAACTCAAAGTGCTTAGTTACTAAAATTCAAAGACACACAAAGAATTAATTCGTAATTTCATTAAGTATAACGTGATTAATGATCATTACAGTTTAAGGGAATGTATTTAAAACAAAGTTTTTTTCCGTGGAAGCATAATTCAATTAAAGGTGTACTTTTAATTGTAGTTTGCATTAATTGTATTTTTTAAATTTTAATATTTAACACCGTTGAAAGTTTTCTACTATATATATTATATATATATATATATATATATATATATATATATATATATATATATATATATATTAATTAATTTTTAAATGAACATATTTAATATGTCTTTGTTCTTAGTTTCCCTATTCATAAATTTTCTGTAAATTTTAGCCTGAAAGTATTTAATATAAATATATTATTTTTTACATATAGTAAAATGGTTAAAAATTATTTTAAAAAATTGTCCATATTAGATGCTTGAATAGTACTGTATTTATTAAAAGGTTCTCTGAATCCAATTTTACAGTTGGAATTAATATAAAGCAATAAAATTGCGACCTGTAGACAGTGACTTTTTTTCTAATTTGAAACAAAAAGTATTTATAACTGTAAGAAGGTTTTCAGATATCCTGTCATGAAAAAACGTGTCGTATTGTGTTAAATTTGTGAGGCAAGTATTTTAAGAATGCAGTGAAAGCATTCAAGCGTAAAATATCTGATAAATGTATGGATTCAAAATAATTAATATAATTTTTGCTTTTCTTGATAACAATCATAATGAATTTAATTTAATTTTTAATCACCATAAAAGTATTTTTTATTCATAATTAAGTAATACTTGAACAAACAAATTTAGCAACAAATACTGATTTCATTAATCATTATTAGATTATTTTTTATTTCGGATATTTTTTCCAATTTTTACATACTTAAGACAAGGGCAATAAAATTAATTCCAAAAAATTGCAATTATTTAGAATTCAAACATACCTCAAATTTTTTTTCAGATATTAAATTTAAAAAAAAGATAAATTCTTATCCATTTTATTAAGTAAGCATTTTGAGGTGTGGCAAATCTCTGATTACTCAAAAAATGGAATCACAGAAGTTGTCTATTTTTAACTCAAATGATTTGAATTGTGTCACTGATAATGATAATTCTAAGAATATCTTCATTTTTTTAAATTCTATAGAATTTTATACTCCTAAATATATATAAGATTAAAAATTGATGTTTTTGAGTATGAATTTCTGATAAGAGGTCAATTTCACCATTTGACCTTTATTATATATATATATATATATATATATATATATATATATATATATATCTATATATATATATATATATATATATATATATATATATATGTATATATATATATATATACATATATATATACATATATATAATATATATATATATATATATATATATACACATGAATATATACATGAAACAAAATCATCCAGATAACAATTCAAATATTGAGCTGTACAAATCAAAAACAATATATCCAAATGAAAATATCACACCGTCAGAATTATTAGACAAAGTTCACAATAATAGTCCAAATATATGATTGCCTCTATGACCTAAAGTTATGTTATTTCCAAAAGCTCTATCTCATCACATACTCAAAATTATAAAAAAACAATAATTTAAATTGTGAATAGGAAGTAAGAAAACAATATTGGGGTATTTATAACAGAAAAATCAGATTTATATACAGATGAATTTTATTTGAAAGTTATGCTGCAGCATTTTTTATCATTTCAAGAAGCCATAATATATCATAAAGCAATATTAGTATATTTATTCTTACTAGATATAAAACCAAATATATAATAGGGATGATTTTTTACCAAGAAATAATGCTACTACAATTATGTCTGCGTTAATAATTTTGTAAATTTCCGCACATTTTATATTAATGACAATACAGAAATAAAAGGTTTTTTAGAATAATACTATATGCTATTAGAATTTATCGAATTCATTAAGCAATCATTTGTTTTTAAAGCATTTTTATTATATTTAATTATTAATTAATATTATTAATTATGTATTATATTTAATACGTTTATAAAATAGTTTATACAAATATATACATTTCCAAAATTGAAGAATTTAATAAATTTATGTTGAAATATATATATCGGAAATATTTAATAAATTATCGGAAATATTTAATAAATTTATGTTGAAATATTTATGTTTCATAAATTACACTAATTCAAAAAAAAATCTTTCAAATTAATTTTTTTAGAAATGAACCATGGACCAATTTTCTACCAAAATTAATGTCTGTACTTAAAATTTAGTTCAAGATGTTTCTTGCTATCATCTACATTTTTCACAGATAAAGAAACTACAAAGACCTGTTTCAGTATATAGATGAGAACTTTAAGATAATACGGTCAGTTAAGCAAATTTAGCTCCCAAGAACAACTTATTTATTCATACATATTCATGCAGTAACATCTTTGGAGGAACTGAATGCTTATTCATTCTTAGATTTTGTAAACCGCATGTTCTGCTTACCAGATTTTTCTACATTTTGCTGTCAGAATTCGTATATGGTTTAAAGAAAGTGAACATTAAAGTTAACTTAAAATGACTACCCAGTTAATTATTATGTTAAAAATATAACAGTTGTGTGTATGTGTGAACAGTTGTGTGTATGTTAAAAATGTAACAGTTGTGCGTATGTGTGAATATGTTAATTTATATGACATCTGTATTCTCAATTTTATTATTAGCTTCAAAATATTGCTTTATTATATTATTACGTACTCGTAGTATATTTATCGTTATTTTTGCTTGTCTTCGGTTAATTTAAGTTCATGAAAATATTAATTTCTAATTTAGTGCAAATATGCTAATGTTTAAATTACTTTTAATTGTTACTAAATGTGCGGAAGATTTAAAAAATGAAAATTTACTAAATAAAACAAGAATCAAAATTATTATGCATGTCTCATTATTTAGGATCATATTCAGTATCTTGAGTATAAGTAAAATTATTTTTGGCTATGTTTAGCTTGCAAGTTAATGATTTATTTTTATCTCTTAATTTTTTTTAAATATTCTATAATATTGTTCCAAAAATGCCTTTCTTAATTATTTTAAGCATAAAATTGCTTATTTTTCATAGCTTCTAGTTGAAGCAATATAGTGTCTCCTACATTATTTTGCATGATCTTAAAATCAAACATTTTCTTTCAAGTATTCCTTTTTGTCCTTCTGAGGATTTTGAACATGCAAGAACTACTAGTGTGACTTTTTTCATATTCTTCACTTTACATAGAAACGAATTTAATATTTTTGAAAATAAAATACGGTATATAATATATTTAACTAAAATACATTAGTATACATTATCTAAATGCTGTATAATCGTTAACATTTCATCCATTCCTTGTTTCATCTTCGAATTTTATAAATATCTCACATGCAAATGTCTTACCATCTTGGATCATACTTTGTATCTTAACTGTATGTAAAACTCTTTTTTGACCAACGATAATAGCTTACAAATTTGTTATTTACTTTTATTTCTCCAGTTTTTACAAAACTGTATACTATTGTGCTTAAAAATTTGGATTTCAATAACTATTTTAAGCATACAATTCTCCATTTTTCATAACTTTAAAATTAATTAAAACTTCACACTTTAATTGATTTTTAAATTTTAATAATACATTTTGAAAAGTTATGAGTGTTAAAACGAAACTATATTGTTTTGCGTAGAGTGTTGTAGGAAGCTGTTTTTGATATTAAATTAATTTAAGATTGCCAACTTATGTTTCCTTATATATTATTAATTTTATAATTTGCAGATAATAATCATGTGTTGCACAATCTTAACTCTGGGGAAAAATGGTGACTTTACTTATATTGTCGATGTATGACAAAGGCGCTTATCCAACTTATGTTATCATATTAACAATTTTCTTTATTAAAATATAAATAATTACCCAAACAGCAGTATGAATAAAGAGAACAAGAGCATGTGTTATTTAAAAATAAAATTTTTTAAATAATATCAGGTCATATTTTTTTCAAAGTAATTTTATATTTAAACACGAATGTCAACAAATCGATTCAAAGGCATCAATTATTTTTATTTACAATGATAAAAACTACAATTCTTCCTTTTTGCAACCAAATAAACATAAAAGGACTTTAAGAAAAATAATTGTATGCCTCATTATAAATTAAAAGTTAATTTTGCGTGGAGAGAGAGAAATTTGCCAAAATGTAATCCAAATTAATGGAATTAAACGAAGATCAAATATATTTTTGTAGAAATGTTCAGAGAGAAAGTTTTAGTGTAAATCCAATTTTAAATGCATCATATTAGGTTCAATATGAAACAGTGATAAAGATAATCACATTTTTTAAGAAACTGTTACATAAAATTATAACAAATAATTTTCTATATAATTCTTACCATAGAATTATAAGCCATTTTCTATAACTTTATCAAAGAAAATCAGTTAAATGTGTTATCATAAAACAACCAAAATGGTTTGTCTCCAGATTTAAATTATGTTCCGATATAAATCTTAAATACTAGATAAAATACATTAAAAAGTGAAAAAAAACATATTAAATTGATCGTTAAGAAAATAAATGCTCAGAGAAAACTTCAGAAATAAAGCAGTTAACATAAGTATTGTAATCACATTCACTATTAGAAAACCAACTAAAATTTAATAAAGTAGGATAGATAATATTTTATTTTACATGCTGTCTCAAATGTATAACAATAAAAAATTGTAGACTGCAATTATTATTAACTGTTAAAATATTTTTATGGATTTTGATTCAGCTTTTAAATTACAAAATTGTTTCAAACAAATAAAATTTTGTATAAAGAAGACATTAGTATATTTTAAAATTATATATAAAAAAATAATATTAATTTATATATTTCATAAAAATTCAAATAATTTTGAGAATCTAATAGTGAAATATATGTCTTTAAATAATGAGAAACATTTCCAAATTCTATTTTCAATAAATTTGTGAATACATGAAAATTCAATTTTTGTTTAATTTTGAGATTTAAATTTTTGTTTCTATTATTTCTTCAATTTTGAAAACACAACTACCACGCACAACCACCACACATTTTAAACTTCGATTATTGTGTGATTATAAAACAAAATCAAAAGTTTCACTTTTGTACAAGATAATAAAATTTAAAATCACAATAGCTTACAGGAAAAAAGTTTTATTGAAGATGTTCTTATGGAATTAAAACGATGACAAATGAAGGATATTTGTGTGCCAACAGCGTATAGCTATTTATAATAAAAAATTGAATATTAATTTTAAATGATGTCAAGGCTTTTTAAATGTACTTCTGATTTTATGATTATATATTGAGATAGAAATTATTATCATATTTATATTGAGTAATTTTCTTCAGAACTATTCATTGGCATCAAATGTGTTTGCACTAATATGCAATAGAATGTGTTATAACCCAGATGCATGAAAATCATCCGAATATAGAGTACAGTATTGGCTTTTATTTTATTTATTTATTTATTTATTTTGTTTTCTCGTGTAACATAAAATCTATCTATTATCAAATTTACGATGCATGATTTCGAAATTGAAAAAAAAAAAAAGGCTTAATTCAAAGAGAAATTTGGAATTATACATGATTTTTAGACACATATTTAAAAAATATTTCTTATAATACATTTGTTATAATAACTGTCTGAAATAGTGACAGCTGTCATTTTTTGTTGTTAAAAATTACTTAAAATTTCATGAATGTGTGTAAAAACAAATCAGATATAATTAGAAAATGACATCTAAATAATGATACTTAGAGTAATATTATTATTTTTATCTAACACAACTTATTAACCGTATTAGTGACCACAGAAAGTATAAAATATATTTAATTATGTAAGAATACTCAAGCATAGGAATTACATTACTATCAAACACACTTCGCTTACGAGACAATAAAAATAAATGAAGTAAAAAGTCAAAATAATTTTCTAGGAAGAAAATTACATGACAGAAGTAATCACAGCCTTCAACAAAGTAACGAAAGCATGTAATTACAACACTCTGTTTTCAGTGTAACATCCATGCATCGTGTTGTCTTCTCAACTGTTTAACATGCATTAAAATAAATCCTGAGATGTTTTCCTTTTCAAAACATTCTTGATGTATGAGATAAACTTTTATCTATAAGTTGAAATTAGAAAAGAATTTGAACTAACATTTCTTTTGTAAATGAAAATTGATTTGATTCGTTATAGATGTAAGCTCAAGGAATGCATACCCTTTTAAGATGTAAAAGATACTAAAAAATTCCCAAACATTCTTTTATGCATTACTGAGAACCAAATGCAATTCATAAAATCTATTTGTCATACCTCATGATAGGTAAACTTGTTAAATGACATGGAACACCTGAGTATGAGTTCACTGTACAATTCATCACAAATATTATATTTCTAATTCTTAAAATAAATATAATCTACAAATTTTCTGTAAGAAAAGAAAAAAAGTTTATTTGAACTTTTAAAAGCAAGTAAACTTAGTAGCTTTAATTCACAATGCCGTTTTCTTGCTAATACAGGAATTACAACACTAAATGTATGCACTCTATTAAAACAATTAGCCCGAAATTATTTTAAACAACTTATCGCTAATTTTGTTACTATTATTATAAATATATTATGTATATTTTTTTATAAGAAAAAAAATTTCTGATAAGGATATAATCTTCCAAACTCACAGAGAATTTGCTTATGTAAAATGCAGAAAATTAATTAAGTAATTTCCCATCTTAGGTTATATAAATTACATAAAATTTAATTTTTCATTTATTAAATTTACAGTATGCTTATATCAATCTAGTAATTCTCAAGTATTGCAAAAAATGAGAATAGTCATCCAATAGAAATTAAATCTACGTGATTAAATCATGGCACTAACACTAAGGTTATACTTTCGTCATATCTATTAATTCACCAAAAAGAATCTTTGAGTAAATTCAGTCTCTCCCGCTAACAGATGAACATTTATCAAGTTTAAAATGAACTTCTCACTGCCCTTTTAACCTAAGTGGGATTGAACCCCTGACATTTCAATCTAAAGACAACTATCTTACCGCAAGTCCAAGAAGCACTCAAAAGTAAAAAAATATTTTATAATATAAAATGTTTAAAAACGTATATCTAAGCTGTTTACATTTTGAAATAAATTTGAATATTTGGGTGTTACTTGGTTAACTTGAAATATTTTATATACATACATTCAAATAAACGAACTAAGGATGAAACTATAGAACGTTGTAAATAAAGGTATAGAATAATTAAAGTGTTTTGCTTAACTGTGAAATCTTAATTGCTGTATCAAGATAACTTTTTTACAAGCTATATCAATTTCTCATTTTCTATTAATCTTTATAAAAATGTTATAATATGATTGTTTATTAAATTTTCAATGATAAGTTTTATTCATATTTTAGTACGAACTTTCATAAATGAACTATCAAATAAGAACTTGCTGAGACAAGTTATATTTATTAAATTTTCTAAAGACATTGATTATTTATTTGAAGGAATATTTGTTAATTAATTATTTTGAACTAAATTGTACAAGCTTAAATTCTAAACAAATTTCTACTAAATTAAATCTGGAACATTCGCTAAAGAGAATCTGATCTGATCTGATAATCTGATAAAACTCAATCAAATCGCAATAGACTTACTTTTCTCTTAAAAACCATAATTTAAAAGTCCGTAATTAAATTCCATTGTTCTTATATTCTAAGCAATTTTCAGATTATTATAGAAAATTTTGAAATAAATCATTTTTATTATATTCACATTAAAAAATTAAAAAATATCAAATAATTTCAAAAAAATTTTAAAGAGTAATGGTTTGTATTTTTAACGTTTCTACATAAAAGATGAGAAAAATTACTTTAAAAACAGTGTTTAGATTAAAATAAATTTAACACAAAATTTTTTTGATCCCTTATTTAATCAGATCGAAATTTAATGAAGAATGTAATGAATAAAATTCTTATTGCTTAATGAAAAAATTTAGTTTATGTACACATTTAATTAGGAATTTAAAATTTTACTACATATCAACATAGTACTGTTTAGCAACATTGATATGTTAATTAAAACAAATATATATGCATACATATGTTTGATTTTTATAAATATTTACAATTGTTATTTTAATATTATATTTATAAGTATAACATAATTAAATGAGATTAGTTAGTAGCATACTGTGAAGACATGCAAAAATTTCATTTTAGATCATTCAAGTTTAAGATTAAATAATAAAATTTAATATCTGTCCACTAACTTTAATTTTAATTTTTTAATATTCGTTTCAAAAAAGAATCATGAAATTGAACTCCATGGAACTATACTATATTTTCATATTAAATCAAAAATATTTTTTTAATATTTTTATAATTTTCTAATTCGAATAAAAATTTTAAACAGCTTACCTTTTCTGTGTCTGACAAATGGTACAGATCTTTTTTTAAAAACACATATTCATAAATAATGTGGTTTTTGAAATTAAATAAGATGAAATTATGAACCAACTGTTGTGAATTAATTAAAGTTTTTGCTTGAAAAATTCCAAGAAAAGGAAATCAAAATTTTGTCAGTGAATAACAGCAAAATACTTATTTCCAGAAGCGAACTCTCCCGAAAGAAAACTTTTCCTGTTAGCTCTGAACTAGAGCAGGAGAAGAAACTTAACTGTTGATATCGTAACTTGCGCTCACCACTTAAGTAAGGGGCGTCCCAGTCGCTAAAGTGTGCCGGTGACGTAACACAGATTCCATCCAATCAGAAAATAAGATCCCTCTGACAAATACCATTACCATAGAAACGACAAAGTGAATAAAAATTGATGCATTTGAAGCAATATATCCTGATAAAAGGGAAAAATACTTTTGGGGGAGATTCTCGGTTGGATATAACACATGAGAAAGCCCATTTCATCAAATATTAAGTGATAACGAGACTAAGCTTTTTATGACGCATTTTTCAATAATTTTCTTACTCGATCAAAATTTAGATTTATATGTATATGTTTCTTAAATGAAGATTTCTTAAATTGTGTTCCTGTATTTTGAAATAAAAAGAACTATGCATTAAATAAAGGAAAGGTAAAGAGTGATTTGAGCTCTTAAATGGACATACAAATTCAAATAAAATTCAATATTTTTAACCCTACTTTAATTGAAAGAGCATTGTTCATAAAAAATTAAATATGTTATTATACATCATCTTTTTCTAACAATTGTCAATACAAAATCACAAAAGCACTTGTAAATTAATCATTATATGAATATGGTTTATGGTGATAGCTTATAATATTTTCGATATAATGCATTTGAATATTATTTTTATATATATAAAATTAATGCATTTTGAATATTGCAATATACATAATATGATTCAGGATATAAAATTTGAAACATTTAAAGGGATATATGTGACAAAGTTTATTTATCATGCATTATTTAACAAATGTAGAGTAACACAAACAATGCTTAAATAATATCTAATGATGATAATATAAACTTATGCATAAAAAATTTTGGTGGTGGTAATACTTTGTAAAATAAATATTAATCACACTTACTGTTAAATAATATATTGAAATAAAAATAGCCTCATTATTACCATTTAAATTTAAATTAAGTATTAAAAATTCTATTCTTATTGCACAAATTACAATCCTCAATTAAGTATTTGTTTTAATAAGTCCAAGTCATATTTTTGTAATAAAATCAATAAAATGATTCTCTTTATTATAGTTTTGTAAGCAAAACTGTACTAGTACTTGGGCAAGTATGATAGTTTATTATTTAATTTATTAAAGTGCGTGGGGAATTTCTTTTTCTTTCCTTACCTTCCTAAGTAACAGCAATTGTTTACACAGCAGATTTTTTGTGCAAATTTCATTCTTCTTTTATTAAAGCATTAAAATTTTATGTGTAATTTCATATCCATATAATCTTGAATTTCTTTTTAAAAGGAAAGAACTTGGTATATTATGATTTTATGCAAAAAAGTCGCTGCTCTATATTAATAACTACGATACATGATGTGTGATAATTGTAAAAAATATATATTATGCTCAAGGAAGATTTGGTTACTTTATTTTTTCCCACTTTAATTTACTATATGATTAAATTTATGCAAACGAATATAATTATTCAGGCAAAAATTTACTCACATTCTTATTAGCATAATATATTTTTATTTTTATCGAGAACAAAATGTTTATTTATCGCAAAATGCTAATAATATCTTAATTTTTATTAACATTTAAAACTTAATAATTTTTTTCTCCATTCTTTTATCAATGAGTTAAATAATGGCATTTCAAATATCTCAAAACTATAATGTATTACATGCATGAAATATCGCAAATTTATATTGAGATGTGTGCTTATGAAGTGTGTACTAAGAAAAAGTGCATTAGTATTTTTTTTTAATTTTTGTTTCGCTAATAATACTGCTTAAATTTATAGTTACTTTAGTATAAGCTGAAGTGAACTTTTAATTTTCAAAGATGTTGTTTACAATGCAGCTTGCTTTTCTGAAATATGATGCAGATCGCTGCTGATAAAACATTAAATAGATTTTCTGAAAAATGCTCTTATTTAAAAACATTTTGTATATTATTTCTGTATTATAATAACTAATCAATTGGCAAACATTTTAGGAAAATTGTTCACTGATGGTATAAAGATAGATCTGAAAATATTGAGTTATATTTATGATAAATTAAAAAATTAATTTGATTAGACACGTTATTTTTATATAGCTTTGAAGATGAAAAGGAATACAATGTGTTATATTTATTTAGTATCCAATAGGTTTACAAGAGAAGGAAGACAAGGTAAGAAAAAGTTATTTTATTTTAGTGAAAAGATGTAGTTGGAATAACTTCCTGACAATGGTCTGCTGGATTTAAATACTTTAAGATTTTTTTTCTTTTTGAAAATCATGTCTAGCCAGGAATATTATTCCCCAGGGATAAAGATTATTTTAAGCATTCGATCGATAATGAAGTACATTATGATTACATAAACTTTCTGAAATATTTTTTTCCAATGGCAGATTGTAGACAGTTACAACTGCAACAGAGTCTATTAAACTATTGTTCCCTAATACCAAGGAACCTGCCAGACACCGCGATCTCTTAGCCGACGAGGCGTTGCCCCGGATGCACCACAGGGAGTGGGCCACCATCGCACCCTCACACATGCCATAATGACCCGTTTATAGGATAGGCATCATTCATACTTCATTCACACACACAAGGTAAGGACAAAGACAAGATAGAGAGAGAGAGAAAGTACACCTAAGCCTGAACCGCGATTCAAACCCAGGATCTCCCTATCCGTAGTCATGCACGCTAACCACTAGACAAGTTGACCGGCACAGTCTGAAATATGAAACATATAAAATGCAATCATTCCCTTGCTTTTTATGAAGTTTGACTACTTAAAGCATTTTGATACAAAATTTCTCATGATGTAAGGAAATAAAATCTGCTGAATAGGATTCTTATCTGCCAATGAATGCAGCAGTAATATTCCTATTTTTCATTATTTAAAAAGGATATTCCTATTTTTGAATCAGTCAATGAATATATGAATATATGCAATGAATATATGCAACAATAATACGCCGTTTTTGGAGAAAGCACTGGAAGAGAAAAATAAATTACTTATAAAAATAATGGGTGAATTAGATCATGCAGAAACCAGAAATGGTTTTCTGGGGAAATCTTTAGACTCCCGGAATTTTCGAAGCAAACATCAAACAGCTTCTTGAGAGACAGAATTTCTGAATTTTTTGAAATAGGCAGGAGAAAAAAATTTAACAAATGTACAAAAATTTAAGAGATTATTTAACAAATGTACATGAAAAGTTATATCTTCTGCGTTCCAAGCTTTCTTCAGAAAGGACAGAAATATTTTGCTCCACCAAAAATCTTTTTTCTAAGAATATAATATTCAGATGAAAGAAATATAGTTAATAATTGAAGACAACATAAAGTTATCTAAAGACTAATTTTTATTATATAAATTAAAATGTTGTTTTAAAATACTTCATTTAACAGTTTTTAAACCACAATATATTTTTATCGTTGATAACCTTTAATGTGCACTTGATGACTTGTACAAAAGTCAAATATAAATATGCTTATAATTCTGTTTTATTAGGATTGTCTTGTTGCATTCTGCATCATTTTGCACAATGGATGATCACAATGCAACAAGCGTTATTTTAGAGTTGCATTTCATTAAGACATCTATCTTATAAATATCAGATATGATACAATGAATTTACATTATGCATATAACTACGTAACATTTTGATGTAATACTGAACCGTTATCGAGAATTTCTTGAAATTTCTGTTCTTTGAATTTTAATATAGAACATTTGTATGGATACAAGTGCAAATAATACAATAAAGTTATTGATACTCGGGTTTTTTTCGCATTGAAATAGTATTACAGTTTAATTAGCAATGAGCTTGCAAAATTATAAAATAAACACTATATTGTGACTTAAAACGATATTAAAAGTTTACTACATTTTGGAAATTCCATCACGTTTCAATAAAATATTTGACATTATGAGTTGAAATAGCTATAACAATTGTATTATGTTATGAATATAATGGTGTGTAACACATCTGTCGAATGTTACGAGGAGACACTGGATTTTGCGTTACAGACTGAATGTTCTATGCTATGATTTGTGATGTGACTGAGCGATCAATCAATGCCATACACATAATTTGCCTGTCATCACGTGAAGAGGGTCACATTTATGGAATACGTCGGCCCCTCCTGCATCCAACGATCACATGTCCACATTACAGTTTTTTGGTTACTTTCAACACGATTAATGATTTCCCTGAAAGATAATCCACAGTATGGGTAGGCCACTATCCTTCGTCTGTCAAAATCGGGATCAAACAATAATAGGTACTTTCAACGAGGCATAGTTGATCATTTTTCGGAAAAAACTACCAGGAAAACACAATTGCCGAACTTTAAATGATCGAAATCTCCAAGCCTTAAATAGCGCTTTGAAGTGACGCCACAGTCGCGCGTCATGAACATCTGCACTGAAATTTTAATGATGTGCACACCTTACCTCCACTAATGCATGTTGTAAATTTCATGTAATTTACATGCTTCCTTCAGGGTGTTTCGTTTACGGTGCTAGCAGCATATAACTTAACGTTTCCGAGGTTAAACTCGCAATTTCATCTAGCTTCAAAAACACTCGGCGGATATACCTTCAGGAGAGAGATGAAACACCAAAAACCTGTAAAAGTTTGGTAGAAGTTTTTCAAGTCTATTTGAATTTAAATGGACATATATCGTAAGTATATTTTTGTTGAAAGTGACCACATAACCATAAGTGAGAGTGCATGATCATCTGTATAATTATGAGATTTGTTGCGGTCTTATATTTTTAAAATATTTAGAGATTTTACTAAATCTAGTACACTTATGAGAAATGACTTTCACAGCATGATTTCACTCTCATGCATATCATTCAAATCCTACGATCTGTAGTAGAAAGGTATTTAAGTGAATCCGAAGTCTAAATTTTCTAGTTCTCTACTGACAAGTTATATTTTCCACAACAGGCATTTCTTTCACAATTTTTCCATAGTGCTAAAAACATTTTGAAGATTCCGTTTTTTTTTTTCACATCTTATAAGTTTTTTTTATTATTCATTGGCAAAATCGTTGTCTTTCATTTATAATAATCTAATTTTAAATTATCTTGTTTGAATTTTATTTCTAAAGACCTATTTTAGAGAATCAGTTCCGTATTTTTATTCCATGAAGATTTACAACAGAGAAATTCTTATCATTTTTTCTCGATGGAAATTCTTTAAGTATCTAAATTATAGTTGAATGCCGTTAAACCCTGTATAAGACACTGTGATGGTCCATGTAACTTCAAATTTATGTTATATCGATGATCAACGTTTTCCTAAAATTACTTGAAATCTTCATCTTACCAAATTTAAATTTAATTTCGTTGAAAACGAGTGACTCTAAAACTGCGCATTCTAATATAATTGGAAATAATGAAGTAACTCTTTTTTAAGAGACGAAACTTTTTTCATGGAAATATAAATGGTAGGGGCCATGTTGGCCTAGTGGTTAGGGTATCAGTCTTCCAACTGGAGTTCAATTCCCAATGCCGCCAAAACCCACCGAGTACATGCGATATACGTGTTCTTTAAATCTGCGGAATCGAAAGTTCTGTGATAGGTTGTTGAACAGTTACCATGAGTGCAATGGTTTGGTGAAATTTACTCCCCCTTCAGATCAATCCCAAAATTCAGTAAGTAAATCTTATGGTGCTGCCATCTATAGGTGGATTTGAAATGGAAAATATGTGTTTTCAACTTTATGGTACTCTGATTAAACGAAAGACACTCACAATTGACTTAAATTCACATAGCCAAGGCATTTCGAGCTTGGTTTATGCAAGTGTCATTAGTAACAAAAATGATAACTTAACATTAACCTGTTAATTATTTTATGAACAACTCTGACCTCAAGCCGAGCTGTCAGCATAATGGTTAGCGTTCTTGCCTTCAGTTCAACACTTCGTGGGTTCAAATCCCTTCATGGGCATCCCCACCTTAGGCATGGATGTTTGTAGAGGTCCCGGTCTAATTAGCCCTCGTGTGCAAAAAATGACAGATGAGCGACAAACAAACCAAACCTCTGACCTCAGAATTCCCCCCTGTAATTAAAAAATATATTTTATGTAATCTACACCTTCAAAATATGGAAGCACTATTTTATCTTTCTGAAATGAGTTTTGAATATCAAAATAGCTCTAATTTTGATTATAATTTATGAAGTACTATTACTATTTCTGAAATTGTACAAAATACTCTACTAATGTAATTAAATATGATAGTAAATAGATATCATTTATATATGAACTGAAAACGGAGTTGGACTCTTATAAAAATAGACAAAATAGCTAATGTTTTGTTATTCCATTTGACCGTTCTATAAACTAATTATATTTCAATGGATTTAATAATAGAGGATCAAACTCTTTCATGTAAGTGAAGTCTTATATTTGAAGCTATCTTTCATAATTTATTTTTGCTGAGAACCTTATGCTGGCTTATGTCATAAATATATGTGATCAGAGATCTATAGTTAGCATCTAAAAGATTTATATAGTTTTCAATTCATCAAAATATTTTATTTTTTCATCTAGTCATGAAGCCGAATCTTTTTTCTATGTTATAAAATAAACAATAATCCATTTGAGATAATTTTAGTATCATTTACTATAATTTTTGAGGCTTTGAACAGAATAATCTTCTTGTATGCAATAAGCATCATCTTACATATGGTCATTTTAATGTTTTAAATTTGCGATTTTCCTCTAACGGAAATTTTTAAAAATGTAAATGCATGCTCAGGTAAAATGAGGTTATATGGAATTTTTATTCAGAATAAAAAAAACCTAATTTAATTTTCATACTATGCGTGTTTGTTTTCTGTGTACTTGTTATGAAAGATTATTAAGTACAAAGTTATGTATGTAATTTGGTCCTATGTTATGAATTTATTTTTTTTTAATTCTGAAACTCAGTTTGACATAGCTTAATGAACAGTTTAACAACATAAAGTGTTCGTAAGTTATTTTGTATACGTCCCGTTAGTGACCTTCAGGGTATTCTTTTAGATAGTAGTCTATTTTCACTTTCGGAAACCCTGAAATCTATATGGCACCTATTTAGACAGACGTGCAAACAAAAAGCAAATGCACAAAATCCTTTTCCTGTTGTACAACATAGTCTTTTTGCTTGTACGAAAATTGTCCTACAACTAGTACACGGTAGCCGATGAAATATTTTCTTAAAAATTGCATCTCTATGACTAATTTTTAATTAAGGTTACAATCATGTTTTCATTATTGTTATTGAGCATACATTAAATAAAAATGGTTTCTACCTTTCGACAATTAAAGCTTTCCCTTTCAAATCATTAATAGCAATATTTCTATGTTTAGCAACAGATTTATTTGCTGTTAAATACACCAAAATTGTCGATTTTCCTTCAATCAAGTTCTTACGACATACTTTTCAAGAGAAATTTCCATTCAAGAGATAAAATAATTTTCCGGGTTGTTTTGTCACCAACAATAACGTTCCGGTGTTCAGAATCAATAATTGATTTCGACAGACTTGTCAGGACATTAAATTAATTTCTTTAAAGCTTTTGTAGGGAATATCCAGAAATGAAATTTAGTTATGTTGGAACATCAATTTATGATACCTTTTCTGATGAAAATAAAATGTTAGCAACTCTTAGTTAGAATCTTAGAGATATTTTTGATATACTTGCTTGATTTCCAATAACCCAAGAAAAAAAATTTTGCCTCTATACTAATAAATTAAAAAATATTTTCAAATATATAGAAAAATTTTTATATGCACTAATAAATTTATAGAAAAATAGTTTTCAATCAGAAACATAATTATGTACTTAGAAACACAGGCTTATGATATTTAAAATATACATATAGATCCAAAGTTATTCAGAATATAAAAAAAAGAAAATCATTTCTGTATCCCCATGAATAAAAATAAAATATGCTATATATTTTATATTCTTATATATACTTGTTTTAAAAGTCTTTGAAGCAATTGCCCTTCAGTTAGAAACTGCTTGTTTATAATCGCTTTTCTTAATTATTTTTCTCTAGAAACCATTAAAAGATAATTATATTTCATAGACATATTGATACTTTAGATGCCTTAAAAGCAATTAAGTTGGCATTGATAAAAATTTATTTCTCTCAAAAATACATTAACAAAAGAGAAGTTTTGGATGCATTTTTATATATTAGAGTTTTAGATATTTTAGACATAAATAATACATATAAAGAAATTTTGAACTTAGTTTTAAATTTATATTTATAACATCAGATATTTCAAAACATATCAAGTCTTTAAAGTACATAAAGATCACATTATGATAAACATCATTTATATAAAAAAATCACACAGTTTATTAATAAATTTTTTACTATTGTAGCATGGATATGTATATTTTTGAAATCATATTTTCACTGTTCATCATCAGAATCATACCTTTTCAGCAGATGAACAGCATTATTAAAAAACAAATATTAGTGCATTTTAATAGCAATATAAATTATAGTTTTACTAACATTTTCAGAAAATATTCATATATAAGTATACATACTATACATTAAGACTTTCACAACTATTTATATTGAAATTCAATGAAGTAAAAAACTGTTTTCTTCTCATTTATTAAAATTTTTTCCTAATTAAACTTTTAATAATTTGTTTATTTTGTGAGACTGCTCTTCCATTTATAAAATTTTAACTTTTATGAAAATGAATTATTCTCTGTTGATACACATTCTCTCAATTTGTTTAGTTTTTACGCTTAGAATATGAGAATTTACTTTTTATCCAAAACTTTAGTATAGAAAAAGAGAAATTTGAACACATAAATAAACCTTAATGTTGAGCCATCTTTCTGCGTGAACTCGCTTTTTTCATTTGTATTTTGGATGTAGAGTATCACAGAAATGTGCAAAACATTGTAATTTGAAAACAAAACTGAACTTATATGTCGGCTGTTGGTTTAAATTTCTTTTCAAATGTTTGTAAAATTAACATTTTGGTTTTGGATTTTATACTGGTTTAGAATCTGTTTTAAAATAATTAAGTCTGAATTAATTCAGATGCGTACAATTGACTTCAATGTGACAAACAAACAGAAAACAAATACAAACTTTGATAATATTATGATTCAGTATTATCTTCAAGACAAACGAATGCTCATGGTTTCAGGAACAGATATACAGAATAACTAATTTTCATGTAGCTCAAACAATTTTCTATAAGTTCATAATTACGTCCTTATACCAGTTTAAGAGGATGTAGACATTGTTTTAAACTAAAATAAGACTTAATAAATAAATTAAAATTGTAACTAGAATACTTTTAAATTTTACAATCTTCATAACAGACCGCAATTAAATTTCAAAAGCAAAAAAATGCTTAAAGTGACAGATTATTAAATATATTGAATATATCAAAATTTTGAAACAAGGTCTGTATAGAAAAGTTGTATAGATTTTTTGTTTGCCTTTAAATGTTATTATCAGTACTTCTTGTTATATTTAGAAAATGTATAATACTTATAAAAATAAATCACTTTTCTAAGCTGATAAGGGATTTTTCCAAAACTTTCATGTATTTTATATCAATTATTCGAGTTATTCTCTTTTTAACGTGTTTACTTCATTGTTATTAACAAACAAAAATGCATAAAGATGCATGAGGGATAACCATTTCATATTTAATTTATATGAGGCATGGATTCAAAAGAAATTGTCTTTACTTTCATGACTCAGTAAGTTTCCTAGTCTCGTTAAAATAAATTTTGAAAAAAATAAATTTGTTTTTCAAAGACGTGCCTTTCAGATAAATATTTTTAAGCCAATGTCAATTTATCTATATCTATATTTCAACAATATTTTGCTTTTACTAAAACTTCTTTTAACAATTTTCATTCATTTCTGATAAAATTACCTACACATAAATACATCAAATCCATTAAGTTATAATTTTCAAAATTTGTTTTATCAGTTACTCTTATCTTAATTAGATTCAGCTACATTATATAAAAATTTAAGATTAAAATATAAAGCTAATTACACACGTTTAATTAAGAAATCAAAGTAAAAAATTGCTCTCAAATGCCATTACGCGTGATTAGAAAGTAAATAAATTAAATGCTAAAAAGGTTTTGATTACCAAAATATTATTTTAATGTATTTTTTTTTTCTTTAAAATAAGAAAAATTTTCGCTTCCTTACAGAAAGATACATTTTATATACAAACAAAATTGTTGGAAATTTTTATCATATGAAGAAATAATAAATGCATAAATTTGAACAAATTTAATTTGTTAGCCATTATGAATTTAGACAATAATATTACATGATTCCAGATACTTAATTTAATACATGTGAAGTTTCAATGTTTTACTTATTATTGCATGTTTATGTAAAATTACCAAAATTATTATTATTGATAATATTAAATACATGATTTCCCTTAAGTCTGGAAAAGAATAATATTACAATATTTATTAATTTAAAATAAACATTTATTCTGCTTTATCAATGATATTCTACTCTTCAGCAATAATAAAATATACTTCAGCAATAATAAAATATATAAGCAAAGTAAAATATTCGAATATGGATTAAAAATTAATAATTTTAAAAATTTATATTATCTGAGTAATAAATAAACTTTAAATTTTATTTATCACTTATACAACTATTAAGCAGCATATCAAAAATGTACAGTTAAACGATTAGTATTACTATAACATCTTGGTGATGATTTTTCCAGTGATCAGTGAGAATTTTTTTAGGTGATAATTTTTCACAACAATATATTGTGAAATTGTTGTACATGTATTATTAAAAAGAGTTATGAAATCTTTGTAATAGAAAGACGCAAATTGCAATATCATTGAGAATTAAATTTAAAATTTGTTTAGAGAAATTAGTTTAACTTAGAGTTAATTTAGAGAAATTAGTTTAGTAAACTTAATATATTTATTCTTTAAGCAATAAATGTAAAGTTGAATGAATTACAAAACCACAAATGTGTGTATAAGTTATTTTTTTAATTAAATCACAAATTCTTTTTTACTTTTTTAATTTTCTTTTGAAATTTTACTTAGTCTTCTTTAAATTTAATTTATGTACTATATTAATTAACATATCTTCCAATCAGTTACAGAAAAATAATATCTTACAAATTGGTAACAAGTTTTTTTTGAAATATCATAAATTTAATCAGTTCCTATTTAGTCAACTTTTATTTATATTTTATTATAAATTATTTTTTTTTATTTTCTTTCAGCTTTACTAATACAATTTCAATTTAACCATTTATTAATATTAAACTTTTCAGGAATAATTTAAATTTACATTATCATATTAACAAAATTAATTTGCCCCAAAAAATACCAAATAAACTCTCGGTTATATTTGTACAACAATACATAATATTATTTTGAATAATTACACTTATTCACGAAATTTATATGTATACAGATTTATTTTTTTTTTTACTATGGGGATTATTGTTACCAAAATAATTATTATGGGAATTCTGAGAAGAGAAACCAATGATTGACATTTTTACTACACTCATTTCTTATGATATTAAAATAAGTACATTAAATTTTAAATGCTAATTTTTTATAGATTTCGTTTATTAATAAATAAGAAAAAAACTTTGCTAATATTTAATGTCAAACGATTTAATTAAAATCACTTAATTTATTTGTTACAATATTATTATTGTTCAAAAGAAATAATAAAAATAATTAAGCGTTTTTAATCAAGTGTTACTGCTTTCTCTCATCATTTTTAATGGAAGAGTTTTAAAATGCATGCACTTTAAAATATATTTTTTATGAGCTTAAGTATTTTCTCAACGTAAATGATTTTTTTTGTAATTTAACTTACAATGAAGCCTATTCTCAGAAATATAAAATCCAGATTTAAAGAATTAATTCACAAATCGTCTTAGTTTTAAAATAAAAGTAGTTTAAAATTATCCTAATTTTTACATGTGTATTTAAAGTAACACATTAAAAAATTGAGATTAAATTATTGTGAGTTCTTCTTTTCTTAAACATTTGGTAAAATTAATTTTCTATTGGTAAAATTAATTCTTAGAATAATTTAAATTAAGTTTCTTTTTTAATACATTTTAAATAAAAAAAAACAATATTAATGCTTATTGAATTTGAAGTATAAAAGTTCAATCTTAATTAAAATAAACTGTTAATAAATGTTAAAATAATTGAAAGTAATCTTTTCATTATTCATTCATTTGGATTGGTAAAAATTATAATCATAATTTAAAACTATTATTGCACGTTCTGAATATATAAAACGAGAATTACAATAATCATTTAAGAATACTCTAAGGGTACGCAAAAGTTTTTAAACGTTTATTTCAAATTTATTACTATTTGCAAAATGTTTATAGGCTTTAAATTATATTATTTAAGTGAATAATATTAACTTGGTTCTTTTATGTGGTACCTCTAAATTCAAGTGAAAACAAATTCAAAGCCATTGAGTACCTTGCGATGTTAATATTGTTTTGTTCCAAATAAATCATAAGAATTAAACGTATTAATAATAAAATAATTATAAATATTTCATAATTATTTTATGATTAATAATGCAATTACGTTAAAAGAATATTATATATTACTCTATATTAAAATATATAATATAATTTAATAATAATAATAATATGTATTATTAAATTCCGATATACACAGAAGCTATTTCTTGTTTTAAATATAATTAAATGAATAATTTTAATGAAATGATTTGGTTTCCAGGAAAGAAATATTGATTGACAATAACCTCATGTTATATTCATATTTTATAAAATACAGTACAAGAAATACTCTATAAATTTTGTTTAATATTAAAAATATGTACAAATAGATATTCAGTATACAAATATATATAAGTAATCAAAAATTATATATTTAAAAACAACCAACTTTTCTTCTAAGTTTTAAAAAATAAATGCCTTAGAAAAATTGCCTTCAAATATTTATTTTATACGTATTTTCAATGAATACATTTTTTCCGAATGCAATTTCCCTCCAGTCTTTTGCAGACTTTCATTGCCTGATTTTTCTCATTGTAGCATTTTTAAGCAAAATATGAAATATTTTGTAGATTTTTGCTTACCAATCCTAAGAGAAATTTCCCAATATTAAAAGATTCCAAAGATGAAGAATTTGAACAAAACAGAAATTTTAATACTAAAATATCTGACTTTTATCAATTTTAAGGTACAAAATTTTTCAAAATATACGTTAAAAGACAATATCATTGAATATTACAACAAGTTTTGAAATTCATGGATGTGAATGTTTGTTATCCACCCATAAATTTCGTGTAACAAAAGTAAAACAAAATTTGAACAATTGTAAGATAAAAAGGAAAATTAGAAAAATTAGGGAAAATACGAGATTTAATTTTTGATATTTAATTTAACAATTAAACTTCAAATTTTTTAAACTTAAAATAAATAGTTATTGAAAATTTTTGTTTTAGAATAGATTTATGGTAAGGTGGTTCCAAAGGATTATACCACTGCTACAAGAAGTCTATATCCTGAAAAAAAGACCTTATCTGAAGATATCGGAGATTGATGCAAGACTTAGAAGACATTTAACAAGAATATTCTGTTTGCAGCATCCAAGGTTCAATAAAATGCTGATCTATGTTTTAAATATATGTTCAGAAAAAGTTTTACATTTATGTAGAAAAAGTAATAAATTCCTCCATTTTTTTAAAACCCCTGCCATCTAATCATTTAATATTCCCATTACAACAAGATGTGTCTTAAAGTGGCCAGGCCCAAGTAAGAAGTCGTACTTTTCAAATTAAACAGCTTCTACTGAGTTATAATAACTCATTTTATTTTTTTACAGGGACATAGAGTATTTAACAACATTGCTTGTCTTTGATCAATGGCATTATAATAGTTCAAAAAAGGGTTCTTCTTGAAGAGATAGAAAACAATGTTTCTTGCCAGTTCTTTTGAAAAACCTATCACTGGTTCAGGACCAATAAATCTGCTGTTGATTCAGTTCTTGCCAACTCATTTTCAGAAACACCAGTTTGCCAAGGTTCCCGCATTAATGGGAAGGAGTAACAGACTCAAATGAATGTTATAAACTTCGGTAAAATCTGTAATGCAACTTAACTATCAGAGCAGATTATCATTCTTTTATGAAAATAGTTTCTGTCCAAACGCATTCTATTACGCATGATAGGGGCCAAAACCTCTGTGTTGAAATTCATTTTTGAGGCATCAGTGTACCAGTAAGCACAGTATTTACTGATAAAAAACATTATTCCAATCTTCTCGATAGGGAGATTTGATTATTTAAGGCTTATCAAAAGCTTATTTAACAATCATTTAATCAACAAGCATACTTACTAAAGGATGACTAATACGTCAAAATTAAGGTTTCTCCAAAGTAAAAATCTGGAGTTATCTTTCGACCTATTAGCACTTTTAAGTTTTTAATGCAAACTATAGCTTCTGCTTCAATACGCCTGTAAAGTAGATGCATACCAAGCCAAAATCCAAGAGTAGAAATGGGAGTTCTTTTAATACACAAAGAGTCCGCACAATATAATCTTTGAAGTTTTGTTAAATCTGGCTTAGGTATTTCATTTCTAATTCTAGACCACCAGACCAATAAGCCATAAGAAATTATAGGAAAATGATCATTGTCTAAATCCAAAGAATATCTTTGGTATTAAGGCACCAATTTCTTTCAAATGCATTCCTTCAAGAGCAGACAGCTTTTTTTGCTCTTTCAATAGTAAATTTTAAATGATTGTTCCAACTTAGGTTTATGTCAAAAAACTACTTCCTATGAATTTCACTTCATTTAAACAAATTAATTCTTGATTAAAAAGAAGTTATGTTTTTCAAATTAGGATTCTTTTTCTTTGTGAAGGCAATTATAGTAATTTTTTAAGATTTTCAGAAATGCATGAATTATTACATCAAGTCTCATTTCATATAATGGTATTGGACATGATCCTAGATATGGTTAATCCAAATTTACCTCTGATGACAATAACTATATCATCTGCATACACAACGGTGATTCTATCAGGCTTCTTTAAAATCTCTAGAAGGGTGTCTACAACGCAACATCATAAAATAAGTGAAAGAACCTATATTTGCATTATCATGATTTCTTCAAAAAAGGTGGCACTGACAAATTTTTATGAAGCAATATTTTTATCCAAAAATAGATAGTAAAATTAATTCCCTTTCTTGTAAGCGATTGTAGAATGGTTTCAATAAGTATCTTATCAAAAGCACCTTCAATATCTAAGAAAACAGCTACAGCATATTCATTAGCTTTATGGTTAATATCTATCAGCTGTTCAAGTGTCTGTAAAAAAAAAGATTTTAAGCTGGTAGGTCTAAAAGATGTTTCTCAGTTATTATTTGTTCCTATCTTATAAATAAAAATTAGGTATATATGCCCCCAATAATACATAGATAAATGTTGATATTAAGTATTGAGTAAATTTTATATTTCTGAAACTCACCATTTTTCTTAGATCTATTAAAAAGTGTGTGTCGCCTAGCAATAGATATATGGTCAAATGCTATACATGTCCTGAAAAGCCCAGAAAGAATTTAAATAATACTCTGAACTCTCTGAATAAGTCGATCCGGTACAATACCATTTATTCCTGGTGATTTATAAGAATTAGAAGACATTATAGACCATTTTCTTCTATCATAAGTTAGGAATTTTTTGGGCAACATCATACTTACTTCTATAATAACTTAAAAAAGAGAATACAAAGGTAGAGGCAAAAGTTATTTCTTCGAAACCTGGAAAGTGAATTCCGAATATTGTAACCAGATTCTTAATCCCACATTCTGAACACTTACCATTCCGAATTTTAACGGTGTTTAGACAGCAATTCTTGTCTTGAAACATTATTTTAAAAATTCTTGCCGCAGTAGACACAATCTTAATAACAGTATAGTAAATTTGCCAGGAATTCATTTTAGAGTTCCTAATAGCTTTATTATAACTAATCAATTTATATTTCTGAAACTCAACATTTTTCTTAAATCTATTAAAAAGAGCTGTTTACATTAGATCTCCGTAATTTTCTTAACTCTTTAGACCACCTAGGAAAAAAACTTAGAGATCAAGTATTACTTTTTCTTGATTACCCTATAATTTTGGAAGTAGGCTTGGAGAAGGGCATATTGCAATTGTTCAACATCCAGTTCCAAATCTGCTACCGAAGATAACTTACCGAAATCACTGTATTAGGTGTCAGATAAGCTAATCTTAATTCACTTTATTTATTAGAAGTATGAAGAATTACTTACTTGAAAGTTTGGTTTCCAGAGAATTTTAAAACTCCTCTTGTCCGAACCAGTATAGATACCAAAATTAGTCGTTTTAATCACTTCTGTGACTTCATAATCATCCTCAAAGACATCTCTAATAGAATGTATTTCCAGATTTCTGCAGAGAACGCCATTCTAAGGATTTTAACACCGGGTTGAGCCTATTAAGTTGCTTTAGAAAGATGACTTGATCCTTAGTATGAGTATCCTTCAATTTTCTTGAAAGCGACTTTTACCGGTTTAGGAAGTTCACTAGGATCCATAACTTTGAGTAACTTAGTCCCAGATAAACACTTATTTCCATGAAAGAATTTTTAAACCATTTCAAGGTTCGTAGGTCATCACATAAGAGAATAATATTCTAGATACCAATCTAAAACCAGGAAACTAAAGCAGACGATTTATTATAGGGACCTAATCTATCTAACCTATTATATAATAAATTTTAGAGTATATCTAGATGTATAGAATTGACTTCCTCCTTATCAAGTTTGCTGGAGGGAAGTCCATCTTCCACAGTGCCTGTTTTTTACTATTTAACAGCCTGAGCAAAAGTCCCAGGTTGGGAATCCTCTTTGGGTATCTTGGTAGCAATAGTACTGGGGGGGGAGAAGGAATTGAACCCTCTGACAATAACTTTTTGTTGCCTTTTACATTCTGGGCAGTCTGTAATTGATCTTTCACTTTTTCCAAGAACTTAAATTGCGCTTTTGGGCTTATTTGAGAAATCCCGACTCCCCAAATTTGGAGTATGTGTGCTGCCTAGTGACATCTCTAATATCCCAACTATAAAATTGCTGTATTTGTAAAATTATATAATAAATTTTAGAGTAAAATGTTATTTGAAAGTTTGAAATTTCAAATATATAATAAAATTAAAATGAAACAATGAATTCAACCTAGTGTTAATAATTTGGCACTGTAGTAATATTTAAATTACGCTAATAAAATAAAAATAGAATTAATATAATGTAACGAAAAGCTTTATAGTTAAATCTATGATACCATGATATTGATTTTACAAGAGTCAATAAAAACAAGCATTATTTAATCAATGATTTTTTTTAAAATAAACATTTGCCAATTCAGAGAAAGTTTTCGAATGCAAAATTCATTTTACATAATATAAAAACAGTTTTTTATATTTTAGAGTTTATAAAATCAATCTTAATCTTGAAAAATAAGTATTTCTTTGTATAAAATAGCAGACACAAAATTATTATAAGGATTATAATATGAAATTATAATATGAAATTTGCACAACTTACAAATAATGTCACTTAATGATTTATATTTAAGAAACCGAGAGAGAGACTGGAAAATCCAATGAATGATCGTTTTTAACTTGGAAAATCATTCTATCAAGGTTGCATATATGAAATGTAGTTTTTGACATTTTAATTTATAAAATTGTACATGCGTACGGAAATATAAGCTGAGGTAAGCTCTCATTAATTTCTTGTACACACTAAATAATGTGATTTTTCAGATGAGATAATGCCTAGTATACTGTTATCGATATACTCGAAAGTTCACGTAAAAAAAGCATCATAAAGTGTAAATAGATAAACAAAATATCAAAATTTATGATGAGGAAGCATTGCCTACCTGACCTCGACATTAAAATTGTTGATAAAGGATATTTAACAGCTGATATATGTTAAGAAACTCACCACACAATGTAAAATTATAATCTTAGAAACAAAAGACATTGTTTCTTTCAGATATCATTTAATGAGCACAGAAAATAGCATCAAAATGCGGTAAACTAGTAATTTGCACAAAAGCCTAACTCCCAAGATTGAAATATAGTATTTGAATCATAATATACTGTGACCAACGGGAGAGATAAATGAATATCGAGAAGATATGATATTATGTGATAGTTAAATTTTTATATATAGTGTAAACTAAAATGCCGGCATCTGAAAAATGCCAAAATTTACGGGTGGATAACAAAATTCACAAGTTATAGGTCTGAAGTATAATATAAAATCGTCATTCAGAATAACTTCTGCAAATGTTGATTATACACGTATGTATATAAAATGCAAATGTATGCTTAAGGCATACACACTTTGTGGATGTTTAATATATCAGAGTTTTTCTGATATCTTAGGATAAAACATACAAAGTGAGATACGTTTTTAACTTCTCATTTTTGAGATAAATAATAGATTTAATAATAGGTTAGAAAATTTATATTTTGGTAGAAGATTTCACTGCGAATCTAACTCTTTTCAATTCAAATAAATAATAGATTTGAAGCACAGTGCGGAATAAAGAACTTTTTTAACATAAAGAGTTAGATTCTAGAGTGAAGAAAAATAATGCTTAATGTTACTTGGTTTTTTGGTAATGATGCAGCTGTACTTGGACTAAGAATTAAGAGCTATACTTGGACTAAAAATTTAATTTTAAGATTAAACAATAAAAAATTTGACATTGCTACCATAGTTCAGATTTTTTCAATAAACACAACATTATATTTCAAGGCAAAATGTCCATGTATTCGACCCTTTATGGTATAGCTGAATCTGGTTTTGACGATAACAATAATTGGTGTTATTATTTTTAAAATGTTTTATATGCATGTAATTGAACAGTATGCCCCACTTATAATATTAAAGAAATTTCATCAGAAATATTAAAAAAAAAATTCTTTAAAGGAATGAAAACAATTGCATTCTCACTTAATCGCAATTAATTCATTTAACGTTTGAGAAAAGACTCAAAACCCATTCAATATAAATTAAAATATAGGTATAAAAAGCCTAAAACGTATTAAGACTTGGTGATATATATATATATATATATATATACACACACACACACACATATATATATATATATATATAATTTTATATATATATATATATATATAATTTTGTGAAGATATCCATTCAGGGTTTGTCTTCGAGTATTTTATAATCGACACTACTTATAACAAGTGCACGAGGCTAGATGTCTTGAATTTAATGCCTAAATAATTATTTCAACAGTTACATATTTGTACATTTTTTCCACAGGTGAAGAATGCACCTTGTGCTTATCCCAATAAAAATATTTGATCCCATCAATCAAGCTTTCTGGAAATAACTAGTCAGTTAATTTTTTCATAAATCTGCCAACGTATAAAGCACACTTATCAGAATTTTCATTTTTGTGGCACATAAGGTTTTATTGACAGAATTTTTTTAAAAAGTTGTTATTATACATCACATTTTAATGCTTTCAACAATTCTGCTGATGTTAATTTCTTTCGCATTCATATAAAAGCATTCTGCAAGCTCCATTTTTCCAAATTACATTTCTACTGTTTGAATTTCTCAAAATTCAATGTCACAACTTGTACAGCAGGATAAAGTTTCCAAATTATCTAGTTAAGTTTGGGATTGAATATTATGTTTTTAAAAGTTGATTTTTTTATTTTAGTATACCAAATTTTGCAAAAAACATTTATAATTGAAAATTAAAATTTCTCAGATTAAAATACAGTTCCATAACCTATCAAAATAAATATGAAATTATCACTGCTAAAAATTAAGAACGTATAATTCTACAATAAGTCCTCCTTATACATACTAATATAGCTGTAGTTATGGTAAAAAAATAGAGTTTATGGGTTCACTTTTAAAAATTATTCAATACACTTTCACATGTTTGTTTTTTTTAAGAGATCTTAATCATATTCTAATTACACACTGATAAATAAATGTTAATAATATAAATCAAATTTTAGATTTTTGAAAAGTAAATTAAATTGTAGAAATGCAGACAAGTTTTAAGCTATATTTTCATTTATAAATTTTTTCTTATATTTAAAAGTTATTTTAACTATTAGCTTAATTATCCAATAAACTTAAATATTAAATTTTGTTACACTCTATTGTTAGAAGACTACCAAAATATCCCAAACCTCTTATGAAACTAACTTCTTATAAAGACGTTGTTTCCACACTTAGAAAGAAAATATGAAAGTGTATTGAAAAATAATATCTTCCTTGTTTATAATCAAAATATTTCGTAAGTTTAATAAAATTTTATAAAGTTTTAATACTAAAAATTTACAAATATTAAGTTGTTTTTTTTATTTTTTTCACGAAAAATAATTAAATTGTTGACTATAGTCGAAAGTATTTTTACTTCTATAGTCATTGAAATTTCTCAAAATTAACTTTAATATTGGTTTTAAATTTTTTTTCTTAATTGGATATTTGGGTTCTCCTCTTTACTAATTATAATTATTTTATTTTAAGTAAAAAAAAGTTAAAGGCTTTGAGATTAGCAGCATATATAAATAATTAAATTCATGAGTGCTAGGTAAAAATTTTTAAATAAATTAAATACTATTTTTTGCTGAATTTTTATAGTTAATATTGCATTGTATATTAGATCAATTGTATACTAATACATTTGCTACTTAAAAATAACTTTTCATTGCTTATAAAAATATCATAAACTGTCAAGATTTTTTTTTATTTCTATTAACTCTATTAAGCGTATCCTTGAAATTGAAATATTTTTATCAAAACATTTTTTATGTTTTAAATTTATAAATAAAATTTATCACTTTCAATTCATGTCTCAAATTATTTTTCCGATGTGTAATAGGGTTTATACAACCATAAAATTAAAATATAAATCAATATTGAAAAATAATATATTATTATTTATGTTTCACAAGATCTGTCACTTATAAATGTATTATAAAACAACTAAAGAGAATAAATAGTATTTTTACGCTTAACAGCTTTTTCAGCTTTAAAATTAATTACCTATTTCCGTAGATGTCCTTAATGGTTTAGTTAAGGTGTGTATATATAAATTTTAGTTAAATCTTTTCGTTACTTTAGGTTAAAATGAGATAGAAAGTCCTTAATTGGAATTGTAGACGGATCAATTAGCGTAATAGTATTCTAGTTAAAAATGTCTTAAAAGATTAAAGAAGCTTAGAATTAATTTTTGGGAACCTACATTTAAGTTAACTTTCTTAACTGTTCAAAATAGGAAGAAATTTTTAGTTCATCGAAATCGCATATTTATTATCTTCCAAGATAAATCATTTTAAAATATCCTTTAATATTTATTTCTGCGTAAACATATTTATAAGTGTAATATGTTCACTTTAGTATATCATTTTAAAATAGCGCTTATTTGATTCAGATATTTTGAACTCAAACTACCTGCAATATGATTGTTTCTCATCAATGGCGCAAATTCTAACGTAATTACAGCAGATAGCTTTAATGCACCAGCGACGAAATTTAACTCTGTATTTCTGTAATGATAGTGGACAATCGACATAGTAATGATAGGATGTTAGCATAACTAACAGATCATTAACACGTTGTAGCCATAATTCTGCAATATATTACAACACAATCGATTGATAAATTCAGAGCAATGCTATTGAATTAAAATTCTTAATCTTTTGAATATATTTTCTCTGAAAATGTTTTAATTATTGATATTTTTAATTAATTTTTATAAAATTATAAATAATAAATAGTATGAAAGAAAGATTTAATTTTTTATGACGCCACTTACAACAAAATGTTTATTATAGATTTTTGTACATCCAATATATATATATAATATAATATATATATATGTATATATATATATATATATATATATATATATATATATATATATATATATATTGGCTATTTTTAAGTAAATTTAAAGATAATGAGATATATTTATGTGTCACAAAGACTAAAAACTTGAAAGAATCTCAGATATTTTATTTAACAGTAACTAGAAGCAAACCCGTTACCCTTGAATTCTCTAAATAAAGTAATTCTGTTTAACCATGGTGAGCACAAAAATGTTTCAAAAATTTGCAACGATATTTAAAACATTTTTCTTCTCTTTTTTCCTCATGAATAATTAGAATTTAATTTAAAAACTAAATATTATAAGTTTAAAACCTCATAAATATTTATATACTACGATATATGAAGTATTTTTATTTATCTTTTAGTCTAAAATAAAATGTATCTCCCATAAATATCTCTGTATTTTTAATTTTAATTAAAAATTAATTGACGATAATATATTTTCGCAACACTTAAAATGAAATGTATTTAAATAAATAAAACACATTTTATAAAGGAAACTTTAAAAAAGAACATTTTGTGTGTGTGTACGTTTAATATTAAATTATTTGATAGAAAAAATTTTTAGTTAGTGTGTAAGATACATTTTTAATACTTTTTATTTTGTATATATTTCAAATTTATTTATCTTTATATTTGAGGTTTCGTGTTTGGTAAATATTTTTATTGATTGATTATGGACATGTATGCACATTTAATAAATCAAATAAGACAAGAAAGTGGATGATTTCAAGTAAATTTTAAATTATAGTTTATCTGACAATGAATTAAAAATAGTAATTATGAAAAATTTAAATTTCTACGATGATATTACAACTTTTCAGAAGAATAACTATACAATAAATTATTTCACAAGAATTATTCAAATGATATACTACATTCAATAACTGTTAAATTTATGATTTTATTGAGTTTATAATCAAAAATAATTCTCAAGCATAATTTTCAAATGACTTTTGAGAAATTCAGGAAGTGATTAAAAAATACCTTAAACATATAATTTTATGATATTTTACAATTACTCATAAGATACTATTTTAGAAAGATGAAAAATTTGTTTTACTTTATCAGGAAATAAAACATTATAATATTCTGAATTTTTCTTGTATTATAGGGTAAGAAAAATTCAGAAGTGCATTTCGTCATTATATTTTAGCAATTTTTAGCATTTTATCACAGTTTCTAAAAAGAATAAACTAGCTTTAAAGAATTAATTTCCTATTAAACTTTTCAATCAATTATTTCAAAATAAAAGTTGATATATCATATTTAAAACTTAAATTATTAGCATCTTAATTAGCTTCAGATACATTCTGGCCAATTTTTCGATTAAAATTAATTGTACTAGTTTAATAAAGAACTTTAATTGAAATTACCTTTTTTGTTTTTCAATTATCATGTAAACAGAAAACTAATTTAATTATAAAGATTTCGAAACGGTTTTTTTATCAAAATTTCCTAATGAATGTCTGACACAACAAAATTTAAAAACATCAAGAAATATCTTGCTTATTGGATCCAGCAAAATAAAATAATTAAAATAATGCCATATGCCATCTATAATCTCAAATACCTAATCTTGCGAAATCGTATTTCAGAATTCTATAATTGCTACAATTTCAGTTTTATTTGAGATATAATAAGATTTATTCTGATTGCATCTTTTTTAAATTCCTTACATTAATCAATTTTGTAAATTGTCTGAAGTCACTCTAAAACTAAAAATTAATCATACATATAGTACAAAAAATATCTATTATTTATTTCAAATTTACATAGACATCTGACTGATATCATATGCCTTATGTATTTGATATCAGACAGGTATTTCCTTTATTTCAATGTACAAATTTTCTTATTTGATGAGTAAATTTAAGCTAAAATAGCAATTATAATATGTAGTAAAAAACGTGTTATTATTTAAACGGAATCATACTAAAACTTTGTTGCAATTTAATTTAAATAATAATGAAATAACAATCCTTGATACTGCTTCACATTTCCTCATTTAATAAATCGACTAAATTATTTAATTACATTATTTTTTGACATAATCTCAGATGGAGGAAGTGGTGCAGCTTCTATTTTCAAAAGAGAATGACTAGAGCCCGAAAAGCTAAAAGACTGAGTTGGCTCCATCGCCCCAAGCATTAAATGGGCAAAATATAGTGGCGTTCAGCCCTTTGATGAACCTAAAGAGCATACACTCCCGATGTACATCACCCACTCCGCCCATGGATACCCCTTTGTCATTTTTATTATCTATTTCATTTTGATTCATTCATCATTTTCATTTTCATTCAATCATCATTTTCATTTTCATTCAAACATCATTTTAATTTTCATTCAAACATCATTTTCTAATAGATCACATTCGAAAATTCCATATAGTATGCAGGGTAGTAAAAATCAGCTGATGTTTTATATTAATCATAATATTACAATAAACACAAATTTTGATATTATAATTATTAAACTGAAAATATTATTATTGCATGTATAGATAATTCAAAACTAAATATTAACTATATTTATGATAAAAGTATAGTAAAACATTGTACGATGATATTACATTTTATTAGTATGAAACTGTTTAATCCCTGTTTTATAAGACATTTTTTTATTTTATTATGAAAAGTCGTATAATCGCTAGTACATGAAATCATATATATTATATAAGAGAAACTATCTGCTACGCTTTAAATATTTATGGACTAAGCAAAATACTATTTAAAATTAATATATCGTGTTAGAAATACATGACAATATATGGAAAATGTAAACACTTTTCTCAAATTCACATTTAGTTAAATTTTTGATTCTGTAGAGAAAAAATATTTCATCAATGAAAATATTAAAGTGAAGAAATATACATAAAATGTGGTGGAAAATTTTAATAAGAACAGAAATGTTTTTGTTATTAATTATTAAATAGAAGAGTGCACTATTTCATTTTCAAAAAGGCTCTTTTTCTTTTACAATAAAAAGAAACTGAGTGTTTGGCTTATGTATTTTATGTATGCTTTTATTAAATTAAAAACTATGAATTCCTATTACCAGTTTCGGTTAACAATGACCACAACCAAATCTTCTAAGCATACATAAAATTAGTTTTTTTTTCAAAGATATAAAAATGCTAAAACACTTAATTTATACAAAAATGTAGGTTAAAATTTAAAAAAAAGTACCCGTACACGTTAAAAATGTCAAGTTCGACCAAAATTGATAAATTTAGTTTAATTTTTCGTTAAATAAGGAATTTAAATAGCTTGCTAAAAAGGTTTGTTTTTGTCTCTACGTTAATTATAGATTCCGATTTATAAAGGATTTCGTAAAGATTAGGAAACCAAAAGTGGACATACTTAAAGGACCAAAAGTAGGCGTTTAAAAAGCCAGAATGATATTAAAAATTAGTTTAAACAGTGTTTAGTCTAGAAATATAAATTTAGTAAGCTTTTAAAAGATACATAAAATAATTACTGTTCCAGAAATCAATCAGAAAACCAAATAAAAATAATTAATCAGAAAATATGAGAATTGCTTAAAAAGACACAACACTTTAATCTTTAAATGCGATTTTCTCAGAACTGGCTTTTACCCATAATTCGCACGCTTCAAAAACGATAACTCAAAATTTTTTTATAATATCACTATGGAATTTCATGAGCGTGATTTGTATATTGTTTTCTAGTGAATGTACTGAAAGAGAATTTTAATCACTAAAGTATTTCCCAAATTATGGCCTGTTATACGAATAATAACATAGAAATTTTGGCTAAAATTTCAGTATACATATTTAATATTTCTGAATAATAATATTGGAATATATAATATTTTAGTAGCTCAATATTAATGTTTTCCAAAGTGAGATCAGAAAAAAGTCGTTACTATGTATATATGCAGTGCATTTAAAAAAAGTGCTATGAACGTGTTCGGGTACCTTAAAAATTCCATTTTTCATGATGTGGGCTTATTTATATTTTTAAGCATTCTTTAACAACATTGTTTTATTTATATTTGAGAAAATATGCCAGGTGTTTTGAAATTATAATATATTTTACAAATTAGTTTTTAATTTAAAGTACACAAAAATTAAACTGAATTAATATACTTTCACAAATCAAACTTTATGTGCTTCATCAGGTTATCACTAATTTTTCACTTTCATTCATTTAATAAAATGATAATAATTAAAACTATTTTATTTATCCAAATAGTTCTGATTGATTCAATCATGTTTTTAAATATCTTTCTGTATAAAGTACCATTATTGCAAAACTTTTAATTGAAAAAAAAAAAAAAAACCAATAAATTGAGATACATCGATTCTGGAAAGTAATATCAGATTATCGAAGGTAAACAGTAGCAAGTTATTGCATCATTTTGGTTATATTGAACTGAAGTCTCATAACTTAGACTAAAATAGCCTATTATTATTGTGATCATTTAGTAATGTTAAGTGATAAATACTATGTTGTGTCTGTTACTGCCTATGATAATCTTTTGCGCAATAATAGATTTTAAAAACTAGACGAAGAAGCTTCCTTCAAAATGTATAACCACAAATATATTATGTATGTTCAAGGGAAGGTACTAAAAATAGTACTTACTTTTAATATTAAAAAGCAAAAAAATTTTGAATTAAATCATATATTATTTAATCATTTCATTTGCAAGTTAAAATAAATATGCCAAAACAATAAATTATCAAAAGTTCTATATTTATAATATGAACAATTTGAAATTCAGTTGTGATAAACTACAGTATACATATTGCTTTTCATTTCATTGAAAATTGACATGAATATGTAAATGAATTAAACATTGTACGAGTTGGAAAGTTGTGGATCATAATATACTCTTCTAATCTACTGTCTTTGGAAAGATATCATTGCCACAGAATTGCTCAACTTATCTAATCTTTACACAATGGTAGTGTCTACCAGATTGCTTGTAAATGGAAACTCATCCCTATAATTAGAGTATTGAATGATATGATTATATTATACTATATATTGTTAAGCAATAAAATCTTGAACTACCAGATCAAGCGTACTAGTTTTATGGCTCTTGCCCTTAAAGCTACATAGCAATCGTTTGAAGGTGCTGTAATTCTTATGTCACATCCGTCAATCTCTAGTGAACATATTTGACCGATGAGAACAACGTTTACCATCGTTTCCAGTATCTGAAACTATTGACCATGAATAGTAGTTGGATAACATTACTGCCGAAATCCGTTGTAAATTTATTCATCATACCTGAAATTGTCTTCTGGGGTGACTCTATAGTAATAGTGAGCCGTATTCACGTACCCCAATTGAGGAAACCTGTAAAACTACCAAGTACCCAACGCAAACGATGTGTATGCAAAAGGCAGAAGCACGCCGAATATCTCCCGTTTTCAAACAGTGCCTTTAATAGAAGATCTAGCAAACAAGTGACATTTGTAATCAATAAGAGTTTTCTGTTGTAATAATCGAATTTCTAGTCTATCAATGGCTCTTAAATTCCGATAAACCACATATATCATTCAGAGAAGACGTATTAATTGCATTATTAAAACTGAATCCTATTTATTTTTAAAAAATGCCATCCAAAAATTCAGTGTTTCCCGAAAATGTTCAAATGTTCCCGAAAACTATTACAATTTCACAAATGTATTAAGTTGATTTTGAATAATAAAACAAAGAATACACTTCCAATTTGAACAGACAAAACACGAAAATTGGATTTAAAAAATTGTATAATATAAAGTATTTATATTTTAAATAATAGTGATAAATATTATTCATTAAAAAATACATTTTTGTCATGCACACGTCTATACACATATATTTATTTATTGTTACTTAAATTTTATTAACAATATTATGCCCAATTTCATAATTACCCGAACTTATTGATTAATAACACTGTGAAAAATGGAAACATTTATACTATGCATTATTATATATTATAAAGCTTTTATTTAGTATCAGATAAGAGAAAAATAAAACTTATCTCTAACTTAATATATACTGTGAAATAAATTCAGAAAAGTAATATACATACAAACACACACGCACACACATATATATACATATATATATATATATATATATATATATATATATATATATATATATATATATATATATATATATATAAAATATATATATATAAATTATATATATATATATATATACAGAGAGAGAGAGAGAAAGAATTTTAGAAAATTCCTCTTACTTCATCAATTGTATCCATTCTAAAGCGAATATATGACATAAATAATTAATTTATTATAGTACATAAAATTAGCCTTTCTCTCTTGAATTAGCAACAAAACTCACTGTAATTGAATTGTACGAAAATAAAAATAGCAGTGAACTAAAAGAGTTATCTTTCGTGACACTTTCATTTCATCTGGAATACATTTAAATTTTTTATCTGATCAATTAACTATCTTAATTCAGAAATTCCCAATTTTATGCGTTAACGATAAACGTGCAGTAAAGATGAGATAGAGAATTAAGAGATTTACACATCACGCACATATTAAAAAGCAATTCATTTGGAAACATTATCTAGTCACGTAGTTTTAAACCAAATGGTAAATACGAACGAAATAAATTTGTGTAGTCAGATTTATATCTATACAAAATATTAATCCCTCCGATTCGATGAATTTGAAAACATTTTGCATGTATGGGATTGAAATGAGATATTTATTTTTGGAAGTTTATTTAATTTTCAAATATTTAACATAAAATAGAATATAAATTAATTATAAAGTAAGTCACATTTAATACCAAAATATTTTTGGTACATCTAAAACTGTGGAAAAGATTAAAAAAAATAAATATAATATAACTTAATTTCAATTATTACCTTTACAATATTTACTTTGTAAATTTATTGCTGTTTCTGTATCTGATTTTAAGCATATTAATAACTTTATTTCCTACATACATATTACATGAATATAATTATTAATAAGCATAATAATTCAGAATATAAAAATGGCTACATAAATAGAAAATTTGGGAACGCAAAGGGGTTTCAGTTGATGAAGTGTGGTTTGCGAATTCACTTTTCTAAAGAGGTCTTTGTTTTTAATCACCAAAGAATACGCTGAAAGATTTCAGCGTATTCAAATACAACATAGTCTCTATAAGATGGAATTTTAATAAGAATTTCATAATGGTTTCATTATTTGAATTGATTTATTTTAAATCCTTAATCCTTCGCTGGAGTAAACGTTTACTTCCTGATTTCTTTTGAATAATTCAGAAATTAGAATATTTGATGGAAGAATAATGTTTCAAATAGTTGAATGCTAGATTAGTAATAATAAAAAATTTCTTTACTTATTTTATACGGTATTTTATATTGATTCCCTTTTGTAAAGAACTTTCAATTTTAAATAATCTTTTAAAATTCACACACACACTGATATCTTTCAGATCTATCTAAGATGATATCTTTGAATCTTAGTGATATCTTTGAATCTTCTTCCCAAGCGCTACAGCCAATTGCCGGCCAAGGCTGTCTCCGTCAGCTTATGCCATCTTTATTTATCACTGGCAATGACTTTCCAATTATTGACTCCTACGTCCCTTAGCCATTCTTCCACTCTATTTATCCATCTAGTTCTTGGTCTTCCTCTTTCCCTCTGGAGTTTTAAAAGTTATTTGCCTCACAGGGTTTTCATTGTTATATCGGAATACGTGTCCCAACCACCTTATCTGTAAAATCTTGATTATTTTAACTATGTTGGGTTCGCTGTATATCAATTGGAGCTCATGGTTGTACCGTATTCTCCATATACAATTCTCTTTTACTGCTCCAAAGATCTTTCTCAAGATTTTTCTCTCAAAAGTCATAAGTCTCATCTCGTCGTCTTTGTTGATTGTCCAGCATTCACTGCCATATACAACGATTGGTCTTATCAGGGTCTTATATAGCTGTATTTTTGTTTTGTCACTAATGTATTTAGATTTAAACTGATTTCGTAATCCGAAATAGCATCTGTTAGCCATCTGGATTCTGTTTTTGATCTCGATTTTAATGTCATTATTAGTATTCACCGTTGTACCTAGGTATTTAAATTAGTCCACTTGCTCAAACTAGAATTCGTTAATTTTTAATGGTTGTAGATTAATCATTTTGTTAGTTACCACCCTGAATATAGTTTTTTTTCTTTAACTGTCAATCCTAAGTTATTACGCTTTCTATGCTAATAAAATAAAACTGACATCACTACGAATACTTTTCTATTGAAGCCAGAAAGCCTTTTTTATTTTAATCGTAACCTGTGTATTTTGTTCTACATAAATTTGATGTTAATTTAATTTTAAGTAAATATTTGTTTTTTGAAAAGAGTGAACGTGCTGCTTGAAAGTAAAATATAATATTTCTTTTGACAAAAAAATTAATAATACAAAATATTTCAAAAAGAAAAGAATATTCGCTGTATCAGTTAGAAATTTTAGAACCAACATCTGTTTTGTCTGAGTCACTCTTTATGAAAATTGTGTTTAAAAATATGCATAACCCATTATTTGGCAACTTCACAGGCTTATTATGACAGCATGTGTTTTCTATTTATTTTTTGATGTCGTAGTTTTAGTTTCAAAACTCTTTCGGAAGTTTTAAAAGCTTTCCCACAAGAAGTTTCCTTGGAACGTGAAAGGACTGGTAAAAGATCAGAGAAAATGCAACTTTTACTTTTTAACGATTTCACGGAATTCTTTCATTGATTTTTATTTTTTAAATGGATTAAAAATTTATTTTTACTAACATGTTTTAATGTTTTATTTTTAATTTTTTCAGTACAAATAAATTTATTATTTTGTTTGAATAAAACATTTATTCTAACAGAACAACAAAGTGTTTCAATAAAATTAAACACAATAGCTTCACTATTTTTTGTTTATTTTAAGGAAAAACTTTATTATTTTGTTAAAATAAATTATTTATTTTAACTTAACTAATCCTCATTATTTTAAAAATGTTTAATCAGGATTTTTCATTTGCTAGTAATATTATACTTTTTTTTCATAAAAATGATAAGTTTGCAGAAAATGGCCTCCATAATCTTACATATATACAATAATTTTTCGTTATTATGAATGCTGAAAATTTTTACATTCATTTATTTCTATTTTGTGAAAATACTTTTATGACAATAAATTGCAAAAATAAAATATGTGTTTCTGTTTGGTATTTTAAAGTATATATCATATTCATCAAAAATAGGTACATTAAAGTAATATCTTTCCTTACTTCTACATTTAAATTTTCATAACATTTAGACTTACAATTTATATATTTTCCCAACATATATTTCCCTAACAGAAAAAAATATCATCAATGTTACAATAAACAATTCCACGCTTTTGTAATTTGTAAATCAACACCATCTTTTCCAAAGTGAAAATTCATTTGTTTTATTTAGAAAGGTTGCAAAAATTAATTACATTTACACATTAATTACAGTAATTAACTAAATATATGCAATAATTATTACAATTTTTGAACTGATGGAAAGTTTTCTTTATTTTTTTTAGCGAGATAAATGTTTTAGTGAAAAAAAGCTGTTATATGAGCTATAAAAGATAACATATAAAGTACACGTTAAAAAATACATCATTAAGACAAAGACTGAACAACAATCCCAATAAATATTGTTTGTTAAGACAAAAATATCGATTGAGCTTATAAAATATTCATTGATGTTTAAAGAGAAAAATACAGTAGATTTTTTCAATTGGTCTCGTGAAAAGTTATATTCCATATTAACAAGTTAAAACTTTCTTAAAATTATATTGAAATAGGTTAATATGATATGAATTAAAAATGATGTTAATTCATTCTATGTATTTTATGAAACTTTAATATGCTTTAGAAATCTCTTCGAGGAGCAAAAGAACTTGAAGGATTACATATGGGAAGATTTTCTGGAAATGTATGTTTATATTTTGTTTTAAAACTATACATTTCATAAAGTGTAAGCCTTTGTGTGGATTTATACTTCCTTAAATATAAATGAGTGAATTCATGCATTTTTTTTATCATTATGCTTCGCATATAAAGGGAAGAAGTTCATAATCCATGCATATTCTATTGAAAATATTTATAACGAAACTTTTTAAATAACTTTCATAACAAAATGGAATAAATTTCCTACTTATCACTTAAAATAAGTAATCTTATTTAATATTTTGATGTGCTTTTGTAACTTAGGAAGGGAATTTTGTTAATGGTTTGTAAATCCTGCATATCTTAGAAAGTTTGAATGGTTTCGACCATAACATTAATCTATTTTTGTTCTTCTTAAATATATTTAACATGAGCCACCGCAGACTACTAAAAAGTGCAATTTATACCCGTGATGACAGTTATTTATGACGCGTGTTATACCATTAAAATGTATTCCAGTTTGATCATTTTGAATAACTTGTGAAGTGTAAAGAGTACTTAATGATATGTCCTATTTCCAGTTTGATTTAACCACAATTGTAAGCGTATCTTAAGATACCCAATGCAGAGAAGAGTCTTGCTTTTCATGCAGAGAAGAGGGGCTTTTCATTCTCCTTCTAGAATAAATCTATGCACAATATTGTGAATAGTATCAAGATTTGTGTAACCAACTTTTTTGATACCTATAACCATTGTTTTTTGTCTTTTTTCTTGTATAGTTACACATATACAAACTGATACACCACATTATTTCATCAAGAGAGCCATTACAACTTACGAGACACTTCAGATTAATTATTTGCAAAATTTTATGCCTTAAGCATATTCGGAATGTTATAAAAGTTGATTACTATCATAAGAAAACAAAACAATTTATCTTAAAATTTGAATATTATTCTGTAATTAATGCATATGAAAACCATTTCAAAATTTTATCAGTCTATATTACGAGAGATGAAAGTTGGATCCAAGCAAGATTATATCAATATACTATGGATTAAATTCTGTACTTACCATAAGTTTAAAAAAGACACACATTTTAAATAAAAAAAAACATTTGCATTTCTTTGTATGTTCTGTATATCTACTTTTTCACCATGAGGTGAAAAAGTAGAGATATAGAACATATGTTACAGAACAATGTAATACAATAATATAATGATAATGATATACAGAAATGATAATTATATATATTATGATTCTATATATCATTATATTATGATTCTGTATATCATAATATAATGATATACAGAACAATGTAATCAATAAATAGCTCTCCGATGACGGAGAGCTATTTATTGATTACATTTTACAGAAACTGTAGATAATTTGCCTATAATTTTTATTATATGCATATTTTTCACACTGCCACAGTGCTTGACAAAAACCCAGACCACCATGATAATTATATTTTAAACATGACTAAACAAATAAAGTAAATTTATGAATTTTCAAGATTTATAGGCGTCTAATTACATTAAACAATCAAGCAGAGTAAAAAATGATTTTTCTGAATATGTTTTAGTTAACCAACATTTTTACATGCTTACCTTTTAATTCATCAATGCGCAATAGCAAGAGACGCAATTAATTTAATAAGTTTCCTTGATGAAATTGTTCATTAATTTTGGATGCGAATGATGTTGGCTCAAGTTTTAAAATACATAATTGATACTTTTTGTTTGATAAACTGCTTTTTACAAATAATGTGAAATTTAAAATAATTAAAGAGTTTATTTTTTTATGTCTGCTAATTATTTTTTTCCATTCATTATTCTTGCATTTTCTTGAATTTAATTGTGTTACAGCATAAAAGTGAAGTATTCCTATTTGCTCGACGAAAATTGTGAATGATAAATGAAATCAATGTTATTTATTCTACTTTTATTCAAAAAGAAAATTTAAATATTCTCTCTTTATAAATCTTTTAGTTTTTAATAATTCAGAAATTAAGTTATTTATAACTGCATGTATGAGAAACTTCCAGGTTTATAAAAATATTGAGTTAATCAGAGAGCACACAAGCAGGTCACTTAGAATCTCTGTCAGTCCTAAAATAGCACAAAAGACACCTTTTTTTAAAGCATTGCTTCCTTACATAATCATTGGCCAACATCGACTGGAGGGAATTCAAGGGGTCGTCGCTCCCGTGAGTAGAATAATCCACACACTATCTAACCTAAGATCCGGTCAACAGAATCCCTGAAGTTTGTGGTGGAAACAAGACTTGTGTATCGTGATGCAGCAAGAGTTCCGGCTTGGACATTCGGCGGCAACAACCGTGTCAAATGTCAACAAAGGCATTACAAGTGAGCGGACTGTCCGTAGATTGATTGACTATCTCCGTAACGGTAATTAAGCGATGAGCCTACGCTGGGAGACAGTTGCCACGATTCTTGTGATGTGGAAGATTTATTAGCAGAATGTGGGGTGTTTTTGTAATTGTGGTATTTTTTGCAATAATTAATTTTTGATTTATCACCTATTTATTTTAAAAGCAAAAGCATTTAAAAAGGTATAAGCATTTATGGTAGTTGTATTTAGCAAAATGTATCTAACCGGATCAAGGAAACACCACACGTCCACGCGAATGTAATTTAACCACATATTTTCAATGCCTAATTCTGAATACTTTATAATATAATACAGTATTTTTGTCAAAACATATGATTAATAACATATATTGACACATTTTTTAAAAAAATAATTAAAAACTTGTATCTAAAGATTAAAAAAAAATATCTTATTAAAAATTGCATTCAATAAATCCAAACATCCAAACTATCCTTTAAAGAGAAAAAGTAAAATCGATATCATTTTGACACATTATTAAGTTTACACAAATGTAAAAATAACTACCCAATACAAATATATGACAATGTTTTTTTATCTATGTAAAACAATAAGTAATCTATTCTAATATAAATTCAAATTGAGAAAAATATGTTTTAATTGAAATTATATGTTATTAAATTCTAATGTGTGTGATTAGAAAACAAAATTTACAAGCGTCCTAAATAAATTTGAAAATGAAATCAAATAAAATAGTAAATACCAGTATAAGTTTTTAGTATTAAATTGGTTTATCTATTATTGAAAATATTTGTTGTTAGAAAATTGATTATTGGATGCCATTGATAAATTATTAATAATTTAAAACGTTAGAAACAGGATGGAATAATAAAATCTATTTTTCTTTTCTAATTTTTTCAACAATGTGTTTCAACTATTTTACATTCGAATAAAATTTTCTTGTATAAATGGAACTAAAAATCAATGAAAAAGAAGTTATCGATAGTTGGTACTGTTATCTTTATTTAATATCAACAGAAGATATATATTGGTTAAACTGTATTTTATTAGATATTTAAAAACTTCTAAAATTTTTATAATTTATGAAAATTTATAAACAATATATTTTTAGCATTTACAACATTAATAGAGATAAATAATAATGATTTAATAAATGCAAATAGTTACCTAAAATAGCTGAAGTTTGGTAACATTTGACTAAATTAAAATATTCAAATTAACTCATAGTATCAAATGCATTATCCTTCATTTTAAATATTTTAATTATTTTTAACAAATACAGCATTGATGACACACTACATTAAAGAAAATTCTTCAATTCTATTAAGTTTTTTTTTTCATAACTATTGGTGGCAAATGGAAAAACTATGTGTTCGATTAAGAATGACGAACTGTTCTTTTTATCACTTTAAAACTAAATCATCATAAATGTTTTAATTATAAAACAACAAATGCGATTGGTGGTTAAAAAAATAATAAAAAATTCTTCTCAAACCTCGATTAACTATAAACTCAAGTATATTACATGATTCTCAAGAGTCTGAGAGCATTGACTTCTTACGATAAGAACTAGATAAATATCTTAAATAATATATGGACAACACTGATAACACATACTCCTAAAACATATTCCTTTTGTAGAAAAGTTTCTTACAGAAATTATTGTGGCAAGCGCTTACGAATAATCATGTTATTTCGGGGTATTGCCTAACTGATTTCCAATGTGCCTCAATTTTTCAGTCAGCTTCATGTATTTTGATTGTGAGTCCACATTTGAAATCCTGATTCGTCTGCAAGTTCCGGCATAAAAGTCAAATTTGTATTACTTGTTGAGTGTTCATGAAGCATCATCCTTGTATCTTGTGATCAAAGATAAAGCTTCTGTAATTGTTACAAATTTTATGTTATTTGAGATGCATCATGGATTGATTTCGACTAGTTTGAAAGTTTAATCGTTTTATTTTTTATCCACAGAAATTTGACGAAGAAAATTCCAGTGATTGAATTATATGTGAAGAATTTTTAGTTCTCTTTACAAAGAGCGTGTTTAGAATTTTAAATTTTATTATATAGAAGAAATTTCATCGTATATGATTTAATAGTACTTATTTACTCCGTACAACAATAGAGATTCACTTATATGTACTGAGAAAAATATCAGCCTATGTGATATGAAATATTCTTAAAATTTTGGTAAATGAATATAAATGGTATATTAACCAATGATTGCAAAACAACACTAATTTTCACTTTTTAGACATAATCCTGTGGGTTTTGTAGCAAAATATTCCATGATATGTAAAGAGTCTTTAAGTTTCCTCGTATAATCCTTTGGTTGATTCTGTCATAAATGTATCTTCAAATCAACTTACTGAATGGTATTCTGGAAAAAGGAATTTTACCTTTTTATTTATTTCTTACTTATTACAAGAAATAATAAAGTCTTGTGTGTGCTCTACAATTGATGTCAAGTGATAGAAGGATTTTTCATCATTCTAATTACTGTTGTGAAAATCATCAATAATGTTTTTAAATACTTCGTTTCCATAAGTGGTGCGTAGGGAATTTGGAGTCATTGGCAGTACCACATCAAATTAAGAGGGTACTCTTCTGAGTGACTAACATTGATTAATTTTTTTTGATAACTCCCAAGAGTTTAAACACATAGATGCTGAGACAATATTTCATTTATAACAAATGCTTCAATAGCATAAAGAAGGGTAATCAAACAGAAAATGAACAAGTTTCAATTATGAAAATAATATTTCTGTAATCACATTGTCAATGTTCGATTTTTTCCTATTAGTCTGACGACGATTTTGTGAACGGTAGGCAATTGAATGAAAAGAAATTGGTATTGTCTTTATTATTTCTACATGCATATCTGTTAATCTAACTGCTAGTGATTTCTTAGGGTTTTCTCATTTGCGATATGAGAGCATAGCTCACTATCTATGAAAACATTTTAATTCAATATACGGTGGTTGTTCAAATGCTTTTGAACAATGTTTGGCAGTTATGTCATCGGTTCCATGTCAAAATGTATCTAACTTGATTGATATCAGCCACAAACGTTTCTGCCAATAAGGAAACGCTATGTTCAATTACTTTACTGACCCTTGAGGCCTCATTAAAGAGAGTTGTATTTTTATTGTTATAATTTAATATCATTGGATGGACTGGTAAATAATTGATAATGTCATTATACCTTGTGTGAGTATAGTTGCAATGAATGTAGCTCGAACCTATTATGACATTGTTTCACTGAGGCATCTAAGACAATTGGAGTGACTGTTATTGATTTTTCAGAATATTTAATTTCCTCATGATATACATGTATTTAACACTCTCGTCAGCATGTGTATTTTACTAAACTGCTTCACTGATGCCTGCTTGAGAACTTTTCTTAAAGTTACTTGTTTGCAGCTGATAATGTGAGACACATCTTTAAGTAACTATCCTTTTTTTGTCTACTATTAGTGGTAATATATCTCTAATTACCCAAGATTTCAAAAATAGGCTCTTTTACATTCAGTGTGTTGTTGAGTTTACACAAGTCCGTTTTTAACATTGATATTACTGTTTAAACGCTCGAGTCTTATTAGAAAGCTGAATTTAGAAATTCAATCTTGTACGATTATTCTTGATTGTAACTACAGTATTTTGCAACTATAATGTAATTTAACTATTGTTATATGAGTTTGTAGCTATGTCACATTTTATTTATGTTTATTCAAGTTTCGATTGCGTTCTACAAATTTCTATTGCATACGAGATTGTCTGCAATTTTTTTTTTTGTTTATACGTGATTGTAGATGTGATGTTTTGAAAATGTTGCACTATTTTTTATTTCTTGTTATTCATGAGTGTGCAGTATGAATTCAAATTTCCATAACATGAATTAAAATAGTTTTGGCTACAAATGCTAAGGCAATATATATTTAAAAATGTAAAATTGTTATCTTTAAACATTAAAAAATAGAATAATATACATAAAATACTGCATTAAAGATATTTTTGAAATGTTTATATAAAAATAGAAAATTCGTAACATTTCCATGCATATCAAGTAATATTCCAAAAAAGAATTTATATTTTCTTAAAATTAGTATCTATCTAAATTAAGCTTAAGCATTTCAAAATGTAGTCAAATACGCATTTTGAAGAAATGCTTTCTTTTACATTTTACTTTATTACTATTCTTTTTTTCAACTTCTCCCATAATAATCATAAAAAGCTATTAGGAAATGGTGACTCCATGAAGTACAGTAATTTCAAATATATCTGTTAGCTGTATGCTATGTATTTGATTTCATGAAGCAGATGGAAGAAATTATCCTAGCAGCACGAATCTCATAACAATAAGGTAATGCCTGCTTTGCGATCGATGATAAACTGAATGGTTTCGCAGGGATACTTCAAGTAACTTTAATCAAGATAAACTTAAAGAATAAAACAGATAACTCGAAACAAAAATAGTACATCTGTCGCATCTCTATTATGATATCCAAGTTATGAAATGTAATATGTATGATGTTAAGTTTAAATTTTATACAAAATAAAATACTGCTAAATGAATTTGGGTTAAACGAAAATACTAATAAGCCTTAAAACATTGTATATTTTTAAGCACAATAATTTTCACAAACGTACACAATGAATATTTAAATAGCTCTCTAGATGTTTTATTGTTTGAAGAAATACATAATAATTAATAACTGAATTAATTTTAAAATTCTTATAATTGCTTGAGTTATATGCACAATTAATCATAATTTGTTTTTTTAAACGCAGATAATAAATGGTGGAAAAATTTCTGTAAGGTAACTAAGAAGTACTAGAAATAAATAAAAGAAAACAAAGTGTATATAAATTGTTGCAATCTATTTGTTACAATCAATGAGCTATGAAACATTGCAAAATATGGTATAAACAAATGGAAACAGAAATAATAAATAAAACTTTAAGTTTTCATATATAAAAGCATCCTAAATATATATTTGAAACAATTCACTTCATTTTTGTGCCTTCTCTACAAGGAAAAATAGAACAATGTCTTGGAAATTTTCAACTACTCAAGTTTATGTTTTATTTATTAAATGGTTTTCATAAGCACACTAAAATATTTCATAAATAGATAATAATTTCTTCTTATACTCCCAACAAACTTAAAGGCTGTTTTCATTTGCAGTGGAAATTTTTATTTTGTTGAAAAAATATAATTATATTATTGCAAATTAACATCTAAGTCTATGATAATAACTACGATTATTAAGCTATACAATACTGAGAGTTATCTTACAAAATGATTATATCCATAATTTTTAAAGTAGAGCATACGTCTCACACAAATGTTTATAGTTCAGTTCTAAACATTTAGTTTACATTTGAGAAATTTAAAGTAAAAAAAATTAAATAAATATAAAATTTAAAGAAACATGAAAAAAATAAGCAATAGCCATTGTATTACAATGTATTTAAAAAGAAATTCCAACTCTAAAAATGTAAATAAAACAAATAAATAATAAATTTTACTTTAAAAATTTAATCGGAAAACTGTTTCTCAAACTTAGTATAAATAAAATAGTTTTTTTTATGTAATTAATAACTCAATATCCACTAATCCTCTTTTAAGCTCAACCAAATTAATGTTAGAAAGTTGTTTCAGAGAAATAATGCATTGGAATAATACTTATCATAAATTTAAGAGGAAGAAAAGAGAACAAGTCATTATTTAATGTTAGGATAAGTATATGTAACAGTTTTTTTTATTACTAATTCTTATATTATGAACAAAAGTCTTCTTAAAAATATATGAATAGACATATATATTGGAAACACATTATGGAACAATGAATAAAAGATAAAATAAAAAATATAGTCTTAGTAAAGAATTTTTTACATCAATTCTGTTTTGGACAGTTATTGTTCTTCAAAAAAATCTTCTCTGTGATTATAGAGAAGATTTCAAAAGATATAAGTAATAAAAATTAAAACATAACAAGGAGTATAGAAAAATGTTTCAAGGAACATTCTGAAGAATTTATAAAGAATTAATTCGCAATAGAAAATTAATTCGCAATAGAAGATTGACTGAATTATATTTACAAAATTAGAAATAATACTGAGTAAATGAGATGCATAGAATAACTAAAATGTCTGGCTAAGGAAAAGTAAGTCATAATATCCCAAATAAATTGTGTCAAAAAAATTATATTTTCTGATAAATGCGACAAAAACAAATGTAGTCAACGCACCACATATGTTTGCAAAAAATGAGAACAATTTATTTTTGTTCAATACATAATGCACGGACTTTATCCAAAAATCTATTTAAAGTAGTAAAATGATGATAAATTTATTTAAAAATATGTAACCAAAACACAGAAACACTCTGCACCCCTCACCCAGAAAAATCTTTAACTCAAATATTCTATAGTTAATTACATGATTTTAATACTTTATATAATAATGCAACACCTACTATATAATAATAATAATAATAATGCACATCTTTTGTGGCAACTTTTTTATATAAATAATAAAATACCTATCTCAAAGATTTCAAAAACTATCTTATTAAAAATAAATCAATACCTAAAATTGTCCATTAAAGAAAATGTAATATTGATTTTCATTTAATACATTTTTAAGAAAATAAATCTAAATTTAACTACCTAATACAAATGCATGACAAAGTTTTAAATCAATAAATGTTGTATGATTTTTAATAAAGAATAAATAATTTATCTCAATATGAATTCACACGGAAATTAACATATATATATATATATATATATATATATATATATATATATATATATATATATATATATATATATATATATACATTTCCTAATATATATATATATATATTAGGAAATGTACCCAAATGGGTTGAAAATTGAAAATAAAGTTAAAAGAGTGCTATACAGAATCGAAAACGAAATCTAATAAAAATTGAAAAAGTAAACAACTGTGATAGTTTTAACTATTAAATTGGCTTATCTATTCTAGAAAATATTTGTTGTCTGAAAACTTGTCTTATGATATTGGTAAATCATTACTCTTTTAAATGATATTGGTATATAAATTTAAATGATATATTGGTAAATCATTACTCTCAAAATATAAAAAATAGAAAGAAATAACGAAACATTTACTTTTGTCTCTTTTTTTCATTAGTTTTTTACTATTTTTCATATGTGAGTGAAATTTACTTGTATAAATAAAACTACAAAACAACGAGAATTTATGGATTACTGCCACTGTGTTATTATTTTATTTTAATGTCTTTCAACATAACATCTGCATTTGTTAAATTGTATTTATTTTATATTTAGAAATTTATTTGTTTGAATTTATTTAATAACAATATTTATTTTTTATATTTTATGACACATCATAAATAATTTTTAGCTTTTATAATAACAGAGATATAAATGCAATCATGCTAATACTGAAAGGTAGTTGTCAGATAAAGGGTGTCTAAGAACAATACTAATCATGAATTTAAAAGGGAGAAACAGGAAAAAGTCATTGTCAAAAGTCACAAGGAAGTAACTTATTATCGTTTATATTTATTATTAAGCTTTATATTATCAACGAAAGTCTCTCGTTGAAAACATTCATATAGATATATTTAAATATAACTGTATGAATATTATTAATACAACAATAAAATTGCAAATACAAAATAAAGCAAATAAATTCAAAATTACTAAATGTAGTCTTAAAAATGAATTTTCTGTTTTCAATTTTGTTTCGGACATTTATTGTTTTACAAATGAGTATTATCAACGATTGTAGATATGATTTCAATATATATATATAAGTATTAATGGAAAGATTTTAAACTTATATTGTTATACTTTTTATGAATGTTTTTGATGTTATGTTTTTTAAATGAATTTGTTGAATTTATGTTTTATTGGCTTTTTTAATTTCAACAATAATGAAACGTTCAAATATATATGAGGACATTTATTTATTAAACCATAAAAATTAAATGGCTATTATATTTTGTACTTTAAAATTTAATTACTTTTATTAAGCTTAAATTACTTTAAATACTTTTTATGAGAATATTAAATTGCATTGAGCTAATTGTAAATAGCAATGATGAGTTTTGAAAGAAGTCCATTAATGTTATAAGCTTCAGAAAGCCAGTAGTTTTTACTTTTTAGAAATCTTTCAGTGAATGAATTTATACAAATAATTTTGCTAAATTTCAGTTTACATACTTTCAGTATCCCACGTTTAAGAATATGGGTTCAGTAATTTTTTTTTAATTATACTATTTTAGATTATATTTATGTGGTTCACATAATAAATCTGAAATTTAAATAATAAGTATTCCTAGCGAGATGAAGTATAAATATAAAGTAATAGAAATTGTGACAACTAAAAAAAAGAAATATTTTTTTTGTGTGTGAAGATTAACTAGTTATTATCAAAATTATGGTACAAATATTTTTCTCTATGAAAATGACAATTGATCGTTTTGAATATTACTATATAAAATGTATCCATAATTTTATGTTAAAGTGAAACATTTTGGACGGACAAAATTTGTAGAAATTTATAATGTAAAAAAATTACATTATAAGTTTTGTGAAACAATTCATATGAAATAATGATTCATCGTTTATTTACAAAATATATCACATTTTAATTAATTATTGTCAAAGTTAAATTGCAAATACAAAAAAAGCAACACACACACACATATTTACATCTATCTATATATATATATATATATATATATATATATATATATATATATATATATATATATATATATATATATATATATATATATATATATATATATATATATATATATATATATATATATATATATATATATATATATATATATATATATATATATATATATATATATATATATATATATATATATAACAACCTCAACGGGAAAGTATTAAATTAAAATAAAATGCAATACCCAACTACCCAACCCTTAAACACATAAGAAACAATTATATTTTTTAATTCAACAAGAGCAAAAGTATCGAATTCTAACAAACCTTTTTTGATTCTTTCATTCCATTTTAATCATAAAACTAAAATATAAATTGTAGTTGTAATCCATAAATTTCCTAAAATAATCATAAAATTTCAAATTAAAAAACCTATGGATTACTAAATAAAACAGATTATTGAAAATGATTTTGAATTACATATAAATAAAACTTACGAACTATTACCTTATACTATTATTTAATACTGGATGTCTTGTAAATTTTTTACTATGAACATTACTGGTAGTTATTCTGAATTCTTATATTCTTGTTTGAATGATAGTCATTTCTATAATGAACACTTTTAAATTTTATTTTAAAATTTATTTCATCACAGATATTATAAAATTAAAGTTAGGAAAAATATTAAAATTCATTTCTTTCAAATCTATTTCCAACATCCTAACTTAGATATTATTACTTTCAATAACTTTATTATTGAATTATATAATAATCTCATTTAGCAGATTTTTTATAAAAGTTGGATTTTGTGGTGATAATTTTCTTGGAAATTGCTTTATTATAATAAAAAACTTGTAAGGATATTGCTTTCTCTAGCAATTCTACCAAATATAATTGCGGTGTATTCAAATGACTTCTAAGTTCTGATTTTGGAAATATCATTTCAAGGGATACAAGTATCAATAAACATCCTGAAGATGGAGAAAGTCTAAGCAAGGAAACTGAATATCTACCACATTTTTAAAATAAGCAAAGTTAAAATATTTAACGATATCTTACACAATACTGATTATTTTATTTTTTAAATCTCAATTAACGATTATGCAACTGTTGAATTTTTCACTATTCGAAAAATGAACTCTTTTAAAAAAAATGAAAATTTCACTTTAGTAATAATTCATGTTCTGGATTGAATTCAGTCTTTTAAAACCAGCCATTATAAAACTCCATATTTTTATTATTACTCCTGTTTTTAAAAATTATAATATTTATGCATTTTTCGTTAAATAAATTATGGTTAGATTTACTTTTATAACGAAATATTGAATTCTAATACTTCCAAACATTTAAATAATACAGTTATCTTTAATATCAGATATTTTGTTATACAACAATTTTTAACACAAATCTTATTTGATAATGTTTCCAAATTTCTATATACATTCTATATAAAATTTAATATTTCCTATCAAATAATTGCATTTTTCTTATTATCTCTTTTAATTTCAAAGATCTTTTACCAAGTATATTTTTAGATTAATTAAATGCTAAATTATAGATTTTTACTTTCAGGACTATAAATAATTCTTAAATATTTATTTCAAATTTTAATCATAACTTATCGAAATACCACAGTTATAACTATAAAATTTATATATATTATCTGTACCACTAAATGTTACATGTAAATAAACCCAATATTATACTTTCATTATGTATTTAAATATCAATCTAGTTAGTATTATTTAATCTAAAATAACATGAAGAGATGCTTAAAAATAATTTGGATTTCACATCAAATAATACATTTTTGTTAATAATGTATTCAATTTCAAAGAACTTCAAAAGAATCTACATCTTACAATTGAATCTACAGAGAAGTTAAATAACATACATTATATTGGGTTGTTCGGAAAGTAATTCGTTTTTCCATACTGGATCAATGTTTTGCTAGTAAAAACCAACCATTTTGAAAGTGTGGCATCATGCTACTTCCAGAAAGATGGAAAAAGTAATTACATTAGGATTGACAATATACAATTCAATTAAATATTTATTGAATTGTATATTGTATAAATATACAATTCAATATTATACGTTTGTTGCTATACGTTTTTCATTTTTATAAAAAAAACGAAAAGCTTTCCGAACACTCTAATATTTTCATTTTTAAGATTAAAATCCTTCATTAAATGATAGCTTTGAAACTTTATGTGACCTGTTGAAGTTTTTCAGTTAAAATTCTCTATGTACAATAATGTAAATATTTCTTTCAGAACTATGGTATTCCAAAGAGTTTAAATTTTGAAAGCACTTTCTAAATTATTTTTTCATTACATTGGAAAATTTTTCATTTAACAATATCTTTTTACTTTTCATAATATTTACAATTTTATTATGTTTAGTTACTCAAATTTTAAAATTTTTTCCCCTTTAATTCAGTCTAAGAAAAACCTTCGCATATTAAAACTAGTTTATTTAATGATAATACTGAAGTTAATAAATTTATTGATTTTAATGTTGCATTTTACTTACAGACACTCTTCTGTGACATTGCACTAAGATTCTTAGACTTTCCTCATCTCCTTCCTTTAAAAGATGGCTTACATGAATGAGTTGCTTCCCTTTGGTTTTTAATTTATTATAATTTTAATTTTTTTCAAGGTTTCGTGTTATTTGCTACTAAATCTGAAAATTGTGTTTCATTTAAATAATCAATTGGCAAATTATATCTCTTACAGTTTCTTTTAATTTTAAAAAGAGATTTACTGACATGACTCTGGAACTAGAAAATAATAAATCTCGAAAAGTCTAAGGACTAATTAAAACCATTCGCCAACAGATCACTTTAGAGTTTAATTTTCGTGTTTAAAGTGCAGTAATATAAAAGACAACCACAAATTTAATGCCATAAATATTTTTTTTTTACTTTTTAATACCAAAATTGTTTTGAAATTATGATAATAGACATTCATGCATTATTTTGGTATGAAAAAACATTAAAACTAATAAATTTTTTCTAAAATTACATTCTTTTTCTTTTGCATGAAATTATTTATGAGTGTACAACAATTTTTCCTAGCGCGTTAGTTAATAAATTCTATTCCTTATAGTATATATATATATATATATATATATATATATATATATATATATATATATATATATATATATTATGGATAGTAAATAAATTAATCCAAAATATCAAAAAATACCAAAATAAACAAATACCAAAATCCAAATCTTTAAAAATACTTGATTTTTAGAACGTCTTTTTCCTTTCAAAAATTTCAACAGAAAAAATAAATCTGTCTTAAGATTATTCAAAATTATGTAGGGTTTATCAGAGAAAAAATTTTTGAACCTATTTCATAATTTTGCTTTCTCAATGTTTAATAATGCCAACATTCATTGTTTACGAAGCTTTATTTCAGCACGAGTTCCAAACAATACTAGAATAGAATTTCCCCTATAATATAATCTTTTCTTAATAATCAGATTCGATTATATTCTTCGAAGAAAAGCAATTCTTATTAGTATTTGTAATATAATCGAAGAGATCAAAGAATGTGTATTATTGACATATTTTCTCATATGGAAACGAAAGAAATATATTTTTATGAAACCCCTAAAAGTTAATATATAATCAGATAAAGCGCTGTATGAATGAAGAATTTGAACAGATGCATCTCATTATACGAAACAAATAAATTGTTTGCATAAAATTTGTAGAAATGCATACAAATTTTAAAATTTTACAATTTCTTAAATTCATTGAATATATATTGTATGTATGTTTTTATGTATATATAAATAATATATATATATATATATATATATATATATATATATAATATGTATATATATGTATATATGTCATATATATATATATATATATATATATATATATATATATATAATATGTATATATATGTATATATGTAATATATATATATATATATATATATATATATATATATATATATAATATGTATATATATGTATATATGTAATATATATATATATATATATATATATATATATATATATATATATATATATATATATTCATTCTACATAAAATTTTCTATTCTTAAGAATAGGAGCAATATTAATTAAAAAAAAATTACGTCCACTAAACACAAAAATGAAAAATTTTAAGAATAGGCTTGTTACCAGAACCTTAAATGTTTTCTGAAGAATAATTAGTTTAATGTTTTTTTTATTTTTTTCAGAATTTCATTCACCAAATAATTAATTAAAAATCTTGTCGAAATGAGTGAAAGTGCAATATACACTGCTGAGCAATTGCTAAGGATGGATAACATTATCATCCATAGCAACCACAAAATGAAAGGAAGCAAAATGTGGAAAATTAGAATAAGTGCGGCATAGAGTAAGAAGAACTATGCGTATGCAAATTTTTTCCACGTCTGTTCATCACGTGATAGCTTTCATAAGAACTTTAAAGGTTTTCATGCGTGTGGACAGTTGTTTCAAGTCAAAATTTTACAGGAAAGTTTTAATAGATGAACTTGAAATTTTTGGTATGTCTTCCAGACATGACTTAGATGATTTTATGCTTGGCCGGATTATTGGAAAGATTGAAGAAGGGCGAAAAATAACAGTTGTTGCCAGGGAGCTCGACATCGCCCACAGCGTTGTTTCACGGCTGTGAAAGGCATTTAAAACTACTGGAATATGTAGTAGGCGGCACAGGGGAGATCGTGCTAGAAGTACGATGCCTGCAGAAGACAGATATATCGTCCTATCAGCAAAAAGGAACAGACGCACCACAGCTCAGCAGGTGCAATATCAATTTCTTGCTGCCTCAGAAAAGCATATCTCCTGAAAAACTGCTGCCAGACGTTGAGGGGAGGAGGACTAAACGCTCGCAGACCTGTTGTGTGTGTCCCATGGACCAGACAGCACCATACTGCCAGTGTGCAATGGTGTCGTGAGCATCGCAATTGGTCTCAACAGGACTGGGCATGCGTACTATACTCATAAGAGATTAGGTTCAGTCTGTCATCGGTTTGTAGACGCCAACTGATCTGGCGCGAGAGTAATACTGCTTCTCATCCAGAACATATCCAGCAAAGGGACACCAAGAAATATCCAGGAATCCGACAGGACTGTTGTCTCATGGTAGTACATGCTTATTGTGATTTATAATTTAGCATTATTTCCAACAACAATAAAATAAAAAGCTAATAAATTATGATCCAACCTTATATTTTTTTTGAAAAAATTCAAATAAGTCTTTTCTAGATTTCTCACTTCTGTACATTATTTACAAACTTGATAGTGAATAATTTACCTAAAACATAACCTATTATTTCACAATTAAGTATATCTATAAATGGTAATTGAGATAATTTTTTAATTAAAAAAGAAGCTTAAAAGAAGCTTCAGATCTATTTTACACTTATTGTTGGGATACACTTATGCATTTGTCATTAAAAAATGCCCCAAATCAGTTTTCAATGTAGCCTTACTAACCAAGTTAAAACCATCCTGACTTGTTTTTAACAGTGGTGGTTCGTCTTTAGGCCCAAGATAAGTCCGATTCTACAATGATTATTTAAAAATATATATCCTTCTAAGCTGCAATAGGGTTTTAAATTTTACTGAGTGTGGAAATATGAATAACTTATGATATGATTTATCAGTATTATGGAGCTATACAAAGACATGCATATTATGTAATATACATTAAGAAAGTTATTTTCCTTCCAATTAAATTTATATTTTGAGGTAAAACAATATGCTTCATGAGTAAAACTGACACATTTTTTCAGTTGTGTTCATCAGAAAGATATTAATGTCGCCTTAAAAATTTCAAGTCACAACAACTAAAAACTGTTGAGCAATTTTGATTACAAATAGTTTTTCTACACTAGATAATTTTAAGCGTATTTCGCAAGCGTATGGGTTTTAAAACTAATCAAATTAGCCTTTTATTGAAATTTAGCTTCATTTTAAAATGCATGGAAAAAGTATAAAATTATTTATCTTAAGTAATTTTAGGTAAAATAATTTTAGTAAGATAATTTTAGGTTGATATATTAATATTCCTTGCATTTTTAAATTTATGAATACAATCTTCTACATCAAATTATATTATATGTGAATATGTTTTGAAAAGCTGTTCACATTTGCACTAGTTCTATAATAGAAAAAAACTCTATACAAAAATATATAATTTTGTAATTGCAAACAAATGAGTTATACTAAAAATTGTTTTTTTCAAATCAAGTTCTCTGATTGTTTTAATCATTTCCCAACAACCAAATGAATCAAGTTCAACTATTTCCTGATTAATATTCAATAAATTTTATTCAATAATAGCAAAAACACCGAGGGAAAAAGGCAATATCATAAATTTTTACGACATGAGGGAAATTCTTGATACAATAAAACTTTTAGCAAACAGCATACAAAATAACTTTTACAATTATATACACAATATATTGTATTGTGTAGATATACAGTACAGAATAGCATTAAGAAATATTTACAAATATCAGATTACAATACCCAATACAAGTCTAATAAATGTATACATAAAAACTGTGTATTTAGTACCCAATTCAACTTTTACAATGTAGTTTTTACAAATATCTATAGTATCTATAGTATGGTAATTACAAATATGGGTTTTCATTATAAATCAAAATAGAAACTTTGAACTGTGTCTTTTTAATATGAAAATTTCTTTTTAAAATCAAATTGATTTTTTTTTGTGTTTATTAAATTCATTTCATTTAAATCTGTGTATGACTTTTAATGTGATAAAACATTTCCATATAAGTATATAAGTAATTCAAAATAATTATTAAAGGTGATGTTTATTAAAATCATAGGGCTTTAAAATGAATTTTTGATTTATGGATTTTTTTCTCTGTATTCTAAATCAGTATTTCTCTTTTTTTTTTGAAAGTATTTTAATGATTGAAATAATTAATACCTCAGTAATTAATTTTGGCATCAAAATGAAAAAAAGATTATTATTTAACATGTTGAGAATATTCGTTGTAAAAAATAGTTAAAATATAGATAACCATTTGCTTTCTGCGGTTATGAGCATTGATAAAAAAGTATTTTTACACTGGTTTATATTAATATAAGGAAAGAGTAACGACAAAAAATTAATGTTTTTCGGGGTTTTTTTCCCATGCCAAGAATAATTTTTTTTGTTTTTTTGGAAAAATACCAATTACTGTATCGTTTTTTCACAAAATTGCTTAAAAAATCATGAAACACATGTCACAGTCTGAATTAGATTAAGATACGCACAACTCTATCAGTTTCTAAATAATATCAAATAATTAGTTATTTTATATTTTACCACTTTTTTTTAAAAAAAGTATTTTTAATTTAAAGTATTTATTTTTTGGAATTACATGTATCAGAATTTTTAAATGTAATTTTCCTAATTATATTGTTTTATAGTCCTTGGCGACACAAGTGTTATTATTCTATACAGTTAAAATCTCTTTAATGAAAAACAAATTCTGTTTGACTAAGAAACACACACACACACACAATGGCACTATAAAAATAAATTTTCTCTTTGCTCACTTTCTTCAAATAAGTGGCCTTGGTTATTCATGTGACGTAAAATCATATGAATAAAAGCTTGAAGGAATTTCTTCACCGTTCACAAAATTTCTTAACTGTGACAAAAATCTTTTCAAAAATGTTTATTCTAAATGTGGCCCAAATCCATATTAATCATTCTGAATTTCATTTCTTTGTACTTATGAAGTGTAATATTTAAGCAAAAACTTGACTGTAAAGAAAAATCAATAATAAATACCAAAAAAAGAAAAATGGAGAAAAGTCATAATGTGAAACATCGAAAAACTGAATATTTTTTTTAAACAAATTAAAAACTTTTTAAGATTAACGGTGTTTCGGAACTGTACAGAGAAATCGCGTTCAAGTGTAAATTAAAGAAGTGAAAAGAAGAATAAAATGACTTTCAATGAAAATTGTTTATTCTGTTAATTTCTGTTCTTTAGAATCTTTCATGAAAAAATAAATTAAAATTTATTTTGGAATATTAATTTTTATCACATCGATAACTTCAAATTCAAATTAATTTTTTCTATTCAGATTATTAATGATTTATTTCAACCTAGAGTCCAGATTTCAATTATTATGTACTATATCAAAAATATTTCCTTGTTTCTCCCATGTCAAGGGTCATAGTTGTGTGTATGGAAATAAAAAAGCAGATTTTCTGGCCAAATCATCTTTTCCAAATGAACTCAATACCAGCCTACGCAAGTCTTTTTTTTAAAACCACTACCAAAAAGAAGATTGTCACTGCATGGAACTCAGGTTTTGTTTCTTCTAATTGTAAGTGGACAAAATTTTTTTCCCTTCAGTTCCCTGTAGAGTTAAGAACTACTGGTTCTACACTGACTATAAAATTACGCAATTCCTCACTGGGCATGGGAAATTAAATAGCTATCTTCACCATTTCCACATTAAAAACAGTGAAGTGTGCATATACAACTCTGGGAGTGACAACCCTTCTCACATTCTTCTTGAATGCCCATCTGTTTCAGAAGAAAGGAAAGAGATTTGTAAATACTTAAATAACAGGTGGCCCCTAATTTTGGTAGACCTAGTAAAGAAAGAGAATTTTGAATTTTTTTAAAAAATTTATCCATGCTGTTATCTAACTCCTTTTTTACCTCTGCCTTCTTTTTGTATTATTTTTTTTCATCTCGTGACTTATAATGTTATCGGATTTGCTATGTAGTACATTTGTTGTACCTTCGGGCCCTATGTAGTATTCTTTGGTGCACAGAGAAATATTTTTGTTTTCCCAAATAATTAAGTCAACATAGTAGTTAAATTTTAATTTTATCGAAATTAAAATAAATTCAAAATTCTATAATAGAAAATAAGAATTCATAGTTGGATGCATTATTAAAAAAAACAAAATCAAATGCCTTCGGAACGTTAAAAAAATTTTCCATTTAAAGTTACTAAAATTTGAAATAAAAAAATGTATTGAAACTACGATTTAATTTAATGTCGTAATATGGGTGTGTATTTAATTTTTTACGCTACTCACACAGTTGCATTATAAAATTAAAACATTTCTTTTTTTTAAAAAAAAATATGTTGTATCTAATAATTGTTAAAAGTTTTCGATAAAAATTCCTGATAAAATGAAAACCTTACTACGCAGATTCTACAAATTCTAAAAGCAAAATTTGTGTACACATTAGTAAAATAGTAGGATACGAGGAATTTTTTCAAATAAGAGAAGTTCTTTGACATCTTACAAAATAATTTTATTACATCTCTTATAAAACTAATTTACAATCAGATAATTATATCAATAAAATAAAATAAAATAAAATAAACTTCTTGTTTATTGCAATTAAAAATTGGCTTTAAACATATCTTACTGTGTAAAAAAATGTAGAATGATAGTTCTGAATAATAAAAGTAATAATCTTGTTAATAATAAATTCTTCTGGGATTGGCTTTAATTAACTTCAAGGACTCTATTTGGCATTGAATCATGTAAGTCATTGTGAAATTCATTGTGAAAAAAGTTGTCTGAAACACAACTCAATGCTTCTCGAAATTCAATCCAAGATTAATAATGCTCGTCTCTGGCGTAAACATGATGAAACGTTACTGACTATATATTTTTAACAATATTGAGGTCTGTGCATTTTACAGGCTATGCCAAGCCCCGAACATTATTTTTTTCAAACTAATTTTTAACTCCATTGGTCGTGCGAATTGATGCGACATATTGATGAAATATCCAACTTTCTCCACCTAGCTCAGCTCCATAGGGAAGAAGCTATGAATTAAAAATTTTAATGTAATCTGTATGTTTCTGTCTTCCATTCAGAAACACTAGATTGGTATTTTCACCATACCCAATACAAGTCCAAACCATTAAAATTTCTCTTCAAATATGTCTGGTAGAATAAGATTTTTCTTTCAATCCAAACAAAGCCAATAATATTGATAATCATCTGGACTTTCTAAATTGAATTTTTTTTATCAGATAAAATAACTGAAGTTTATTCGGGGTTCCAAGACATGTATTCTTTGACCCACGGTAACCGGTGCTCAATGTGACTTTCCCTCTATTTAAGATGAAGCTTTCTTTTCTTGAATATGAACATTTCCGATATTTTTAGGCAATTATAAAATGTTGTTCTTGTTACATGTTGGATTTCAGCCTGCTTTTCTGCTTTCGCAATTCTTCCGCGCAGTTTTTAAGATCCTTACCGATTTTCCTTTGTCCTGCTAGTTTTTGCTTTCCTCTGGCACTTTGGATTTACAAGAAGTTAGAAATAGCGTTTTGACTGGTGTAAGCGCCTTGCAATTTTTCTTACATCTATACCCGCGTCTTTATATGACACTATTTGGACTTTTTTGTGATTCACTTAAAAGTTAACCTTTAGGCATTCTAACGGTACATTTTCAACAAAATATATCTTTTGCAAAGAAAGCAGTTTAAAAAACAATGTTATCAAGATATTAAACTCCTCCAGATTCCAAAATTGAGAGTTAGAAAATATTATTTTCAAGTGTCTTACATTTTTTTCACAGACTAAAAATCCTTAAAATTTTATAATATTTCTTTATGGTAGATAAAACTCATTAGCTGAAAATAAAAGAAAAGAACAGTTTAATAAAATAAATATATATTTGCATTAATTTCGCTAAAATATATATCACAATTTATAAAACATAACAGCCCCTTTCTACTTTTTATCAGGCAGTGCATGTTTAACCCAGTTATAATTCCTAGTATGCAAATAAAACTAAAAATTCGAAATTTTAATTCAAAGGCGGGTAAAATTGTTAAATATGAAAGTGAATTTGTGAACAGCCAAAGAAAAAGGTTTAGAAAAATTACCTGTAATAAGGAATAACAAATGACATTTTTTTTACAAAAATCTACATAATCTATGATTACGATCCACTATATAAAGAGAAAGACGTGGTTAGAAATAGTATATGAAAGGCATTTTTATACGCCAAAAAAAGTGTTTCATTAAAGGAGTACTTGTCACAGCCTGCAAATGCTTAAATAAAATTAACTGTTCTTACCTTCTCAATTTGTTAAACACAAAATGATAAGGTAGAGATTTCCCTATAAATTTTAAAAGTACTCATCCTTAATTTAAATCTCATAAGAGAAATAGAGACTATCTTGCAGAGAATTGGATAACTAAAATCCAAAAGTGAACTGATTCTGTGTTGTCACTAATATAAAATATGTTTTCATAATAATCTTGAGGATCTTTGTTCAATTTCAAATATATATTAAAATAAACAATATGGTAAACCATCGAAGAATTATATGTGACATGAATTATTAAAATAATCAATTTCATGAGGATAAGAAGGTAACTGAACTGCAACAACTGCTTCACTTCAAAAGTGTATAAAACATAAAGCGTAAATAAATTATTTTGCGAATGTTTAGAAAAGCTTTGAATTTACTGAATATTAGTATTTTTTTTTAATTTCCATAAGAGATACTAAACAGAGAAAAACTAATATTATAAATATGTATATATTTTTTTGAGTTTTTATTGAATATAAAAATATTTTTAAAATGAATCGCATCTAATTTTTGAAAATTCCTATTTATTAAAGAGTTTTGCATGTATAAGAATAATTTTTCGAAGGTATTTTTGTTGCTCTTATTAAACAATTGAAATGTATTTTGATGATTTTACACTAGAAATAAATTTATCAAATGTATTTCTATATCAGTTTTAAACTACTAAAAAAATTCTTTTCTATTTCATTTTTCTAAGTGCATCCTTTTTCAACTGAATTAAATGCCAAGATAACAAAATCAGATGCAGATTTGACTTAAAATATGTGAATGTTTGTTATCCATTGCTGTCAAATTACGCTAAAAGTATTTCAATTTTTTACCCAAACTAATATTTTTTGTTTCTTAGGTGTTCTATAAAAGAAAATTAGTTAATATTTTACTTTAATATAACATTTTATATTACTATAATTTTCATTCAGAAAATTATTTGTCACAACTTGGCACGATTAGGTAATTTTTTCTTTAGTTTACATCTCTACAAATTAAGGAATAAATTTAAAGAAATTTAATTAAATATATCAATCAAGGAAATAGAAACAGTGAAAACTTATTATTAAAATTCTTGGATTAAAGTTAAACATGTAACACATAGACGACAATCTCTTCCAATTTATATAAACCAATAGATAATAAATCAGTTAGTTCGTTTCCAGTAGAGGAGTTTTGAGTAATTTGCTATCATGTTGTAAAAATAAATGTTACATAAATTATAATTTGGTATTTTGCTTAAATATCGGGCCTTTAACACAAAATTGTACCTAACTTAACACACGTTTTCTTAATTTAAAGTTTATCAGCAGAAAACGTGTTCATATTTCAAGAATACTATCTATTTTTGAAATGAAGGGACAAACATTAAACTAAAATAATGAAAACAGAGCCTACATTATTTTTTATACTATATCTTGAAATAAACTGAAATACATCGCAATTAAATGAAGTTTCAATACAAAGTGGAAAAAAGAAATTTTACCATTCAAGTTACAAGTCTGTATATTACAAAGTATATTTCAAGTACTAATTTAGTAAACTGAAAGGACAATTATTAAATTTATGCAAAAAGAAACATTTGATGTTTTTTTTTTTATTTTGCAGAAATAAATAAATAAAAACTAGATGAATTAAGAAATCCTTTAATATAGAAAAATTTCAATTTGAGCTTTTAAACACAAAGTGTTTAAATTTAACAAGTTATTATTTTATCATGATATGCAATTAATATACGTATTGGCCTAAAACAAATGGAATAAAGTGTATGATGCTTTAAAACATTTCTTTATCACAAAGTTTTTAAATATTAAAGTATGATTCATCATACGAATTACGATGAATTTTAGCTGGTGACATTTTAGAAGACAAAAACGAGTTCTCCTACGAAACGTTTTTTCAAAAATCGAAAAATTACAAATACTGTTTCGTCAAAAACAAATTACTTTATGGAAATTCAGAAAGAACAAAGATCTGCTGTCGTAAATGTTTTCTCTCTACTTCCGTTCGGGTGCAAGGAATACAATTTTAAATTAAATGAAAAATGAAATTATTCATTCCTTATCTGAAAAAGTATCAGTACTGAAGTCTTCATCGCTTAAATAAATAATATCTTGCAGTGCGTAACTTTGCACGTTAAAAAATTTGAACTATTAATACTTTCAATTAACAATAAACTCAATAATCAAAATTTCTAAGTGAAATAGCTTTTATTTTAAGCAGAATGTCGGATATGTCTAGTAACCAATCGTGTTTAACCCTGGTTAAAAAGGAGGAGAGCAAACAGAATAAAAATAATCAATCATACAGATATACAAATTAAATTTAAAATTATAGATTTATTTTATAATATTTTACAAAATTTCAGTTAGTTACGTAACAAAAACAAATTGGTTTCTGAACTATTAAGGAATATATAATGAAGAAAACTATTCAATATATATTTCTTAGGTCTCATTCTACTATATTGATTATTGAAAATATAATTTAACTGTTCAAAAGAGGAAAAACATCTAAATTTATTTTATGCAAATATTTCCAACTTAACTTCATTCTTGAATAAAAAAAAATTAAAAATGCCTATTTGTTTTCCATTACCCTGTCTTGCGATAAGTATATAAATGAATAATTACAAATTCTTTATCTGAAAATTCTTTATCTACAAATTCTTTATGTAAATCTTGTTTTACTAAAGGATACAGTAATTTTATCTTATAATTTAAGAAACATTTAAATGTCAAGTAAATACAAACCAATTTGTATTAGATATTGAAGCAAGATTTTGAATAATATTTTCAGAGAGAAACTGGACATATATTAATTGATCATTAACTGAATTTACGATGATTCCTTTACACATTAATTGAATTTTCTGAAGTTATCAAATTACAATCAAGAAAATTATCACAAATGAAAAATAATCGTAAATTATAAATACTATGTATATTTTAGGTCACCAAGTAATAAATATAATTTTCATCTTTTAATGATTCCTTGAATTTGGGAGTAATTCCATATAAATCTCTATTTTTCTCTTAGACAATAATTATTCTCAAGTTTTATTATACCCATAATAAAATCTTTTTAATGTACTTAAATGTGTGTGTGTCGGAAGACTACTGTGATTTTTCTGCATACAAGTGCAATAAAAAATTTTCTCGTTGTTAAGAGAACAATTAATTTAATGAGGCTCATAAAATTTTCCGTTTTATGTGACCGTAACATTTAATGAATCATCTTTAAGAAAACACACCAATGGAATGTAACTTTCCCCAAATCTGGTGAAAAAATAAAGCACAGATTAAATACTTTAAAAATATCCAAAAGGCCTGTCTTTTACTTTCTTTTCTCTAAGTATTTTTACTCTCATTTTTTTTAAAAAAAAGCTGTTTTGATGAAGTTTAAATTTAATACTAATTGTAGAATCAGCCGATTGTTTTATCAAAAATATACCAATTTTTAAGAAAAAAAACTATTTAAAATTTGAATAAAATAAATGAGAATAAATCTCCACTAACATACCTATCCGAAAATAAGAAAACAGTTTGAAAATATAAAAAGTTAATTACAAATTCAATTCCTTAAATGAATTTATAAGAATTCATTATCTAAATTCAGGAACTATATGTAAATGCACTTCACAGATTTAACTCAAATCTATAATAAGACAAAAAAACTTTATTTATTTGTCATTGTGAACTATATATTATTACAATATATGTTCACTGATTTACTAAACTGGAGAAACAAAGAATTATAAAAAACCGATTGTTTAAAATAGAAAGGAAACTATACTAAGAGCTGGCTATCATGAATGCTCTTAGTTCGCTATGAAATATAATTTTAGCTAAGCTCTGCTATAAATGAAACAATGATTAGCAACTTATGCAATGAAAATTACATACTTTATGAATTCCTGAATTTATTTCAAAATTTGGACTTCAAACATTTCATTGCTTGTCCAGTTTTCTGTGGCAAATTCGTCAATCATGAACATCTCTCATATTTTCTTATAGCGTCTAATCCATTATTTGTTAAATGAATTTTTTATCATGTTAAATGTTTTTGATCCTTCGTTCAGTTATTTGTCGTTAGCTTTTGTTATTATAAGTATTCTTTCACATATTTTCTATTGAATAGTAATGTAAACCGAAATTAAAAAATCCTACTACAGTAATAAAAATTAGAGTACAGTAAAGGTAAAGAGTAAAATGTACTTTGTTTCCCATTTCCTTTTTTTATATGTTGATTATTTTAATTCAACTATTAGGTCCTTTGTGCTTAAATGTTAAATTCATATCGGTTTTCAATTTAACTCAATTATTTGCAAAACTTGGTTCCATGAGTTAAAAAAAGATTTAGTTATTTCCATTGTTTCTTCTGTTTTTATAAATAAGAATGTGTGTATGTATATATATATGTGTGTGTGTAAATTATTTTAACATTTTTTAAACTTATAAAAGATAAAAATTTTCCTTCATTTTTCTGTATTTTCGGCAATTAATATAGTTATTTATAACAAAATTTTTATATATTCCTTATATTTTAAATAAACGGGTATGAGGATTATTTGGAAAATTGAAGATATATTAATGTTTTAAAATTCAGAGTCAAAAATGGATTTAATACTTTCAGTGTATTTGTATCATTAATTCAGCTTTAATATACATTAGAAGTAATTAATGCTAATTATATAGTTTATTCCTAATTAAATGTTATTACTTGAGTAGCACAAGATATTTTGTTATTTGATTATATTTTCAAATAAAAATATTTAAGTTTTTATTTACGATTTCTCCTAGAATTGTGTTGTCTCTTAAAAGTTATTTTTTGTACCTAATATCATTACCATTTTCATTAACATAATTTGTAAATTATCAATATCATTATCATAATATGGAATATAAACTTTTTCTTGCACAAAAATGCCTGCCTTTCCAATAAAAATATAATAAATGTATGTAGCGCCGATTATTAATACATTAGAACATTTCTTAACGAGGAAAATTTAAGAATATTGACTCTCTTGATCATCAAAATATTAACGAGTAACGTTTCGTATAACGAGCAAAGCAAACTGTAAAAAAAAGAAATTTTATAAGCGATGTTTTCTGTAACAGATGGTGAGGAGAGCAGAAATCCAGGAATGTGAGTTTGCTACATTAGTCTGTGTTTATCATTGTTTCAAGTAGCATCGTCGTTTTCTTGTAACCATACATGTTCACAAATTTGCAATATGAATAAAAAACGAATTCCATTATTATTAAAAAGGTATTTAGGAAATAGATTTATAATTTTTTGTGTGATATGTTTAATAATACCATACAAAAGTATTTTTGAAGAAAAGGCAATGCAAGAATACAACCGTAAAAAATGAAAACAACCACTGATATGAAGCGCCAAATCATTGAAAAGAGAGAATTTAACGTAAGCATGGCTGATCTTAAGCATATACAATCGATTTATATTAACGATTTGCACTGTCCTTAAAAACAAGGACAAAATAAAGGAGATAGTTGCTTCACAAAGATAAACTAGAACATCCATGCAAAAGTTCCATAATGACGAAGACATTGAAAGGTTGCTTCTCATGTAGATAAATGAAAAGGAATTACAAGTTCTCACTAGGAACTAGAATGTCATTTAAGAAAAATCGAAAAGGATTTTGACAGATCTCGTTAAGAAGATACCAGGATTATTAATGACCTGAAAAGAAGTATTTAAGGGCAACCCTGTGTGGTTAGAGAAATTCAAGAAAACCGGCATCCACAGAGGGATGAAATACTGAAGTGGTTATTTTCCTCAACAGTTGATACATTACAATATTTATTTGAGGTTTTTAACTGTGACAAAACAGGTCTCTTTTTAAAAAAATGCGAAAACAAAAGTATGTAACAAGACAGCAAAATGCATTGCTCATCTACAATCATAAATAAAAGACTATATAATTTTGCTACTTTGTCCCAATGCAAGCAGCGATTTAAATACTAAGCATCTGATTGTTTACCATTTAGGATCTTCACGAAACTTAAATTAATTCAAAATCCAGAGGAGCATGTTACACATGATGAGGACAGGAAGATTTGGTAATATGTGGCATTTTTTACTAAGTGGATAAAGAAAGTTGTCCTTTTGTGAAGAAAAAATTACTTGTGATTAATTTGCCACTTCATGGATTTCTTGTTATGGATAACGCACCTACCCATTCTCCAGGCCTACAAGATGACATTCCTGAAGAATTAAAATTAATCTTGGTCCAATTTCTTCCTCCCAACACCCATCTATTACTCTAATCTGTAAACCAAAAATTTATTTCTAACTTTAAGAGGCTTGCAGCGATGTGCAACTCAACCCCGATCGACAGACTGTTTACCTCATAACTTGTACCAACGATTCACTTTGCTTGTGCAGCTCGCCTGTTAACGACAGTGTTTTAAATTCTTCTGATTCTGTTCCACTTAACTTGTAAACTTTTCTGAAAAACTAAAATTAAATATTGTTTGTTGTTTATAAAGTGTGATGCTAAATACAACGCCCACAAGTGGTGACCCGACGTGATTTATGATGCACTAGGATTTTAAAAAATGGTAAATGAAATTTGAATACATTTATATTTGTGATAAATATGGTTAGTATATGTTATTGAATTAGGTTGTCGATGACATAACTTTTCTTATACATTCATGCACATTTAATTTTTCTGCACATACTTATTGCAAGCAAAATGATTCCCCCCACCAAGATGTTTAGTTTCTTCTAGTGCCAGTTTGACTTTTGATCCTACAGAAACTAAGCGGTTCTTCAAACCAGGCAGGGCGTGACGAATTTACGGTGTCTCAACTAGAGGTACGTTTCTTTTTCTTTTCTATACACCAGTTTTCAACATGCCAAACGACAACTCTGCTGATGCTGAGAAAGTTTCATCGCCTGAGTAGGCCCAGGTTGCCTGCGTCGCATTGCTTCTTCCATCATTCTGGAGGAGTAACCTCTGGATTGTCCAGTGTGACAACTCATTCGCGTACAGCGGCATCACCAGCGACGACACCGAATTCTCAGCGTTAGTGGCTAACATTGACGCGGAAACCTTGGAGCACGTGGTAGACATCGCCCTCAATTCACTTTTGACGGAAAAGTACAAGACCCTTTTCACTCGCCTAATATCAGAATTCGCAGACTCTCATCAACAAAAGATTATGAAGCAGCTATGTGATTTCCAGTTGGGTGACGAAAAACCAAGTCATCTCCTCAGGAAGATGCGCGGCCTCGATGGCAAGAAATTGCAAGAAGAGTTCTTGCAGAATCTGTGGATGCAGCGGATGCCACCCCACATCCAGATGGTCGTATCAGCGTCGTCCGATTCGCTGGCGATCATTGCAGAAATCGTGTCCCCTGCAGCTGTATGTGCTACCACAATTGAGCCGCCCACACCTTCAGCTACGGACATCTTAGCAAGTAAGCTGGAGGAGCTATCCCTTCAGGTCATGGAGCTGTCTAGAAGCCGCAACTTCTTACGAAACACAAATCCGTCCCGACGATCGTCCGGCAGCAGATCGAACTCGAACAGACAACCCAGATCGAACAACAACAACCGGGAACTTTGTTTCTACCATAAGAAGTTTGGTGATCGTGCCTTGAACTTTAAACAACCTTGTGCTTTAAAAAAAAAAAAGAAAAAAAACTGTTAGGCCCGTCATAGTAGCTGGCACGGTGGAGACTACAACCAAAACCAGCAGGCTCTTCACCCATGACCGTAAGAGTGGATTAAAGTTCTTAGTGGAGTCTGGCTCGGAGATCTCAGTTCTCCCACCAGCATCAAACAAGAAAATATCGAATACGACTATAAATAGTTCAAGACTTTGCTTGTGGTATCTGTTGTCAAAAATATTGTGTATTTAGCCAGTATTATGTGATTAGTGCTTGATAACAGTGATATCACAAGATCTTGTGGAAGAGTGTAGGTAATATTTGACCATTGAAGAATTTGTGAACTGGAATTGTATTTAACAAGAAGTTTTGGAGCAAAGTTTATCAAAAGAGGGGAAGTTAAAAGAAAAGTAAATCTTCTGATAGAATAAAAGGAATGATGGGAAACAGCTGTAAATGTTCTTGCAAGAAACAGAAATAAAAATATGAAGTTTCTTTCACAGTATCTGCATTGAATATGGGTGAGTAAATGTTTTTTTCTTCAAGGGATTTTGATGAATCCAGACCGATCTACTGATACTTTGTACGCCACTGTACGATCACGATTTGTCCCTTTACCTTGGAATTTTTTTTACAAGTTAATTAAGTTATTTTCTAGAATAATTTTGGGTTAAATGATTTAAAATTATTTTTTTATTATATTTTCATTTATATTTTTGTATTCATAAAAATGTTCAACATTATAAATGAGAGTTAAGCCTTTTGACATTTTCAAAGCAAATGCAAGGTTTTTGGTTTTCCCCCGTAACAAAAAGGAAATATTGTTTTCGACATATGTCAGGTTTGATTGTAACTTAATGATCATTCTCTGTACACGATGGCTTGGGCTACAGTTTAAAACTGAAAGTGAACTACAAACAACTAGGCCAAACATGGGATTCACGAACTTTTGAATCAAATCCATTTTTTGGAGACACAATGAGAATTGTTTTTCAATACATGATATCATCTCATAGTTAAACCTACAAATTTTATATAATTGCTGTAGAAACGAAAGTAGCATTTATTCGAAAATTTAGCAAGACTATGCCAGAATATATTTCTTTAATTTTATTTATTTTTTTTTGTTTTGTTTTATAATTCCACCAAAATGATGTTCAAACTGGAAATTTCTTTTGCAAACTCTATTTTGACAGCATTTATTGAAAGTTGCATGATGGTTAGTTACAAATAATGTTTCATAAAAAAGAGTAGAATGTTTTCGCTCTTTTATAACATAAAAATGTCACTGACATCTAATGACAACCCTAATAATAAACAAATTAAAATAACTTATTTTCTGAGAACATTTTTATTTTCATAGAGTTTCTGATATGCCTAAGCTTCGAAAAATGTTTTAATACTGTTAAATATCTAATTTCAATTTTTACTTTTCCATTTGAAATCAAGCGACAATAAAGCAAAAAGGAACACTGTTTGAAAAAATACTTAGAACTTTTAAAACATGTTCCGATCATGTATTGAATTCTCGACTTTTCCATTTAAAACTCAGTTCTTGATAAAAGTGTTGCATTTTTTAATTTTGATTCCCTTATTAAACTTCTGTTCAAAACAAAGCAATGAAATTCCGTAAACTATTAAAAAGATGAAAGATAAGACTCGTATTCTGTAAGATATATGGTGCTCTAAATGTCTACATCTAATCATTATTTCTGTGTAAGGGAATTTATTCATAATATACAGAATTTTATTCAGGTGAAACTGCCCTTAAAATTTTATTGCAAAACTATCATGTCAGCTCTGATTTCCTAACAAAATACTGCAGTACTTAAAATATATTTAAAAAAATAAATAAATAAATAAAAACATTTCCGTATTTACGTAGCAATATTCTGCTAAAGAAAAAAGAAATATTTTTATCAGAAATAAATATTTTATTGATTATAAAGAAAACATATTAAAACATACAACAGACAAAAGTTTGGACATATATTGCGCATGTTATAAAATTGTAAATAAATAATTTCAATTATGATTTATTAAATATATATATATATATATATATATATATATATATATATATATATATATATATATATATATATATATATATATATATATATATATATATATATATATATATATATATATATATATATATATTATCTTATATGTATAAAAATTTCTTGTCACGATGTATGTTCGCGATAAATTCCGAAACTACTGAACGGATTTTGATAAAATTTTTGTTACCATTTATAATATGGCACAACTTAAAAGACAGAATAGTTTTCATCTTAATCATTGATCTCAATATGTATTATTGCAAATTAAATGTTTATTATACGACATTAGTGTATATTTATCAGTTAATTCTATAAATTCCTAATAGATGGCGATTTAGTATCTAAGTTGCACTGGTATCTGGCAGATAACGTCCTGTTTATGTTTCTAGATCATACAACCTTCGAGAATTAACGTGCGCGCGCAAGCGCATGGTTGAATATAGAATTTACATATATTTTCATGATGTATTTGACAAATCATATCACGAACAGTTTTGGCTCACATATTTTTCTTCTGAATTTACAATATTTATTTGATTCCAAGTCATTTTCATGTACGTGCGGAAAAAATATAACCTTAACAATCAGTACAGTAAATATGCACGAAATATGCGTGCTAATAGAGCTCATGAATTAGAAGTACAAATTGCAACGAATCAAAACAGCAGAAATTCGCAGACAAGATTTCGAGAACAGCGTGATGAACGTCTACGACAAAATATATTGAAAACAAGATCTGCGCGTGAATGGTACATAGCCACATTTAGAGAACGCGACAAAGAGCGACAATAAACCAACCGTGCGTTAACACGTGATTCATTCGTTTGCCTTGCGTTCGAATATGCACCAAACATGAATTACTCTGCAAATTCTAAAATTACACTTGATGTAATGGATAAAATATGCCAATTTTGTCAAACGTTAAAATTCCGCACTGAAACGACCGGTATGTGTTATGCATCTGGAAATGTTGTACTGCCACCTCTTCATATTCAACTGGAACCTTTAACATCATTTCTTGCTGGCAAACCAGACGATTCGAAATTATTTTTACGTAAGATGCGCAATTCAGTTCTTACTTCCAAATGTCATCCTTTGGTGGAACAAAAGTTTGTGATCTCACATCTGATGGAAATAATTTTGAAACTACATTCAAAATCCAAAGCAAAGTGTACCACAAGATTGGGTCATTAATGCCAATGCTTAATGATGATCCAAAGTTTCGCCAAATTCATTTTATGAGCAGTTGTGTGGAACACGTGACCACTCGGTGCCTGCATAATTTCATCAAAAAAGCAGAAGAGAGAGCAATTGTGGTATCTTTGGAAAACTTATTTGTAAATTATAATCAACTTATACAATTATTTAAAAGAGTATCACCTCATTTAAGAAATGATAGTTATCAAATCGTCTTCAAAGCCGACAAAGTACCATCAGGAAAACACATTAGTAGGTTCAATGCGCCAACCGTAGATGGAGTTGCTGTTATTAAGGTTGGTGATCCAGTTAACAACAAGGACCTCAAAATCATACGTCGAGACAGCACTGTTCATATAATTTCATACCTTCATGGTTCGTATGACGCACTTCAGTATCCCTTAATATTCTGGCAAGGGCAGGATGAATATCTCCTCAACATCAAACAGCGTGATCCAATCACTGGTACGTTTAATAATCTATACTATTTAATTCCTTATTTTGGTAATTTTAATTTCTTTCTCTTAATTTTTTTAATCATTTTATATTAATATTTGCTATAACCATTAGCAAATATTGTAAAATTGAATGGCACTCCCTCTTAACAAATCTGCCAAAAGTGGATTGTTGGCATCGGATTGTATAAAACATTGTATCCATTTGAATTCATTGAGATGTACTACATGCAGTGTTGATGGTGTTCTCATTAGCTTGCAAAGTGTAGATTTGTGTGACGGTGTACGCCTAGAAGCATTTACTTCCGAGGCAGATATGTAAAGATTTGCCAGCATACTAATGATTGCAGGTTTAAGGAAAATTCTATATTTAACAATTTTCTATCGACAAAAAATTCAACTAAATTTTTTATGTCTAATAAATTCTCATGCATATGAATCAGTTTTAAGACAATCCCATTCATAGATTCTAATTACTTCCATTTTCTTAAAATTTTAGTGTTTGCGAATTTATGGCACATTTTGTACTCTCCCACACACATGTATGTATATGTTCTCGCAATATGTCATTTTAGATTTTTGTAAGGAATATGTTACGTTTCATTCAACTCATATCATTATTTAAAAAATTTTATACAAAGATAATTTTTGAAAATTTATTTTAAACTGACCATTTTTTCCCAGGCTAATTTTTTTTAATGTTTCAATCCTCCGTAAAATTGCATTCTTTAATATTCTACCTTTCTAAAAATTCAAATTCAAAGGAGCAGGACTTGTAGGAAGCTTTTTCCAGTGAGAATGAGGTGACGATATTGAATAAATACGGTGGTTACAGATTGGGGAAGTTTCCTACCGATGGCTGAGTGGTTAGGGCTCCTGACTGTGGGTCCCGGAATTGAATCTCGGTTCTGGCATGGATGTTACATTCTTTCTCTGTTCTCTCTGTGTTTCTCCTTCCTTTCTTCTGTGATGATGTATGAATGTGGCCCACCCTATAAATGTGTTTGCGGTGGTATGGCGCGGTCAACGCTACTCGTCTCCGTGACTTGGTTCACAGGTACCCGCTGGGTAACGACAAATGAATGGCAGTTTCTGGCCTTGTTGTGGCATAAAGTTCGTCACCCGAGGGCCGACGTTGGAAAAAAGTTTTGGAGAAATTACAGAAAATTCAGAGGCAAATGCCTGAATTGCACACTGCAAACAAAAACTCTGCTCATTATTCAAATCTGACATTCTACTGAAGAGAACTCTTAAAATGAAAGAGATGATATATACTTCTATTAGACGGAACTGGGTATTGGAAATAAAGCTGAAGGAATGAGCTAAATACGAAGTCTTCAAGATATCCCATAAGAGTGATAGATTTTTCTCCTGTAAATCGACATTTTTTTATATAAGTTATTATTCGAGTAAGTAGGTTTTAGCTTTATTCCTCAAAGTTTATTACTTCAGTTAATTACAGTAAATTTTGAATAGCACATAAGTACACGACTATGTTGTTAATAATGCTTGAATGTTTGAGAAATCATACGTAAAACATTTTACATAGAAATAAATGGATTGGTAATCTTATGATTAAATAAATGGTAAATTTTAATTACAAAAACCGTTACTACAACAATTTTCAAGTTTGAGTATGGGAAGAAAATAATAAATGCATAATATATTGTAATACGCATTTAAATTCAAAAGATTATTTGCAAACTCTATAGGTTACGATTTTTAACTGTACAATAATTTTTAACTGTACAGTAATCAATGTGGACTTCAGGAAAATAAATTTTATGTTTATCCTTCAAACTTTCAATTCAGTAAGTTAAGCAATCAATATCTCGCATTATAAATATGAATAAATTATTCAGAAAATGTAATTTACTGTAGGTAGTTTTTATGGGCTAATGAATATTCAATTCAGAACATTTTATAGGTTTTAAAAATTTCTCTAAAATTTGTTTATATATCTTTTCACTTAATTTGAAGTAATTGCTTAAAATGGATGTATCAAAGAATGATTTAATTGATATAATGCTTGCACTTGTATGAGCTCGTACATGTATGGTGGAAAATTTATTAAAATTAGTATCTCGTAAGCTTTTTTTATTCAATATTCATTTACCGGGAATGAATTCTTCGGATCTCTACGTGAGATTATCAATGATTATTAATAATTTACAGATATTTGTAAATATAGTGGAACATTTTTGACAGTATTTCACTTAGTTTAATTTATAAAATTTCATTTTTTTCAATATAGTTTTAATTTATTTTTCTCTATCTCATTTATCTTAATAAAATATTCACTTTCTATCACAGTGTACAAAATTTATGAAGTTTAAACAAACTATCCATGTATTGAAACTTTAATAAGTCATTAATTATTTACAAATAAACTAATCATGATATATACAAATAATGAAACTGCAAATTCTCCTATTTGCTATAAATTGTTTCGTAACGCTGCTAGCATAGTTAATTTTCCTTTCTCTCTTCGGTTTGTTATTAGGAGAGTATATTCATTTACGAATCTCTCCTTTGTTCAAAAATAAGTGATACATTAGAATCTGGTATTTCGATTCGTATATTAAATGGTTTGCAAGAATATGCCGGTAGTTATTTAATATAAATTAGATAAAATACAATTGTGTAGACGAAGATGTGTTTGAATGTTGCTTTGTTCTTTAATGTTTCTTTTCGTTGTTTTCAAATGTCTTAACATTAAGAATGAAACAGTACATTATTGCGTTCTGCGACTTTTAGTAATTTATGCACATAAATATAGGTATAAGAAAAAGATTTTATATATTCAATACTATGAAACATACATAAGTAAATAGAAAGACCAAAATTAAAAGCATTGTTTAAAAAAATTTAAGATAATATCCATTTATTTTACAAAGAAATCACTTTATTGCGATTAAAATAAAATGTTCACATCAATAGTACAGATGGAGACTAAATGTAATTTTCCGAAATTAACATTTTTTTTAAAATTTATGTTAAACATTTTTATACGTTATATTCTTATTCACGTTTTCCCAATCGGTGTCCCGTTGTCAGACTTATGTTCTAAGATTATGTTTATTATATATACGGGACGACAGATGACCCTTTAAGTACTTAATGTTCTATATAGATAACATTCATTTCTGATCACTCACTTTTCAATGTTTTTGTGCTTATTTTATTATTTTTTACTAAAATATGTACTTTTTACGCTTTAAATATTTTGAAGTTTATGGTGAAATCTATGTAGGTATCAGCAATTTTTTTCTTGTTCTGTCAAAACTGTGTTTCTGGAGTTGAAATTGGTTTATAATTTTTATTTCTGTAATTAATCTCCGTCACACTCTTCTGCTGTTTTTTATTGAAAAAAATCCTTGTCTTCTGCAAAAATGTGTTGTCTTCTACTAAGTTTATATAACGACAGATTGAAAATTCATCCCCTTATCTTTTCCTATCTGTTTTTAATTTGATCAAGTATTAATGTTCCTTTAAAGTCAAAATATCAAAAACTATTTAAAAAGCAAGTAAGGTAAACTCTTTAAAGATATTTTTATTTTAATATTTCTAAATTTTTTTAACAATGAAATCATTTTTCATGAATTAATTTATATCGAAATTTACAACAGCACATATGACGAAATATTTTTGAGGATTTCTCATGAAATTATGAATTTGGAAGTCACATCTTCTTTCAGTATGTAATGTGCTTTAAATGATAATACATTGATTTTATTTTGGAATATGTATCATCGTGTTCTTATCCATGGATGTATATATTTATACATCAACTTCATTTCTTAATTTGAAGCAATTCAGTAGAAAAGGAAAATTTATTTATATCTTTGTTTTAAAATCTGCTGACACACAAATATCTTTCTAGTAATAATTATCTAATTTTGTAAGACAATTCCTAAAGCATTTTATTATATTAGCTAAGCCGTTAAATTAACTCGTTAACATTACGATACTTAAAATACTTTACCACCCAACTTGTCTAGTCGCCAGCGTGCCTGCCTGTTGATAGGAAAGTCCTAGGTTCGAATAACGGTTCGTGCATGAATGTACTTTCTCTCTTAGTCTATCCTGTCCTTGTCCTTTCCTTGTATGAATGAGTTGTGAATGTTTGCCTAACCTATAAGCCGGTACCTGTGGCATATGTATACTTTGAAAGTTGAACTGCACACCAAAATAGGGTTCTGTAGGAAAAGTGGAGCACACCATAATGCCACTCTAGCTGACACAAGACAACAACAACTTAAAATCTTTTTGAATTTAACAACCATAAATCTGTTTGTTACTTTTCTGAGACATATTTGAGTATTCCAAAGAGAAGCTGAATTTATCGAAAAATGGGATGATAAAAAACGTAAATGAAAATAAATTCTTATAAATCTATAATTAATGCAAAACATTTAAATATAAGTTTTTTTCACGTATATTTAAATTTAAAAAAGTGTGATCCATTATGTTTAGTGCATGTTATGATCCAAACGAGAGAATCATGTAATCTTGGCATTTAATGAACTTTTCTTTATATATGATTAAAACTTATAATTTTCAAATGCCTTATGTTATAAATTTGTAGACGTTTGAGAACCTTTTATATATAATTACGAGTTTGCATCTTCGTACTTTCGAAAATATCTTATTCATGTGAGCAAAAAAGAATTTAAGGAAATATATTAAAACTAATTCTAATATATGATTTTCAATATAAATATTGAAAAGTCACATACATAATTCAAATAATTATGTTCCATATAATGAATAATGAATTGTATGAATTATATATGTTAAAATATTTTCAAAGACATTAAAATATACAATGGAAAAAGAAACTATTGGATTGAAATGAAATTTAATATTCATATTGATAAAAATGATTTTATCAATATGTCCTACCTTAATTAAATCGATACATTATTCACACTTGAACGAAAACAACGCAAAAAATAATAGCGCCTCCTGTTACCATACATGATGAAATAGTGTCCAGTTTAATAAGACATCTGGTGTTGGTCTATGGCAGATGATTCTACAATTATTGTGTACCAACCTCAAAAAATATTACAGTGCATTCATTAACAGCGAAAGAATCAGAAATAACAGACTGAACACAGTAGCAGACCTGACCTGTCGTGTGATCGTTAATCACACTCTTTCAAGGCAAACAGTGATCTGCCGCTTAAGACAATGTGCTTAATATGTTCGCTGATTTGTCAGTTATATTCCGCTCATGGCACTCTCTGTCACAAGCGGTTTTTATGGAGAAGACCTCGGGCAATATGAACGGTGCCGCAGTGCAATTTTGTCATATTCTCCAAATAGTCGAGGTTTCGCTTGCAGTATGATTCCCATCGCACTCTCATGTAGCGAACACCAAGTAACCCATACCACCAAGACAACATCATTGAACATTAAAGCTATGGTGGCGCAGGAGAGACATATTATACTGGGTTTTAGAATAGATCTGTATATCCAGTTCGGAACCATGCCAGGGGAAATTTATCGGGAATTCATTCTGGAACAATAGGATCATATGATTATATATATAGGATCATATAATCGACAGCCTGTAATGCGAGCGTACGTAGATAGCAATATCTGAGGAACTCAAAAATTCCCAAATTGCAAAATTGCAACAACAATTCCAAGATTATAGAGATATCGGTAGACGTGGTCACCCCCTAAGTTGCAACATCGAATGAGCATCGGTATTTGAAGTTGCAACAGCTAGCAGTAACCACCAAAATAACAGACTGAACACAGTAGCAGACCTGACCTGTCGTGTGATCGTTAATCACACTCTTTCAAGGCAAACAGTGATCTGCCGATTAAGACAATGTGCTTAATATGTTCGCTGATCTGTCAGTTATATTCCGCTCATGGCACTCTCTGTCACAAGCGGTTTTTATGGAGAAGACCTCGGGCAATATGAACGGTGCCGCAGTGCAATTTTGTCATATTCTCCAAATAGTCGAGGTTTCGCTTGCAGTATGATTCCCATCGCACTCTCATGTAGCGAACACCAAGTAACCAATACCACCAAGACAACATCATTGAACATTAAAGCTATGGTGGCGCAGGAGAGACATATTATACTGGGTTTTAGAATAGATCTGTATATCCAGTTCGGAACCATGCCAGGGGAAATTTATCGGGAATTCATTCTGGAACAATAGGATCATATGATTATATATATAGGATCATATAATCGACAGCCTGTAATACGAGCGTACGTAGATAGCAATATCTGAGGAACTCAAAAATTCCCAAATTGCCAAATTGCAACAACAATTCCAAGATTATAGAGATATCGGTAGACGTGGTCGCCCCCTAAGTTGCAACATCGAATGAGCATCGGTATTTGAAGTTGCAACAGCTAGCAGTAACCACCAAAATAACAGACTGAACACAGTAGCAGACCTGACCTGTCGTGTGATCGTTAATCACACTCTTTCAAGGCAAACAGTGATCTGCCGCTTAAGACAATGTGCTTAATATGTTCGCTGATCTGTCAGTTATATTCCGCTCATGGCACTCTCTGTCACAAGCGGTTTTTATGGAGAAGACCTCGGGCAATATGAACGGTGCCGCAGTGCAATTTTGTCATATTCTCCAAATAGTCGAGGTTTCGCTTGCAGTATGATTCCCATCGCACTCTCATGTAGCGAACACCAAGTAACCCATACCACCAAGACAACATCATTGAACATTAAAGCTATGGTGGCGCAGGAGAGACATATTATACTGGGTTTTAGAATAGATCTGTATATCCAGTTCGGAACCATGCCAGGGGAAATTTATCGGGAATTCATTCTGGAACAATAGGATCATATGATTATATATATAGGATCATATAATCGACAGCCTGTAATGCGAGCGTACGTAGATAGCAATATCTGAGGAACTCAAAAATTCCCAAATTGCCAAATTGCAACAACAATTCCAAGATTATAGAGATATCGGTAGACGTGGTCACCTAAGTTGCAACATCGAATGAGCATCGGTATTTGGAAGTTGCAACAGCTAGCAGTAACCACCAAAATAACAGACTGAACACAGTAGCAGACCTGACCTGTCGTGTGATCGTTAATCACACTCTTTCAAGGCAAACAGTGATCTGCCGATTAAGACAATGTGCTTAATATGTTCGCTGATCTGTCAGTTATATTCCGCTCATGGCACTCTCTGTCACAAGCGGTTTTTATGGAGAAGACCTCGGGCAATATGAACGGTGCCGCAGTGCAATTTTGTCATATTCTCCAAATAGTCGAGGTTTCGCTTGCAGTATGATTCCCATCGCACTCTCATGTAGCGAACACCGAGTAACCAATACCACCAAGACAACATCATTGAACATTAAAGCTATGGTGGCGCAGGAGAGACATATTATACTGGGTTTTAGAATAGATCTGTATATCCAGTTCGGAACCATGCCAGGGGAAATTTATCGGGTATTCATTCTGGAACAATAGGATCATATGATTATATACATAGGATCATATAATCGACAGCCTGTAATGCGAGCGTACGTAGATAGCAATATCTGAGGAACTCAAAAATTCCCAAATTGCCAAATTGCAACAACAATTCCAAGATTATAGAGATATCGGTAGACGTGGTCGCCCCCTAAGTTGCAACATCGAATGAGCATCGGTATTTGAAGTTGCAACAGATAGCAGTAACCACCAAAATAACAGACTGAACACAGTAGCAGACCTGACCTGTCGTGTGATCGTAAATCACACTCTTTCAAGGCAAACAGTGATCTGCCGCTTAAGACAATGTGCTTAATATGTTCGCTGATCTGTCAGTTATATTCCGCTCATGGCACTCTCTGTCACGAGCGGTTTTTATGGAGAAGACCTCGGGCAATATGAACGGTGCCGCAGTGCAATTTTGTCATATTCTCCAAATAGTCGAGGTTTCGCTTGCAGTATGATTCCCATCGCACTCTCATGTAGCGAACACCAAGTAACCAATACCACCAAGACAACATCATTGAACATTAAAGCTATGGTGGCGCAGGAGAGACATATTATACTGGGTTTTAGAATAGATCTGTATATCCAGTTCGGAACCATGCCAGGGGAAATTTATCGGGAATTCATTCTGGAACAATAGGATCATATGATTATATATATAGTATCATATAATCGACAGCCTGTAATACGAGCGTACGTAGATAGCAATATCTGAGGAACTCAAAAATTCCCAAATTGCCAAATTGCAACAACAATTCCAAGATTATAGAGATATCGGTAGACGTGGTCGCCCCCTAAGTTGCAATATCGAATGAGCATCGGTATTTGAAGTTGCAACAGCTAGCAGTAACCACCAAAATAACAGACTGAACACAGTAGCAGACCTGACCTGTCGTGTGATCGTTAATCACACTCTTTCAAGGCAAACAGTGATCTGCCGCTTAAGACAATGTGCTTAATATGTTCGCTGATCTGTCAGTTATATTCCGCTCATGGCACTCTCTGTCACAAGCGGTTTTTATGGAGAAGACCTCGGGCAATATGAACGGTGCCGCAGTGCAATTTTGTCATATTCTCCAAATAGTCGAGGTTTCGCTTGCAGTATGATTCCCATCGCACTCTCATGTAGCGAACACCAAGTAACCAATACCACCAAGACAACATCATTGAACATTAAAGCTATGGTGGCGCAGGAGAGACATATTATACTGGGTTTTAGAATAGATCTGTATATCTAGTTCGGAACCATGCCAGGGGAAATTTATCGTGAATTCATTCTGGAACAATAGGATCATATGATTATATATATAGGATCATATAATCGACAGCCTGTAATACGAGCGTACGTAGATAGCAATATCTGAGGAACTCAAAAATTCCCAAATTGCCAAATTGCAACAACAATTCCAAGATTATAGAGATATCGGTAGACGTGGTCGCCCCCTAAGTTGCAACATCGAATGAGCATCGGTATTTGAAGTTGCAACAGCTAGCAGTAACCACCAAAATAACAGACTGAACACAGTAGCAGACCTGACCTGTCGTGTGATCGTTAATCACACTCTTTCAAGGCAAACAGTGATCTGCCGATTAAGACAATGTGCTTAATATGTTCGCTGATCTGTCAGTTATATTCCGCTCATGGCACTCTCTGTCACAAGCGGTTTTTATGGAGAAGACCTCGGGCAATATGAACGGTGCCGCAGTGCAATTTTGTCATATTCTCCAAATAGTCGAGGTTTCGCTTGCAGTATGATTCCCATCGCACTCTCATGTAGCGAACACCGAGTAACCAATACCACCAAGACAACATCATTGAACATTAAAGCTATGGTGGCGCAGGAGAGACATATTATACTGGGTTTTAGAATAGATCTGTATATCCAGTTCGGAACCATGCCAGGGGAAATTTATCGGGAATTCATTCTGGAACAATAGGATCATATGATTAGGAGAGCCGTGAGCACTGAATTCGTGTTTATGAAAGACAATGACTTTCAAATATATAAGACCTCATTATTCAAATACCATCAATGACTACTTTCATTCGGAGGGTATAACCCGAATGGTTTGCATAGCATTTTCACTGGAATTGAATCTAATAGAGCATGTATGGGAGATCCTAAGATGAAGAATCGAAGATCGTCAACCATCACCTACATCTCTACTGCACGTTTGGAACGTAATATTTACTGAGTGGAGTTTTTCTTCAGTGCAGATCATTCATGTGATTTTCATCAAGCTCGTCATTGAATGATATATTAACCATTACAGTTACAACGTACTGTTTAGATGTTGTACCGGAAATATCTAGTGTATGGACTCCAGAAAGTTTACATGTCTGGTATATCATATATAACTTATATCTTTTTCTTTCTCGTTTCCTCAATACATAGGATTAATGAAACAATCATAAACTGTTTGCTTTGTTCCTGAACCTTTAACTGCCGTTTCCATCATCGATAATTTATGAACATGTGTGCATTGAAAGACAATTTTACGACTACTCCTATTGAGTCGTGGATGTACTTTTCATTCTTGATATTGGACCCTTATCATGATGCATCTATTATTCATTATATCTAAAATATCCAGAGAAGTAGCTTGAATTTGTTAAGGAAAAAGATATTTAACATCAACAAGATTATTTAGACAAATGATACTTAGTTCACATTGCATGTCTTAAGTCTTTTAATGAATAAAAGTCAGATCAAACTTATTTTGAAAAGAATTTTTTCACAGTTTAATGTGTCACAGCATTAAATGCAATTACGAAATTCAATGTTTTGTGTAGACTCAATCATTTTCAAATGTTTTACGCTATACAAATATTTTCACAAAACGAAAGTGCTCATTATAAAAAAAGAGAATATTAAAATAAAATATTTTTATCCACTAAAAAAAATTTTACAAGTAACATTTTTCTGCTCCAATAAATACCTTACAGTCACATTTAATTAAATTTTAAATATTATTAGTCATTCCATGCTGTAACATAAAAAGACATGTAATTTCTGAAATATTGCTCAAAATCACCGAGATATTCTATAAGCAGCGATATATGAAATTAGATTTCAAGAAATATAAATGAGTATTTAGAATATGACCACTATATATATCTGTATATATATATGTGTATGTGTGAGTTACCTTTTACATACTAACTAATTTCTAAGTCGCAAATATTGCTTTTGCTTACAGATTTTAAGTATAAAAAAATCTTTCCCGATTCACTGTGTTTGAATTTATCAATAAAGTTTTGTGATCACGAGGAACCAATCGCATATTCAACATGGCTTTTAACTTAAACATCATAAATACCATTTTGTGTTGTAGAAGATAAGAAAAGTTCCTGGTATTCTTCTCTCATGTCTCTCCGGAAGTTAGAGTTTACTGCACAAGGAAAGGTACAACATCTAACTTACAAGCAAAACTTTCCTGCATATGTAGTTTTAAAGTTTGATTCTGAAACAATTGAAATAAATTCTCAAATTAATCACTGAATAAAAATATTGATTTAGAATCTTTCAGATTTAGACTATTTATATTTTTATTCAAAAAAATTGAATTTCCAAATTTGCTTCATCTTTTTTTTTCTTTCTTTTTTTGCGAATTATTTGTAAATGGTAGATTTGCATCAGAAAACTTGGTAAACTCTAATAATGTAAGCAAAAGTTGTAATTAATTTCCTTTTATGAGGAAATACATAATAGTGAATGGATAATAAAATATGATTGAAAAAGGGGAAAAAATTTGAAAGGGAAATAATTAAGATTATTATAAGTTTTAAAACCATTGTTTACACAATTTTATAAATAACAAGCTTTAATAGGAAAATATAAAGATTCTTGAAGAATAAATTATTAGGTCATGAAAAAAATACACCAATTTTTAATTTTGTATCAAAATTGGACTTTTTTCCTCGTAAAATAAAACAACAGACCACAGAAACTATCTCATATGATTTCTGGTACACTTCAAAATAATTTTCAGATTTTAATTTTCGAAAACTAAAACAAAAACCTTGAATGATAAAACATCATAAAAACGAGAAGCCGAAATGAGCAAAGGAAGTCAAGAATTAGAATAATAGAAACACATTATTATTCACACATTAATGAAAAAAAAAATATGTTGGTGGACCCAGCAGTTACATTTACTACTAACATCAGTTATGAACATAACCTGAAAATTTTCTCAACAAACTGATTGGGGGAAAGGAAAAAGGACATTTTTGTGACAGAACAGGGAGTTGCCTGTGTTTAAAAATGTCATCGTGAATGACTTCTGAAAAAAATCCTCGTTAAATTTTATCATCTAATACTTTACCAATATTTTATACATTTTCGTCTAATTTTAAGATCAAACAAGAACGTTTAAAATTACACTTTCTTTCATGTCATCAACATGAAATTTGATTAAAGGGAATCTAATGTTTTATTCTTAAGAAAGACATTTGATTTGTCAAGCATATTCAATTCACTCCTAACATGGTTTTGTATGTGAAATGAATGTTGCTATTCTGGAAAGAAACAACTAAAAATTTTTAAAGCTAATATGAGGGAATAGGACAAAAACATTAAACATTCTTTCTAAAGTATAAAATTTTATCAAATGAAAGAAATTTCTAATGAATGGATTTTGTTACTTTTAATAATTAATCGTTAAAAACCAACAAATAAGATAAGAAGAAATATAAGTACATCAGTATTTCAATTTTAAAATATTCTTATTATAGTTTCTATTGGAAAATGATTAATTGTTCATAAAGTATGTCTGTTTGTGAATGGCTCGCTTTACAATAGTTAGAAATGTAAACCATTTTGTAGTTTGATAGTTTGTTGGTATCGCATGTTATAATTTACGTTCATAACTGTTCTTTTATTTAAATTGGCATAGATGTGATTTATCTTATTAACTTACAGATGATACTCTTATTATATTTTCAGGTTTCCCATAGTTTCAGTTACATACGAGGGTTACACTGAAATTTTTTATATAAGCGCAGACGAGAGTTTACAAAAGAAAAATAACGTTTTAATTTTAAAATACAAAGTATTTTAACACAGAAGACTATTTTTTACTGCTTTCTTCAACTTGTTTAGCGTAGAATAAATTTTAAACTGAAGAGAAAATGGAGTTGACGCGAGAATATTTTCGCACTATGATTTTCTACGATTTTAAAGCAGGATTAAATCAATAAGAATGCGTTCAATGGTTGCAGTTAGCATTTGATGATGAATCTCCAGCTCGTACTTCGTAAATATTTTTAAAAAAGTTGTTTTAGTAATAGCACAATTATTTTATCTAATTATTGTTAAGTTATTGAAAAGTACAAAATAACCAACATTACTAAAAGTAAAATAATGTCTAGTTTGTTATTTCAGTAAATACATTATTTAATAAAATTACAATTTAAATTTCTAAGTACTAATTAAGTAGACAATGTTTATTTCTTGTGAACTAAAAACCCGGAAAAAGAAAACCATTTATATTAGAATTTATAAAAAACAGTTCCATGTCGAAGCAAACTAAAACTATATTCTAAAAAAACGTGCTTATTTATATCTATTTGTGAATATGCTTCTTTAGATACTTTATATAATTATGACATTCAGAATTACAGATTTCCAGATTTTTTTGCTTTTAAATTTATCACACTCGCACAATGCCATGTAAATACATCGGTTTATATCAATGATTTTCAGAAAGATGATTTCATAACGCAATCTCGAAATGATAACTGCTTGATTTGGAAAATCTTCATGCAAAATAAACTTACCATCTCATATTGTGAACTGACTTCTTGTATTTCACTTTGAAAATGTTCTTTTATTTTTTCTGGAAAAAGAAGTATTTCAGTTTTGAACTTCTGATAACATGACGTAAATTACGTGGATCATTTCTTGTCCTGTTTATATTTGGTAATCGTAGTTTAACTGTGTCTTTAATTATACCAATACAAATTTAAGATAGATTAAATACTCAATTTTCATGTGAGTATACATGCACGCTATGGAATGTAAAAATATAAATTTTATATAGTTCTTGAAGATTGACAAAAGTATTGTTTGTAAGGATAAAACCTTCCAGCTACTTATAAACGTACTTTTTTTTTAATATCAAGTATATTCTTACAGTAAGCATTCATATATGTTTAAATAAATATGTCATTAAGTATGGCAGTTTCACTTAGATTAAATAATAAAATTTAATGAAGTGAGTGTTTTTGCCTGAACAACTCTTTTTTTTCTTAAACTTAGTGGAAGGTAAAATGATATGCTAAATTCTTACTAATTTTCCTATCAATATATTTCCCAATAAATGCTTCTTGTGAGCAGTTTAGAATTATCTATCAATCATTTTGCAACAATAAAATTATGTTAATTTCATTATTTTTAGTAAATTTCATATTTTTTAGTTGCATAAGCCAATAAATTTTATTTTGTTCAGGAAATATTTGTTACTTATAAATTATATGAAAATGGAAATAATTATATATAGAAAAATCAAAGGCTCTTTGTGAAAATTCTGGATATGTTATTGATGTATTCTTCAACCGGATGATTTAATCATACGTAAGACTTTATTCTTATTCTTAGTCCAAATTAATGGTTTGACGGGAAACAATACTATTGCCCAACAATTCAATTTAAAAACCATAAATCTGTTTGTTACTTTTCTGAGATATATTTGAGTATTCCAAAGAGAAGCTGAATTTATCGAGAAATGGGATGATAAAAAACGTAAATGAAAATAAATTCTTATAAATCTATAATTAATGCAAAACATTTAAATATAAGTTTTTTTCACGTATATTTAAATTTAAAAAAGTGTGATTCATTATGTTTAGTGCATTTTATGATCCAAACGAGAGAATCATGTAATCTTGGCATTTAATAAAATTTTCTTTATATATGATTAAAACTTATAATTTTCAAATGCCTTACGTTATAAATTTGTAGACGTTTGAGAACCTTTTATATATAATTACGAGTTTGCATCTTCGTACTTTCGAAAATATCTTATTCATGTGTGTGAGCAAAAAAGAATTTAAGGAAATATATTAAAAC